>JACEFZ010024607.1:0-284254 GCA_014155875.1 Cepaea nemoralis | reverse complement strand
AATAAATGCTGTCACAGAGTGGAGAATAAATGCTGTCACAGACTGGAGAATAAATGCTGTCACAGAGTGGAGAATAAATGCTGTCACAGAGTGGAGAATAAATGCTGTCACAGACTGGAGAATAAATGCTGTCACAGAGTGGAGAATAAATGCTGTCACAGAGTGGAGAATAAATGCTGTCACAGAGTGGAGAATAAATGCTGTCACAGACTGGAGAATAAATGCTGTCACAGAGTGGAGAATAAATGCTGTCACAGACTGGAGAATAAATGCTGTCACAGAGTGGAGAATAAATGCTGTCACAGAGTGGAGAATAAATGCTGTCACAGAGTGGAGAATAAATGCTGTCACAGAGTGGAGAATAAATGCTGTCACAGAGTGGAGAATAAATGCTGTCACAGAGTGGAGAATAAATGCTGTCACAGAGTGGAGAATAAATGCTGTTACAGACGTGGAGAATAAATGCTGTCACAGAGTGGAGAATAAATGCTGTCACAGAGTGGAGAATAAATGCTGTCACAGAGTGGAGAATAAATGCTGTCACAGACTGGAGAATAAATGCTGTCACAGAGTGGAGAATAAATGCTGTTCACAGAGTGGAGAATAAATGCTGTCACAGAGTGGAGAATAAATGCTGTCACAGAGTGGAGAATAAATGCTGTCACAGACTGGAGAATAAATGCTGTCACAGACTGGAGAATAAATGCTGTCACAGAGTGGAGAATAAATGCTGTCACAGAGTGGAGAATAAATGCTGTCACAGACTGGAGAATAAATGCTGTCACAGACTGGAGAATAAATGCTGTCACAGACTGGAGAATAAATGCTGTCACAGACTGGAGAATAAATGCTGTTACAGAGTGGAGAATAAATGCTGTCACAGAGTGGAGAATAAATGCTGTCACAGAGTGGAGAATAAATGCTGTCACAGACTGGAGAATAAATGCTGTCACAGAGTGGAGAATAAATGCTGTCACAGACTGGAGAATAAATGCTGTCACAGAGTGGAGAATAAATGCTGTCACAGAGTGGAGAATAAATGCTGTCACAGACTGGAGAATAAATGCTGTCACAGAGTGGAGAATAAATGCTGTCACAGAGTGGAGAATAAATGCTGTCACAGAGTGGAGAATAAATGCTGTTCACAGACTGGAGAATAAATGCTGTCACAGACTGGAGAATAAATGCTGTCACAGAGTGGAGAATAAATGCTGTCACAGACTGGAGAATAAATGCTGTCACAGAGTGGAGAATAAATGCTGTCACAGAGTGGAGAATAAATGCTGTACAGATGGAGAATAAATGCTGTCACAGAGTGGAGAATAAATGCTGTCACAGACGTGGAGAATAAATGCTGTTACAGAGTGGAGAATAAATGCTGTCACAGACTGGAGAATAAATGCTGTCACAGAGTGGAGAATAAATGCTGTCACAGACTGGAGAATAAATGCTGTCACAGAGTGGAGAATAAATGCTGTCACAGACTGGAGAATAAATGCTGTCACAGACTGGAGAATAAATGCTGTTCACAGACTGGAGAATAAATGCTGTTCACAGAGCTGGAGAATAAATGCTGTTACAGAGTGGAGAATAAATGCTGTCACAGACTGGAGAATAAATGCTGTCACAGAGTGGAGAATAAATGCTGTCACAGAGTGGAGAATAAATGCTGTCACAGAGTGGAGAATAAATGCTGTCACAGAGTGGAGAATAAATGCTGTCACAGAGCTGGAGAATAAATGCTGTCACAGAGTGGAGAATAAATGCTGTCACAGAGTGGAGAATAAATGCTGTCACAGAGTGGAGAATAAATGCTGTCACAGAGTGGAGAATAAATGCTGTCACAGACTGGAGAATAAATGCTGTCACAGAGTGGAGAATAAATGCTGTCACAGAGTGGAGAATAAATGCTGTCACAGAGTGGAGAATAAATGCTGTTCACAGACTGGAGAATAAATGCTGTCACAGAGTGGAGAATAAATGCTGTCTACAGAGTGGAGAATAAATGCTGTCACAGACTGGAGAATAAATGCTGTCACAGACTGGAGAATAAATGCTGTCACAGAGTGGAGAATAAATGCTGTCACAGAGTGGAGAATAAATGCTGTCACAGAGTGGAGAATAAATGCTGTCACAGACTGGAGAATAAATGCTGTCACAGACTGGAGAATAAATGCTGTCACAGAGTGGAGAATAAATGCTGTCACAGAGTGGAGAATAAATGCTGTCACAGACTGGAGAATAAATGCTGTCACAGAGTGGAGAATAAATGCTGTCACAGACTGGAGAATAAATGCTGTCACAGAGTGGAGAATAAATGCTGTCACAGAGTGGAGAATAAATGCTGTCACAGAGTGGAGAATAAATGCTGTCACAGACTGGAGAATAAATGCTGTCACAGACTGGAGAATAAATGCTGTCACAGACTGGAGAATAAATGCTGTCACAGACTGGAGAATAAATGCTGTCACAGAGTGGAGAATAAATGCTGTCACAGAGTGGAGAATAAATGCTGTCACAGACTGGAGAATAAATGCTGTCACAGAGTGGAGAATAAATGCTGTCACAGACTGGAGAATAAATGCTGTCACAGACTGGAGAATAAATGCTGTCACAGACTGGAGAATAAATGCTGTCACAGAGTGGAGAATAAATGCTGTCACAGAGTGGAGAATAAATGCTGTCACAGAGTGGAGAATAAATGCTGTCACAGACTGGAGAATAAATGCTGTCACAGAGTGGAGAATAAATGCTGTCACAGAGTGGAGAATAAATGCTGTTACAGAGTGGAGAATAAATGCTGTCACAGAGTGGAGAATAAATGCTGTCACAGAGTGGAGAATAAATGCTGTCACAGAGTGGAGAATAAATGCTGTTACAGACTGGAGAATAAATGCTGTCACAGAGTGGAGAATAAATGCTGTTACAGAGTGGAGAATAAATGCTGTCACAGAGTGGAGAATAAATGCTGTCACAGAGTGGAGAATAAATGCTGTTACAGAGTGGAGAATAAATGCTGTCACAGACTGGAGAATAAATGCTGTCACAGAGTGGAGAATAAATGATGTCACAGAGTGGAGAATAAATGATGTCACAGAGTGGAGAATAAATGCTGTCACAGAGTGGAGAATAAATGCTGTCACAGACTGGAGAATAAATGCTGTTACAGAGTGGAGAATAAATGCTGTCACAGAGTGGAGAATAAATGCTGTTACAGACTGGAGAATAAATGCTGTCACAGAGTGGAGAATAAATGCTGTCACAGAGCTGGAGAATAAATGCTGTTACAGAGTGGAGAATAAATGCTGTTACAGACTGGAGAATAAATGCTGTCACAGAGTGGAGAATAAATGATGTCACAGAGTGGAGAATAAATGCTGTCACAGAGCTGGAGAATAAATGCTGTCACAGACTGGAGAATAAATGATGTCACAGACTGGAGAATAAATGCTGTCACAGACTGGAGAATAAATGATGTCACAGACTGGAGAATAAATGATGTCACAGACTGGAGAATAAATGATGTCACAGACTGGAGAATAAATGATGTCACAGACTGGAGAATAAATGATGTCACAGAGTGGAGAATAAATGCTGTCACAGAGTGGAGAATAAATGCTGTCACAGACTGGAGAATAAATGATGTCACAGAGTGGAGAATAAATGCTGTCGCAGAGTGGAGAATAAATGCTGTCGCATACTACAGAATAAATGCACAAAGTGTTCTGTTCATATCATGCTTGCTAGGAGGAACCAGATTCACACGGACGAATAAGAGTGGGGTCCCTACCTGCTGGGGTTGCCCAAACTCCTGGCACTTGGTCACAAACTCCTGCAGCTCTGACATCCTGTTCTTCATCAGCTCCAGTGGCCGGTGTTTGACCTTGTCGATCTGATTGTCCTCGTTCTGACTGTTCTCGTTGCCGTTGATAACGGATACTCCCGTGAACTCCCGCCCAGATATCACAGCCAGCAACAAGATATGCAACTGGAGCCAGCGCAGTGTTTGCCATGCTTCCTGTGGCATAAAATGTTCAAAACCATCATGTTAGACATTGTTGGTGCTCAAATGCCAACATGCATGAACAAGAAACCCATAAATGGAAATGGTAAAAACAGATGCCTGACTTACATTTTCCACAACAACCCAATTTCCCTTGGTGAAACCTCACTTCAGGAGGCCAATTTAGTTAGAACGTAGACAAAGATCAAGGAACAGAGATATTATAATAAGAATACCAAAGGTCAGATAAGCTTTCATAGCACTAGGGGATGTGTGGAAGGTAAACTTAGCAGCAAGCTTAGAATGAATATACCATTAGAACAAGAATCGCTACGGTGAAGGTAGCCTTTTGATAGATGGAAAACATACTGACAAATAGAAAAGGAGTGTTGAAGTGCTACATAGAACCTATACTTTTGTATGGATGTGAAACATGAACAATAAGTAGACAAGCTGAAAAATATCTAATGGCAGTGAAAATGTGGTTTCTGAGGAAAATGCAGAAGAATAAAATGGACAAACATAAAAATCAATGAGCAAGTCCTACAAGAAACAAATGAAAACCGTAAACTGATTACAGAAACTAGACGTAGACAAATCACATTTTTTGGGCATGTTATGAGAAGAAATAAACTAGAGAACTTGGTGACAACTGGCAAGATTGAGGGTAAAGGAACAAGGGGAAGGCAGAGAGGTAAATATCCGGATGCTAGGCCACATGGCATGGTCGAGACACGAACATAGAGAGCTGATCCACGACTCTGGTGATTGCATGAGATGGTGAAACATAACTGCCCACACTTATCGGCATGGCATGTGATGATGATTTTGACAAGCCAATCAGTGCTCAACGGGTCATGTGATAAATTTTTGGATGTATAGGCCTGTGAGCCCACCGAGGTCCTGAATGGTGATGTGAACTCAGACACATGTGTGATAAATTCTTCGATGTGTAGACCTGGGAGCAGAGGTCCTGGATGGGGATGTGAACACAGACACTCATGTGGTCAATTCTTGGATGTGTAGGCCTGGGAGCAGAGGTCCTGGATGGGGATGTGAACACACGACACACATGTGGTCAATTCTTGGATGTGTAGGCCTGGGAGCAGAGGTCCTGGATGGGGATGTGAACACACGACACACGTGGTCAATTCTTGGATGTGTAGACCTGGGAACTGAGGTCCTGGATGGGGATGTGAACACATGACACAGATGTGGTCAATTCTTGGATGTGTAGACCTGGGAGCCCACCGAGGTCCTGGATGGGGATTTGAACACAAGACACACATGTGGTGGCCACTGAGCTACCGAAGCTTCGCTAGACATACTTAGTGACATGTCAACACAAACATTCCATAGCTTCATCTGAATGGAGGATAGACAAAGTTGCTCAGACAATCTAATCATATCATTTATACCGTGAGGCACTGGTGTCATGCATGTCCACAGCCTCCTGTGTCACACACTGCCAAGCCTCTCTAAGACTCGTTCCTTAGTGCCACAACATCAAGCGCCTTCTCTCTAGGTGTTCTGTCACATCTCTTCCCCTTCAACTTTACTGTTGTCACAATATATTCCTGTTTCTCCCCTTGTCATGAAGGGTGTTCACATGATGTGACTTGTTGACTTCTGCTGTGAGCAGCCAGTTCTCTTCTCAAGTTTTCTTTCAAAACCTGTCATATACACTGAGTTTACACCTCAAAAGTCATAACCTAATAGATGTGTAACACATTCTGCAAGTGACAACCTGCTGCATGATTGGCTGGATCTGCTTGCCACAGCCAGCACAGATGCCAGGGACCACTGCATGATTGGCTGGATCTGCTTGCCACAGCCAGCACTCATGCCAGGGACCACTGCCTGATTGGCTGGATCTGCTTGCCCAGCAAGCACTCATGCCAGGGACCACTGTATGATTGGCTGGATCTGCTTGCCACAGCCAGCACTCATGCCAGGGACCACTGTATGATTGGCTGGATCTGCTTGCCACAGCAGCACTCATGCCAGGGACCACTGTATGATTGGCTGGATCTGCTTGCCACAGCCAGCACTCATGCCAGGGACCACTGTATGATTGGCTGGATCTGCTTGCCACAGCCAGCACTCATGCCAGGGACCACTGTATGATTGGCTGGATCTGCTTGCCACAGCCAGCACTCATGCCAGGGACCACTGTATGATTGGCTGGATCTGCTTGCCACAGCCAGCACTCATGCCAGGGAGCACAAAGATGAACACTGTCAGACACCGATGTCTTCTCTTACCTCCTCTTTCATGGATCTGGACTTGTTTTCTTCACACTGTGACCTGCAACAGGGGTTACACACATCAACAATAGTCTGTTTCAAGGCCTGGTACACACCACACACATAAACAATTGTCTGTCTCAATATCTGATACACACCACACATCAACAATAGTCTGTCTCAGACCTAGTATTAACACCACACACATCAACAAGTCCTGTCTCAAGTCTGGTAAACCACCCACATCCACAATTGTCTTGTCTCAAGCCCTGATATACACAACAACACATCAACAATTGTCTGTCTCAATATCTGATACACCACACACACATCAACAATTGTCTTGTCTCAAGGCCTGGTATACACAACACACATCAACAATTGTCTATCTCAATATCTGATACACACACTCCCCCACTTTCAAGACCCCACAGCTCCTCTCCCATTTTCAAGATCCCACAGCTTCTCCCCCCCCCCCCCAGCTTCTCTCCCACTGCTGAGATTACCCACAATACACCACAACCTCCCAGTAATGTGACATTATCAGAAGCTATGAGTTCTTGCAACAATTTCCAGCCCATCCCATTAAATACACCAACAATAGTCTGTCTCAATATCTGATTCACACCATACACATCAACAAGTCTTACACACCACACACACCAAAAATTGTCTGTGTCTCAATGTCTGGTACACACCACACACATCAACAATAGTCTGTCTCAATGTCTGATACACACCACACATCAACAATTGTCTGCCTCGGGTGGGTTGGTGGGTGTGTGTGCATGTGTGGGGCTGACTGGCTGTACTTTGTGTATGGATGTGCTTGTGTTTGCATGATCCTCTGTATTTATGCATGGCTATATTTCTACATCTCTCTCTCTCTCTCTGCATGTGTGTGTGTGCGTGCGTGCACATGCCAGCGTGTGCCTGCCTCAAGCATGGTTACAGTAAACACTGGCCAAAAATCATATCCACGATATTTTGTCAGATCACCAGTCACGTTATATTTGTCAGATCACCAGTCACGTTATATTTGTCAGATCACCAGTCATGCTATGTAGTCAGATCACCAGCCATGTTATGTAGACAGATCACCAGTCATGTTATATTTGTCAGATCACCAGTCACGTTATATTTGTCAGATCACCAGTCATGTTATATTTGTCAGATCACCAGTCACGCTATATTTCTCAGATCACCAGTCACATTATATTTGTCAGATCACCAGTCACGTTATATTTGTCAGATCACCAGTCATGTTATATTTGTCAGATCACCAGTCACATTATATTTGTCAGATCACCAGTCACGTTATGTAGTCAGATTACCAGTCATGTTATGTAGTCAGATCACCAGTCATGTTATGTAGTCAGATTACCAGTCATGTTATGTAGTCAGATCAACAGTCATGTTATGTAGTCAGATTACCAGTCATGTTATATTTGTCAGATTACCAGTCACGTTATGTAGTCAGATTACCAGTCACGTTATGTAGTCAGATCACCAGTCACGTTATGTAGTCAGATTACCAGTCACGTTATGTAGTCAGATCACCAGTCACATTATATTTGTCAGATTACCAGTCACGTTATGTAGTCAGATTACCAGTCACGTTATGTAGTCAGATCACCAGTCACATTATATTTGTCAGATTACCAGTCACGTTATGTAGTCAGATCACCAGTCACATTATATTTGTCAGATTACCAGTCACGTTATGTAGTCAGATCACCAGTCACATTATATTTGTCAGATTACCAGTCACATTATGTAGTCAGATTACCAGTCACGTTATGTAGTCAGATCACCAGTCACATTATATTTGTCAGATCACCAGTCCACGTTATGTAGTCAGATTACCAGTCGCGTTATGTAGTCAGATCACCAGTCACATTATATTTGTCAGATTACCAGTCACGTTATGTACTCAGATCACCAGTCACGTTATGTAGTCAGATCACCAGTCACATTATATTTGTCAGATCACCAGTCATGGTTATATTTGTCAGATCACCAGTCACATTATATTTGTCAGATCACCAGTCGTGTTATGTAGTCAGATCACCAGTCATGTTATGCAGTCAGATTACCAGTCATGTTATATTTGTCAGATCACCAGTCATGTTATGCAGTCAGATTACCAGTCACGTTATATTTGTCAGATCACCAGTCGTGTTATGTAGTCAGATCACCAGTCATGTTATATTTGTCAGATCACCAGTCACGTTATGTAGTCAGATCACCAGTCACGTTATGTAGTCAGATCACCAGTCACGTTATGTAGTCAGATCACCAGTCACATTATTTAGTCAGATCACCAGTCACGTTATGTAGTCAGATCACCAGTCATGTTATGCAGTCAGATTACCAGTCATGTTATATTTGTCAGATCACCAGTCACGTTATATTTGTCAGATCACCAGTCATGTTATATTTGTCAGATCACCAGTCACATTATGTAGTCAGATCACCAGTCATGTTATGCAGTCAGATCACCAGTCATGTTATATTTGTCAGATCACCAGTCACGTTATGTAGTCAGATCACCAGTCATGTTATATTTGTCAGATCACCAGTCACGTTATATTTGTCAGATCACCACCCAGGTGATGTTGTCAGAAGTCAGCAGGAACTTGGTGTGACCATGTTACAAACAAATCAAATGGAGACAGAAGGCCAGACAACTGTATAAGTACTCACAGATGTGGCGGGTCCCAGCTCAGAGTGATTGCCAGGTCTCGGTTGTCACAGATTCTGTCCGAGTCGACTCCTGGGGAACATTGCCATTGTAATATTCATCATCATCATCATCACAACTGATGACATATTTATACCAAAACATGAAATAATAAACCTTTCTTGGATCATCATCATCATCACCACTATCATCACAGCCATTGACATATTTATACCAAAACAACCAATAATAAACCTTTCTCTGCTCATCATCAGCCACAGAAACATAATATGACCTACATAATACATCTGTTCTGTGTAACATACATAATGTGACCTATGGAACATGCCTAATGTGATCTATAGAACATGCCTAATGTGATCTATCAAACACTATATAATCTATGGAACATTATCTTTTGATCATACCTAACATGATCAATGTAATATGTCTAATGTGATCTATGGAACAGACCTAATGTAATCTATGGAACACACATAATGTGATCTATGGAACATATATAATGTGATCTATGAAACATACACAATGTGATCTAGAGAGACAAATAATCTATAGAACACAAGAAACAGTCATAGTCAATACTCAAACACTGTGTACATACGTTTGTCCGTGAGTGGATGAACATTCATACGTTTGACAGATTCCTCGGTGGCATCGTGGCTGTCTGTTTGCATAATGAGATCTAAGAGAAGCTTCTCTGTGTTGGCGCTGTGAAACTGGAGAGAGCTGTTGAGTCGCTCCTGGAACCCCACAAACTCCTGTATCTGAAACCAGCAGACACATGCTCTTCATTCTTTGTCAGGGCCATACAAAACTCATCTAATCATTTGGATGTTCAGAATCATGGAATATGCAGCTTCACTACACTCACCATGCATTGGCACCTGGCTGACTTGACAGACGATACTTTGTGATGGAGTTATACCTCTCCATAACACAAATTCTGGGCTGAATTTAGAGACCATGTTTTGCCCATGCAGCATGATCTCTCTCTCGGCCTGTATAATTTACTCCAGAGGAAAGGTAACACCAATATATTTGGAACACTTGTAATGCAGAAGCTGCCATATCAGCAAAGCAATGCTCTATCTGTCCACTTGTCAGAGCTTCAATCCTAGACCAGCTGCTGACCAAGGCTTAGGGCCTGGTCTGTCCTGCCATGACATTTAGTCACAGACAACTACACACAGACTTCTAACACATCACACAATACCCCCAGCGAGCTGCCCCAGGACAACCAGGACATAGAGAGGACATGTCACAGACAACTAACTACACACAGACTTCTAGCACATCACACAATACCCTCAGCGAGCTGCCCCAGGACAACCAGGACATAGAGAGGACATGTCAGACAACAAACCACACACAGACTTCTAGTACAGCAAACAACACCCCCCAGCGAGCTGCCCCGGGACAACCAGGATATAGAGAGGACTCTGTCCACTTACCCGTCCAAACGAGCCAAACTTGTACGAGGACATCAAATGTTCCGAGGCCTGAAACAGATCCACATGGATACAGTGAGACATGGATGGAGACTTGTTTGCCTCTGTTCAAGTAATAACAACTCAATTCACAACCTTACATTCATACTTCCCTGTGATTCTTTCATGAATTCACGGATTTTACCTTTCTTTGTGCATGTGTGAATTTGTACCATCTGTGGGTGGCAAGTGTCCGGTTCAACTCCAGGTGGCGGCTGACTACAGCCTATTGCTCAATGGCCAAAGTTCACAGAGGACCACACTGTGTCCCTTCAATGTGACGTTGGTCACAGCAAGTTTAACACACACTCCATGAACAGAGATAGCAATATGGTCTAGTCTAGCTGTGTCAGACAGGCTCCATCCAACAGGACCAAGTCCTGCCTCACAACGGGCGTGTTTCTTCTCTTACCAGTGTTGCTGGGCCACCAGTCTTGCCTTCACTTTGTATTTGTACACATACACCTCACACTAGGCACACCTCATGCTCATTCAAAGCTAGCTATCTCACAAGACAGGGAATGTGACATCAGAAATTATTAGTTCTTACAGCAATTTCCAGCCCTATCTCAAAAATGTGGCATTATGAGAAATTGAGTTCTACCAACAATTTCCAGCCCTATCCCAGGAATGTAACATCAGAAACTGAGTTTTTGCAACAATTTCCAGTCCTACCCCTGGAATGTGACATTATCAGAAACTATGAGTTCTTCCATCAATTTCCAGCCCTAACTTAGGAATGTGACATCATCAGAAACTATTAGTTCTTGCAACAATTTCCAGCCCTACCCCTGGAACATTATCAGAAAATGAGTTCTTGAAACAATTTCCAGTCCTATCCCTGGAATGTGACATTATCAGAAACTATGAGTTCTTGCAACAATTTCCAGTCCTATCCCTGGAATGTGACATTATCAGAAAATGAGTTCTTGAAACAATTTCCAGTCCTATCCTTGGAATGTGACATTACCAGAAACTATGAGTTCTTGCAACAATTTCCAGTCCTGTCCCTGGAATGTGACATTACCAGAACTATGAGTTCTTGCAATAATTTCCAGCCCTATCCCAGGAATGTGACATTACCAGAAACTATGAGTTCTTGCAACAATTTCAGCCCTGTCTATGGGCATGTGGCTGGTCACTTTAAAGCCAAGCGTGGACTCTGAAACCTCTCTATACCCACACCCTAGAAGAAATATTCACACAACTAATTCAGACACTCTCAAACATACACAAGATTGGGTAAATAACAAACTACTGACACAATTATGAGACATTCCAAAACTATACAGAAAGTACATGTGAATAAGCACATTTTGCATCTATTCACACAACTGTTTGACTTCTTCTTTCTTATTTTGCCCTTTATTCTTTATTGGGACATAGTCCTTCAACCCAAGCGAAGGTTCATCTCTGGTTCTACTTCTCTTTTTTGTTTCGCTTCTTATGTCTTCCTCTATTTCTTTGGCCCCGTGAATTCCAGACAAAAGTCTTCCTAATTATACTATTCTGAAGTTTTCTCAATGTAGGTCACGTCCAGCACCAGTATCTGTCCGCACTATGCTAGCACAAATAAAGTTCTATAAATAAACAGTCCATCTATTTACTCTACACCCTGAGTTATTCACACATCAATAAACTATTGGCACAACTACTGACGTTTCTAACTGACCTCTCTTTGATTCATGACAAAGAATCGCACCATCGTTGTGTACATGGTCCCAGCTTCCACAAAGTGGCCTAGCCGAATGACGTGGTTAGAAACTATATACCTGGGGAAAGGAAAACACATTGCTGTAATCCTCTCTAGGCTATACACCTGGGGACAGGAAGACGACAAATATTACTGTAATCCTCTCTAGGCTATACACCTGGGGACAGGAAGACAACATCATCATCATCATCAAGTGCCCTGCTAGCTGACGTAGGCGTTCAAGGCTCTCCACAGATCTCGGTCGTTGGTGTTCTGGATCAACTCTGCTGATATTCCTCCATGTCACTGTCTCAATCTGTCCAGCATCATTTCTCTTGGTCGGCCTCTACCGCTATTCCCCTCGATCTTTCCAGTTGTCACGATGTTCTCCAATGCCTCTCTTCTCATCACATGACCAAAGAAAGATGTTTGTCTCTTTCTTATTGTTGTATATAATGTTCTGGTTTCATTAGCCTGTATCAGGCAGTCGTTGTTAGTTACTCTGGCAGTACAAGGAATTCGCAACATTCGTCTCAGGAACCACATCTCTGTTGCTTCTAGATTCACTGCCATACAGCAAAACTGTTTCTACATAGCATTTCAGCACTCTCTTTCTTACATTCAGTGATAGTGACTTATTGCACAAGATACTCTTCATTTTCTTAAATGCGGCCTTTGTTTGCCCTATTCTGCTCTTAATCTCTGTTGTACATCTTCCATCTGATGTTATAAATGTCCCTATGTATTTAAAATTATCCACTTGGTTAAGAATTTTTCCTTCTATTTCTATGTCACATTTTGGTGTCACCATTTTCTTTGATATCACCATTGTTAATGTTTTCTTGATATTCAAGGAGATTCCTTTCCTTACACTCTCTGTTACTACAGTGTCCAACAATTGCTGTAGGTCTGCCTCTTTAGACTCTATATAACTGGGGAAAGGAAGACAACATACATTACTGTATTCCTCTATAGATTCTATATAACTGGGGAAAGGAAGACAACTGTATTCCTCTCTAGACTCTATATAACTGGGGAAAGGAAGACAACATACATTACTGTATTCTTCTATAGATTCTATATAACTGGGGAAAGGAAGACAACTGTATTCCTCTCTAGACTCTATATAACTGGGAAAGGAAGACAACATACATTACTGTATTCCTCTATAGATTCTATATAACTGGGGAAAGGAAGACACTGTATTCCTCTCTAGACTCTATATAACTGGGGAAAGGAAGACAACATACATTACTGTATTCCTCTATAGATTCTATATAACTGGGGAAAGGAAGACAACTGTATTCCTCTCTCGACTTTATATAACTGGGGAAAGGAAGACAACATACATTACTGTATTCCTCTATAGATTCTATATAACTGGGGAAAGGAAGACAACTGTATTCCTCTCTAGACTCTATATAACTGGGGAAAGGAAGACAACATACATTACTGTATTCCTCTATAGATTCTATATAACTGGGGAAAGGAAGACAACTGTATTCCTCTCTAGACTCTATATAACTGGGGAAAGGAAGACAACATACATTACTGTATTCTTCTATAGATTCTATATAACTGGGGAAAGGAAGACAACTGTATTCCTCTCTAGACTATATATAACTGGGGAAAGGAAGACAACATACATTATTTATTGTATGAGTAGACTAACAGGACAATGATGCTAGCTACATACACAGCCAGGTCACACAAGTCTGTACTTACACAGCAAGGTCACACAAGTTTGTACTACACAGCAAGATCACATAAGTCTGTACATACACAGCAAGGTGACACACATTTGTGCTTACACAGCAAGGTGACACAAGTCTGTACTCACCCTAACGTGTCATTCATTATATGTTTGATCTCCATGCTGTCATATAGTGCAGGACAGGGCCCAAACACACCTGAGAACATCACAGGTAAAAATATGACAGGTAAAGAAAGGTCATCTATTCTGTCACTTCACAAACATTTCAATGTCCTGTTTCCAATCATATCAGTGTAAATCACTTGCCTGATATAGGAGCCTACAAGACCAAAATGTTGCAGGTCTTTGTAGGAGGCAGTCATCAACCCCAGCATGGCTTTCTAGTCAATTTTACATCCAGTAGTTTGCCATTGCTTTCAAAACATCAAAGGTCAACTGACGGGTGTAGGGAATTAATGAGTCATCATCATCATGTGCTGTGCTGATAACCACTGGTGTTCATGGTTCACCACCTCACACGATCACTAGAACCCCCAACCAGCTCTGTGATCGTGTCCCCAATATGCCATTTGTTCATGGTTCACCACCTCACACGATCACTAGAATCCCCAACCAGCTCTGTGACCTTGTCCCCAATATACCATTTGGCCAAGCCATGCGTGTATTTCATTTTCTTTCAGGTATATACAGCTGAGGATTCACAATCACCAATACCACTACCTGCTCCAGGATGAAAATCTAACATATCTGCATCATCATCATCAACAATATAACAACAATAACCAGGAAATGGCCCAAGCGGTTACCTTTGATACAGTACAGCCGAATCAGCAGGAGTTTGAACTGGTAGTTGGAGGTGCTCTCCCGTATGCCCAGCTCCAAGTGAACAATAGCCTGCCAGACGTGCACATCATCCCCTGGACAACGTACAAATACATGCATATAGGTCACCTCAGATTCTCATATGTCAACAGTGTGATGTTATTTCTGTCCATGAGCAATCTAACATGTACGCACTTCCAACAAACTGAAACATAGCAATCTAACATACACCGACATCTAACAAACTGAAACACGGCAATCTAACATATACAGACATCCAACAATCTGAGACTCAGCAATCTAACATCTACAGACATCCAACAATCTGAGACTCAGCAATCTAACATATACAGACATCCAACAAACTGAAACATAGCAATCTAACATATACAGACATCCAACAAACTGAAACACAGCATTCTAACATACACAGACATCCAACAAACAAACACAGCAATCTAACATATACAGACATCCAACAAACTGAACCACAGCAATCTAACATATACAGACTTCCAACAAACACAGCAATCTAACATATACAGACATCCAACAAACTGAACCACAGCAATCTAACATATACAGACATCCAACAAACTGAAACACAACAATCTAACATATACAGACACCCAACAAACTGAAACACAGCAATGTAATATACAGACATCCAACAAACTGAAACACAGCAATCTAACATACAGACATCCAACAATCTGAAACACAGCAATCTAAGATATACAGACATCCAACAAACTGAAACACAGCAATCTAACATACACCGACATCCAACAATCTGAAACACGGCAATCTAACATACAGACATCCAACAAACAAACACAGCAATCTAACATGTACAGACATCCAACAAACTGAAACACAGCAATCTAACATACAGACATCCAAAAAAAACTGAAACACAGCAATCTAACATATACAGACATCCACAATCTGAAACAGGGCAATCTAACATATACAGACATCCAACAAGTAACAAGACAATTTAACATACAGACATCCAACAAACTGAAACAAGGCAATCTAATCTAACACATGCTGACAACCAACAAACTATCATATACAGATATCCAACAACATGAAACAAGGCAATCTAACATATAAAGACATTCAACAAATTAAAACACAGCACAATAATACAAACAGTGAATAAAAGTACATACCTGTTTTCACCCAAACATCCAACAAAAGATGGACTGCCAAGAGGAGAAAGTTGTCACTGTACTGGAGATCTGTTTTCAGTAAATCTTTACCTGAAAGATAATATCTCATAAATTATACGACAAACAGCCAATAGGATGCTGCTAACAATGACACCTCACTTGTGGGGAGTGGCTCAGAGATATGATGTCCACCTCTAAATCAAAAGGTATGAATCAAGGTGTCATGTTTTACACACCAAGGAACCCAAGATTTTATACACCCCCTGATCCTGAGTAGTGTATTGGACATCTAGCCTTCTAAGAATACACCGAGCAAAGACTTCACACTCTAAACTCGCAGAGAACTCTTCAGCTGCACATTGGCAGCACGCCTGTAGAAAGTGTCACCGAGCACAAGACACTGGGTGTTATCATAGATCAAAATCTAACTTTTAACTCACATGTTCATGCTCTAGTTAAACAAATAGCCAAAAAAATATACCAACTTGCCAAAATTAAAAATTTCCTTGACGAAAACACAAGAAAGATATTCTATACTTCTCATATACAAACACATATTGATTACTGCTCCACAGTCTGGGATGGATGCTCCAAATCAATAACAAAACGCCTATATTCACTCCAGAAAAGGGCAGTGCGTTTAATTAATGGTGAAAAGCTTACCGACAATTCTAACCTATATAAACGTCTCCGGTTACTGCCACTCTACAAGCGCCTGCTTTTTAATAAGACCAAACTAATTCACAAAATCCTATTTCAAAATGCTCCAAGCTACCTTTGGCCATTGTTTAAATATAACGCTAGACATAGCGAACGACTAAAATATACTTCATGTCCCTAAACCTAGGATAGACTTATATAAAACAAGCTTAGCATACTCTGCCGCTCAGTTGTGGAACAATCTTCCACAAGAAATCAAAGACAGCCACCAATCATGATACATACATTCGCAACCTGTTTGAACACTACCTTAGTACAGACTACATGCCCCCATAACAAATAACACAAAAAAGACAATAATGGTAACTTATCTCAAACGACAACTAGCCAAAAAACATTCCCTTATGTATGGCACGTTACACCCTCCTTAGGTATTTATAATGCCCATGTTAAACACTGCCTCAGTGAGTCATTTGTTATTGATTATTTTTCATGCGTTTTAAATGTTCTTTTGTTGTCAAAAGTTGCTTCATAAGTGATGTTGAATGAAAGAATGTATGAGAGGAAATAGAGAAGAAGGGGCAGAATGTCAGACGGGCCTGCGTGCCCAATTCTTAACCCTTTGAAAATAAAGACTTATTATTATTATTATTATTATTATTATTATTATAGATAAGGGCCAAAAACTGTGAGGACCAAGATGCCCGTTGTGCCACATCCCCGTATCAGGTGGATGTGGAAATCTAATCAGTATACCACTATCTAGGCTCAATTTCAAAATAGGAAAACTATAACAGAATACTGATATCGTGTGTAGTTCCAAATGCTGTTGTATAGCTGAGGGTGCAGAGTTAGGGTGAGCGCCCAACTTTGTAAAATACCCCATGGCTTGTGCATTCATTACCTCTGGCAGCAAAAGTCCAACTCCTGGCCTTCCCGTGGCGGAACTGTTTTAACTAACAGGAGAAGGGGTGACGGCGAGTCTCTGGCACTGTTAAAAAAAAACCAGACTGCTCTAGGTATGTATTTACGTCATACATGCTCAGACCTGTGTGCACATGCATACATATCTAAACTCTGGTAAGACCAAGGTGCTGAAGACGGAGGCAACCAGCCAAGAGGCACACTACACAGTAAATGAAATATGTTGATTACCGCATTAAATTCATACAAGAGACAACATTGCAATTATAGACAAATTTCAAGCGAACGAAAGAAGAAGATGTGTAGTTAAGATATACATACATTTTCATGATGATCGTTGCTATGGAGTTCATGCACTGTGTTGAGATTCTAACTGTGAGATCCATGAGAGAAGACTGCAACACTGATGGTGCTACCAGAATGCATAGTGCTGAGATGCTGAGTGTGGAGGAAAGAGATGCTAGAGTGTGTGAGGAGGAAAGAGATGCCAGGGTGTGTGAGGAGGAAAGAGATGCCAGAGTGTGTGAGGAGGAAAGAGATGCCAGAGTGTGTGAGGAGGAAAGAGATGCCAGAGTGTGTGTGGAGGAAAGAGAATCCAGACTGTGTGAGGAGGAAAGAGATGCAAGAGTGTGTGTGGAGGAAAGAGAAACCAGTGTGTGAGTAGGAAAGAGATGCCAGAGTGTGTGTGGAGGAAAGAGAATCCAGATTGTGTGAGGAGGAAAGAGAAACCAGAGTGTGTGAGGAGGAAAGAGAAACCAGAGTGTGTGAGGAGGAAAGAGAAACCAGAGTGTGTGAGGAGGAAAGAGAAACCAGAGTGTGTGAGGAGGAAAGAGAAACCAGAGTGTGTGAGGAGGAAAGAGAAACCAGAGTGTGTGAGGAGGAAAGAGAAACCAGAGTGTGTGAGGAGGAAAGAGAAACAAGAGTGTGTGAGGAGGAAAGAGAAACCAGAGTGTGTGAGGAGGAAAGAGAAACCAGAGTGTGTGGAGGGAAGAGATGCCAGGGTGTGTGTGGAAGGAAGAGACACCAGAGTGTGTGAGGAGGAAAGAGACACCAGAGTGTGTGTGGAGGAAAGAGAAACCAGAGTGTGTGAGGAGGAAAGAGAAACCAGAGTGTGTGAGGAGGAAAGAGATGCCGAGTGTGTGAGGAGGAAAGAGAAACCAGAGTGTGTGAGGAGGAAAGAGATGCCGAGTGTGTGTGGAGGAAAGAGAAACCAGAGTGTGTGGAGGAAAGAGAAACCAGAATGTGTGAGGAGGAAAGAGAAACCAGAGTGTGTGAGGAGGAAAGATAAACCAGAGAGTGTGAGGAGAAAAGAGAAACCAGAGAGTGTGAGGAGAAAAGAGAAACCAGAGTGTGTGAGGAGGAAAGAGAAACCAGAGTGTGTGAGGAGGAAAGAGAAACCAGAGTGTGTGAGGAGGAAAGAGAAACAAGAGTGTGTGAGGAGGAAAGAGAAACCAGAGTGTGTGAGGATGAAAGAGAAACCAGAGTGTGTGTGGAGGGAAGAGATGCCAGGGTGTGTGTGGAAGGAAGAGACACCAGAGTGTGTGAGGAGGAAAGAGACACCAGAGTGTGTGAGGAGGAAAGAGAAACCAGAGTGTGTGTGGAGGGAAGAGATGCCAGAGTGTGTGAGGAGGAAAGAGAAACCAGAGTGTGTGAGGAGGAAAGAGAAACCAGAGTGTGTGAGGAGGAAAAAGATGCCAGAGTGTGTGTGGAGGAAAGAGAAACCAGTGTGTGAGTAGGAAAGAGATGCCAGAGTGTGTGTGGAGGAAAGAGAATCCAGATTGTGTGAGGAGGAAAGAGAAACCAGAGTGTGCGAGGAGGAAAGAGATGCCAGAGTGTGTGTGGAGGAAAGAGAAACCAGAGTGTGTGAGGAGGAAAGAGAAACCAGAGTGTGTGAGGAGGAAAGAGATGCCAGAGTGTGTGAGGAGGAAAGAGAAACCAGAGTGTGTGAGGAGGAAAGAGAAACCAGAGTGTGAAAGGAGGAAAGAGAAACCAGAGTGTGTGTGGAGGGAAGAGATGCCAGGGTGTGTGTGGAGGGAAGAGACACCAGAGTGTGTGTGGAGGGAAGAGACACCAGTGTGTGTGGAGGGAAGAGACACCACAGTGTGTGTGGAGGGAAGAGACACCACAGTGTGTGTGGAGGGAAGAGATGCCAGAGTGTGTGTGGAGGGAAGAGACACCAATGTGTGTGGAGGGAAGAGACACCACAGTGTGTGTGGAGGGGAGAGATGCCAGAGTGTGTGTGGAGGGAAGAGACGCCAGTGTGTGTGGAGGAAAGAGATGTCAGTGTGTGGAGGGAAGAGACACCACAGTGTGTGGAGGGAAGAGATGCCAGAGTGTGTGTGGAGGGAAGAGATGCCAGAGTGTGTGTGGAGGGAAGAGACACCACAGTGTGTGTGGAGGGGAGAGATGCCAGAGTGTGTGTGGAGGGGAGAGATGCCAGAGTGTGTGTGGAGGGAAGAGACACCAGTGTGTGTGGAGGTAAGAGACACCAGTGTGTGTGGAGGGAAGAGATGCCACAGTGTGTGTGGAGGGAAGAGATGCCACAGTGTGTGTGGAGGGAAGAGATGCCACAGTGTGTGTGGAGGGAAGAGATGCCACAGTGTGTGTGGAGGGAAGAGATGCCACAGTGTGTGTGGAGGGAAGAGATGCCACAGTGTGTGTGGAGGAAAGAGAAACCAGAGTGTGTGTGGAGGGAAGAGAAACCAGAGTGTGTGTGGAGAAAAGAGACACCAGAGTGTGTGTGGAGAAAAGAGACACCAGAGCCGTGGAATATTTCATGTCTGTGTATTGAGGGAAGAGATGCCAGAGTGTGTGTGGAAGGAAGAGAAGCCAGAGTCGTGGAATATTTCATGTCTGTGTATGGAGGGAAGAGACATCAGAGCCAAGGAATATTTCATGTTTTGTACATGGAGGGAAGAGACATCAGAGCTATGGAATATTTCATGTTTGTATATGGAGGGAAGAGACATCAGAGCTATGGAATATTTCATGTTTGTATATGGAGGGAAGAGACATCAGAATTATGGGATATTTCATGTTTGTGTATGGAGGGAAGAGACATCAGAATTATGGGATATTTCATGTTTGTATATGGAGGGAAGAGACATCAGAATTATGGGATATTTCATGTTTGTATATAGAGGGAAGAGACATCAGAATTATGGGATATTTCATGTTTGTGTATGGAGGGAAGAGACATCAGAATTATGGAATATTTCATGTTTGTGTATGGAGGGAAGAGGCGCCCCACTAAATGATGATGATGATGATGATGATGTATAGTGCACTCACCAAATGTGAGACCATCCCTGTATCTGAGAAGCAGCTGCCTGGACAAGAGTAGAGCCTGGTCCATGCTCAAGGAGGTATGCCTGCCCACAGTCCGCGACAGCTGGTGGTAGACCAGGTGCTGGGTCAGCTGGTTAATCTGCATGACAGACCAGAAATCACAGTCAATGTTCTAGATCAGCAATATTTGGGTTGGTTTGTGGCTTGTCAACGTTCTGGATGAGGCAATATTTAGGTTGGTTTGTTGCGTGTCAATGTTCTAGATCAGCAATATTTGGGTTGGAATGTTGCGTGTCAACATTCTAGATGAGCAATATTTGGGTTGGTTTATGGCTTGTCAATGTTCTAGATAAGCAATATTTGGGTTGGATAGTTGCTTGTCAATGTTCTAGATGAGCAATATTTGGGTTGGATTATTGCGTGTCAATGTTCTAGAAGAGCAATATTTGGGTTGGATTGTTGGTTGTCAATGTTCTAGATGAGCAATATTTGGGTTGGATTGTTGGTTGTCAATGTTCTAGATGAGCAATATTTGGGTTTGGATTGTTGGTTGTCAATGTTCTAGATGAGCAATATTTGGGTTGGATTGTTGGTTGTCAATGTTCTAGATGAGCAATATTTGGGTTGGATTGTTGGTTGTCAATGTTCTAGATGAGCAATATTTGGGTTGGATTATTGCGTGTCAATGTTCTAGATGAGCAATATTTGGGTTGGATTATTGCGTGTCAATGTTCTAGATGAGCAATATTTGGGTTGGATTGTTGCTTGTCAATATTCTGGACGAGCAATATTTGGGTTGGTTTATGGCTTGTCAATGTTCTGGATGAGCAATATTTGGGTTGGTTTATGGCTTGTCAATGTTCTGGATGAGCAATATTTGGGTTGGATTGTTGGTTGTCAATGTTCTAGATGAGCAATATTTGGGTTGGTTTATGGCTTGTCAATGTGCTAGATGAGCAATATTTGGGTTGGATTGTGGCTTGTCAATGTTCTAGATGAGCGATATTTGGGTTGGATTGTGGCTTGTCAATGTTCTAGATGAGCAATATTTGGGTTGGATTGTTGGTTGTCAGTGTTCTAGATGAGCAATATTTGGGTTTGATTGTTGCTTGTCAATATTCTGGATGAGCAATATTTGGGTTGGATTGTTGCTTGTCAATATTCTGTATGAGCAATATTTGGGTTGGTTTATGGCTTGTCAATGTTCTGGATGAGCAATATTTGGGTTGGATTGTTGGTTGTCAATGTTCTAGATGAGCAATATTTGGTTGGCTTATGGCTTGTCAATGTTCTAGATGAGCAATATTTGGGTTGGTTTATGGCTTGTCAATGTTCTAGATGAGCAATATTTGGGTTGGTTTATGGCTTGTCAATGTTCTAGATGAGCAATATTTGGGTTGGTTTATGGCTTGTCAATGTTCTAGATGAGCAATATTTGGGTTGGATTATTGGTTGTCAATGTTCTAGATGAGCAATATTTGGGTTGGAATATTGGTTGTCAATGTTCTAGATGAGCAATATTTGAGTTGGATTGTTGGTTGTCAATGTTCTAAATGAGCAATATTTGGGTTGGTTTATGGCTTGTCAATGTTCTAGATGAGCAATATTTGGGTTGGATTATGGCTTGTCAATGTTCTGGATGAGCAATATTTGGATTGTTGCTTGTCAATGTTCTAGATGAGCAATATTTTGGTTGGTTTATTGCGTGTCAATGTTCTGGATGAGCAATATGTGGGTTAGTTTATGGCTTGTCAATGTTCAGGATGAGCAATATTTGAGTTGGATTGTGGCTTGTCAATGTTCTAGATGAGCAATATTTGGGTTGGATTATTGCGTGTCAATGTTCTGGATGAGCAATATTTGGGTTGGATTGTTGGTTGTCAATGTTCAGGATGAGCAACATTTGGGTTGGATTGTGGCTTGACAATGTTCTAGATAAGCAATACTTTGATTTGTTTATTGATCGTGAATGTTCTAAAGTTAATGCACTGACATACAAGCGGTATGAATCTTAAATGGGTTTATGTCTTTCTTCTAGGAGAGTGAGCTTAGTGTAGTGTACAGACTGTCTGTCTGACCTACTACCACAGTACCCTCTAGGGGAGTGAGCTTAGTGTAGTGTACAGACTGTCTGTCTGACCTACTACCACAGTACCCTCTAGGGGAGTGAGCTTAGTGTAGTGTACAGACTGTCTGTCTGACCTACTACCACAGTACCCTCTAGGGGAGTGAGCTTAGTGTAGTGTACAGACTGTCTGTCTAACCTACTACCACAGTACCCTCTAGGGGAGTGAGCTTAGTGTAGTGTACAGACTGTCTGTCTAACCTACTACCACAGTACCCTCTAGGGGGGTGAGCTTAGTGTAGTGTACAGACTGTCTGTCTGACCTACTACCACAGTACCATCTAGGGGAGTGAGCTTAGTGTAGTGTACAGACTGTCTGTCTGACCTACTACCACAGTACCATCTAGGAGAGTGAGCTTAGTGTAGTGTACAGACTGTCTGTCTGACCTACTACCACAGTACCATCTAGGAGAGTGAGCTTAGTGTAGTGTACAGAATGTCTGTCTGACCTACTACCACAGTACCATCTAGGGGAGTGAGCTTAGTGTAGTGTACAGACTGTCTGTCTGACCTACTACCACAGTACCATCTAGGGGAGTGAGCTTAGTGTAGTGTACAGACTGTCTGTCTGACCTACTACCACAGTACCATTTAGGGGAGTGAGCTTAGTGTAGTGTACAGACTGTCTGTCTGACCTACTACCACAGTACCCTCTAGGGGAGTGAGCTTAGTGTAGTGTACTGACTGTCTGTCTGACCTGTAATAATATAGTTTCTGTCTACAAAATACTGCATGCAATAGTCAGGAAACAATCATGAGTTGCCTGCTCTCTGTGAGGAGTCTTTCACATGGAAATATGAGGGTGAGCAAGAAAGAAACATGAACAGAAACAGACGTACAAAATGACAGCACTTACATCTTGTGCAAACTGCAGAGAGTTGTCCAGGCCAGTGGAAGTCTTCATGTGATCCAGCAACTGAAACACCAGCCAGGTGTTGGTTACAATATAACAGCATACAGAGGCCAGGTGTTGGTTACAATATAACAGTATACAGAGGCCATGTGTTGGTTACAATATAACAGTATACAGAGGCCAGGAATTGTACACAGTGAGCAACTGGGATTAGAATTAAATTGTAAGAAGACACAGATTATGGTAATTACTAGGAAGAACGAAATACCACAATGTAATATACACGTAAATGGGAATATTCTTAAACAAGTGAATCGGTACAATTATCCTCAGAACAGTCATAACATCTGATGGGAGATGCCTTGAAGAGATTAGAACAAGAATCACCATGGCAAAGGTAGCCTTTTTCATGATGAAAAACATACTGACCAATAAAAAGATGTCATTTGCAATGAGAAAAAGAGTGTTGAGGTGCTACATAGAGCCTGTACTTTTGTATGGATATGAAGCGTGGACAATTAGCAGTCAAGCTGAACAACATCTGATGGCTGTGGTTTCTGAGGAGAATGCAAAGAATACCATAGACAAGTAGAAAAACCAATGACCAAGCCCTACAAGAAACAAATGAAAACTGTAAACTGATTAGAGAAATTAGACGTAGACAGTGACAATTTTTTTTTTTTTAATGAGAAGAAATAAATTGGAGAACTTGGTGACAACTGGCCAAGTCAGACAACTACTGCATACCCTGTTGACTGGTGGTGCAACCTGGTTCAGAACCTGGTCACACAGTCAGACAACTACTGCATACCCTGTTGACTGGTGGTGCAACCTGGTTCAGAACCTGGTCACACAATCAGACAACTACTGCATACCCTGTTGACTGGTGGTGCAACCTGGTTCAGAACCTGGTCACACAGTCAGACAACTACTGCATACCCTGTTGACTGGTGGTGCAACCTGGTTCAGAACCTGGTCACACAGTCAGACAACTACTGCATACCCTGTTGACTGGTGGTGCAACCTGGTTCAGAACCTGGTCACACAGTCAGACAACTACTGCATACCCTGTTGACTGGTGGTTCAGAACCTGGTCACACAGTCAGACACTACTGCATACCCTGTTGACTGGTGGTGCAACCTGGTTCAGAACCTGGTCACACAGTCAGACAACTACTGCATACCCTGTTGACTGGTGGTGCAACCTGGTTCAGAACCTGTTCACACAGTCAGACAACTACTGCATACCCTGTTGACTGGTGGTTCAGAACCTGGTCACACAGTCAGACAACTACTGCATACCCTGTTGACTGGTGGTTCAGAACCTGGTCACACAGCCAGACAACTACTGCATACCCTGTTGACTGGTGGTTCAGAACCTGGTCACACAGTCAGACAACTACTGCATACCCTGTTGACTGGTGGTTCAGAACCTGGTCACACAGCCAGACAACTACTGCATACCCTGTTGACTGGTGGTTCAGAACCTGGTCACAGTCAGACAACTACTGCATACCCTGTTGACTGGTGGTTCAGAACCTGGTCACACAGTCAGACAACTACTGCATACCCTGTTGACTGGTGGTTCAGAACCTGGTCACACAGTCAGACAACTACTGCATACCCTGTTGACTGGTGGTTCAGAACCTGGTCACACAGTCAGACAACTACTGCATACCCTGTTGACTGGTGGTTCAGAACCTGGTCACACAGTCAGACAACTACTGCATACCCTGTTGACTGGTGGTTCAGAACCTGGTCACACAGTCAGACAACTACTGCATACCCTGTTGACTGGTGGTTCAGAACCTGGTCACACAGTCAGACAACTACTGCATACCCTGTTGACTGGTGGTTCAAAACCTGGTCACACAGCCACACTAGCCAAGCCTAGTAGGAGCCACCCAGTTATCTGGACACACAAACATCATTGCTTAAGGAGAAGTTTGAATCAATACACAGGAAACGGTCAAATCAATAAACAAACTGTGTACATGACTCTGAGGATTACACTATCCTGTAAACTATTATAATTGAAAATAAGAAACAAAAACAGCAAACATAAATCAGATAAATGAAACAAAGAGAGCTGAGTTGAGACAGAACTGTCACGACAGCACTTGGGACATTCTCACAGGTGCTCCGTCCTCACTTTCAACAGCCAGCAAAAAGTGCCAATACTAATGGTACCAGTTGCAATCCGATTATGTGTCCGTCTGGCCTTTCCTCCGAGTCCTGAGTGTCGGAAAGATCCTGTGGTCACGCCCTGCCGCACCATTCTCTCCAGGCTATGATGATTTATCTGTTCTTCCACACTATATACATAATCCCACAGGGCCCTGACTACATCTGCCTTACCATGTGTCAATTCTCCACCCAATGGTGCAGATCCAGCCAATCTGTCCGCCTGCTCGTTTTCCAACACACCAGTCAGCTCTGGGAAAAAGATCCAATAGATGCTCCCTATCTTTGATTGTTTAATTGAAGGATGCCTGTCTTGACCCTTCCCAGCATGCTTTGTGGGTTCGTTACAATCACGACATGAAAGAAAGAGACAAGAAAACAGGCACAAGGTGGGGTACCTCACTTAATTCTTGCTCTGTCAGGAGATCAGTATACAGCTTCATGTCACCATAACAACAGGACTTGTGACCAAACTTATCAAAGTAGTCTTGCATCAGTCTCAAGGCACTTCCTGTGAACACAAATACCATCAATGTAGCAAGCCGGCCTCTAGTGCTGGCATCTCATCTACACCAGTTACCTTGATCATCACACTGCTGCCATGTCATCTACACAAGTTAACACCCTGATTATCCATTTGAAGCTCATCACTGTCTTCCTCTTCTAGAGTATTTGGTACATAGAGTTTTCAGAAGTTTGTCCCCTTCTAGAGTGTTTGGTACATAGAGTTTTCAGAAGTTTGTCCCCTTCTAGAGTGTTTGGTATATAGAGTTTTCAGCAGTCTGTCCCCTTCTAGAGTGTTTGGTACATAGAGTTTTCAGAAGTTTGTCCCCTTCTATTCTAGAGTGTTTGGTACATAAAGTTTTCAAGTCTGTCCCCTTCTAGAGTGTTTGGTACATAGAGTTTTCAACAGTCTGTCCCCTTCTAGAGTGTTTGGTACATAGAGTTTTCAGAAGTTTGTCCCCTTCTATTCTAGAGTATTTGGTACATAGTTTTCAGCATAAACATTTCAAAGAAACTAAACACACATACACACACATATACACAGGGGGACAGTTCGATCAAAGTGTTTAGTCCGCAAACAAGAAAGACACACAGACACACAAAAAAGAAGAATATAAACACAAAGCACCACACAACAAGTCGCACAATTTTTTGCCTGGCATATTTTGTTGCATCTCATCAGGTGCATAGTTTAGTTATATCTCATATAAAGTGAATAAATGAATAATACTGTGACTGAAACACTTGAAACAAACAATCACAGGGACAGTTCACATGTGGAGTATCTGTTATCCCTACGGTAATTTCAAATTTAACACAAACTCTTTCTGTTTGCATTAGGTCACATTTTAAAATGATAAAAATGACCCACAAAAGAAGAAGCACATGCTATTCTAGTAGACATACACTTGGATCCTTGCAAGTTCTATGGAGTTTGTGTACTGTGCCGGGCTTGTCTTTGTATGGTGAATGGGAGGAGACTAGTACTGTTATGGAGTTAACTGTGGGCTTGAAAGTGATCCTTGACCACTGGCAAATGACAACAAAGATGACACTGACGAACTCACCAACAGACGAGGCCAGGTCACACTTCCTGTGAATGAGGTTTTTCAAAAACTCAATCTGCGCAAGATAAGGGCCGCGTATCAAAACTCCACCTTCCACCTCGCCAATCTTCTCCATCAGGAAAGCATGCATGGACTCCACCGTGCTGTCGGGTGTTTGAACACTAAAAATATGCGAGAAACAAACCACAGACAGCTGTATAAATACAAATCTCATGATTTAAGAAAGAAAAACCAGATGCAATTACATAAAGGTAATGTAAGTTTCTTGTAGCTCCTCCCACATCTTTCCAGTACCACCCATCATTTTGACTACTGCTCTACAATCTGGGACGGTTGTTCCAATTCAAGCACCAAGCGACTTTACTCACTCCAGAAACGGGCCATGAGATTAATTTATAGCAAACATTTAACTGAAAATCCTAGCCTGCATAAACGCCTTCAGTTACTACCACTCCGCAAACGTCTGCTTTTCAATAAGGCCAAACTAATTCACAAAATCCTACATCGGAATGCCCCAAACTACCTTTGGCCATTGTTTGAATATAATGCTAGACACAGTAAACGATTAAATTTATTACACCTTCCGAAGCCTAGGATAGACTTATACAAAACAAGCTTAACGTACTCTGCAGCTCAGCTGTGGAACAATCTTCCACATGAAATCAAAGACATCACCAATCCCTATACATATAATCGCAAATTATTTGAACACTATCTCAGTACGGATTACCTTCCCCCTTAATAATAGAAGTAATAATATAATAAAACCCTAGTATAACAGCCAGTCCCCTTTTGGTAGTCCAGTATATTCCACGTAGCTAATAAATACCACACCAGTTATTACTATTACTGAGTCGTGTAGTATTTATTTTTAATTTTTTCAACATGCCTTTATAATGCATATATTTTATATTGTTGCTGTTTTCAGTTAGCCTTGAATGAGTGTGAATGGTATAATGTATGAAAGAGAGTGATAAAAGGGCAGAATGTTAGACGGGCCTGCGTGCCCAATTCTTAACCCTTTCAAAATAAAGTTTTGTTGTTGTTGTTGTTGTTGTTGTTCTTGATGTTTCTATTATTTGTCTGGCCAGATTTCACACACCTGGCTGGAGTTCCGCTGTCAACTGTGAAACCAACAGGGCTTGGTATGTCAGGGGGCACAGAAACTTGTGTGTGTGTACATGAAAAAAAAAACGCACACATGCGCGCGCGCACACACACACATGGCACTAGTACATTCAATATTTAACACAAAAACAAAAGTAATTTCAAAATATCAAATTTAGAAGATTTCCACAATGTCATAAATGTGTATGAATGTATTTCCTCCCCAACGTCTCTCTCTCTCTCTCTCTCACACACACAGAAAGAGACAGAGAGAGAGAAAGAGAGAGAGAAAGAGAGAGAGAAAGAGAGAGAGAGAAAGAGAGATGAAGACAAGTACGTGAAGGTAAACCAACTACTATACATCAAATTGTGAGTCCAATCACTTGACATATCACACTGACTTTCCCCTGGGCATTAAGCGGGAGTTTTCTGGCAATGGAATGCAGGAAATGTGACCAACCTAGGCTCAGTATCAGTCAGTACGTGTCTGTCCTCAAGGAGATGCCACTCTGGGAGGAAAGGCACTACACTAACCTCACACTCTGATAGATCAAAGCCCTTTCTGTGGACCAGACCACCGGAACATCAGATCAGAGCTAAACCTCAAACGTCCCAGAGTTTCACACCACACAATAAACCGAACCACCACACAACCACCGAGTCACCACACAATAAACCGAACCACAACACAACCACTGAGCCACCACACAACCACTGAGCCACCATACAACCAACCAAGCCACCACACAACCACACAAGCCACCACACAACCAACAAACCTTTTAGCTATTTCTGTGATGTCCCCAGCCTCTCCGTCCGTGGGTGTAAAGCCGCTGTCCACCATGTGGAAGCCAGACTCCAGATATTTCAACCAAAAGGCCCAGTCGTCTGGTCTGGAAAGTTGGCAAGAAGACACTTCAATGGCATCTAACATATGATACACCATCTACAAATATCACTAACACAGTTCAAGTATGAATAACATGAGTGGAACTGTGTTAAAGCTATGGAAATGTAAACAATATAAAATAACACATAGTAATGCAGCTTTACACAACACAATTATAAAAAACAAAACAAAAGTGCTGTGACCAGCCTTCATCAGCAAACATGAAGAATAAAACAACATATAAACATGGGGAAGACAGTTTCAGTCTTGGATTCTGAGATCAGTTGCACATTTTGTTTTATTTTTATTTTTATTTTCTTGTTCTCATTTTTAGCATTTTTCCTTTCTTCTCATTCAGTTATTATGCTTCAGTGTATTCACTGTAGTGTCTTCTAATGTCTGACCAGGTAACAACAAAAAGTAGGATAAGAACTCACATTTGACCATGTAACAACAAAAGTAGGATAAAAACTCATGTATGACCATGTAACAACATAAGTAGGATAAAAGCTAATGTCTGACTAAGTAACAATCAGGTCTGACAAAATAACAACAAAAGTAGGATAAAAACTAATGTCTGACCAAGTAACAACAAAAGTAGGATAAAACATCACGTCTGACCATGTAACAACAAAAATAGGATAAAAACTCACGTCTGACTAAGTAACAACAAAAGTAAGATAAAAACTCAAGTATGACAATGTAACAACAAAAGTAGGATACAAACTCATGTCTGACCAAGTAACAATCACATCTGACCAAGTAATAACAACAGTAGGATAAAAACTCACGTATGACCATGTAACATCAAAAGTAGGATAAAAACTCACATCTGACCATGTAACAATGTAACAACAAAAGTAGGATAAAAACTCATGTCTGACCAAGTAACAACAAAAATAGGATAAAAACTCACGTCTGACTAAGTAACAATTACATCTGACCAAGTAATAACAAAAGTAGGATACAAACTCATGTCTGACTAAGTAACAATCAGGTCTGACCAAGTAACAACAAAAGTAGGATAAAAACTAATGTCTGACCACATACCAACAAAAGTAGGATAAAAACTCACGTCTGACCATGTAACAACAAAAGTAGGATAAAAACTCATGTCTGACTAAGTAACAATCACATCTGATTAAGTAATAACATATTAAGTAATAACATCTGATCAAGCAATAACATAAGTAGGATAAAAACTCATGTCTGACCATGTAACAACAAAAGTAGGATAAAAGCTCATGTCTGACTAAGTAATAATCACATCTGACCAAGTATTAACAACAGTAGGATAAGTCTGACTAAGTAACAATCACATCTGACCAAGTAATAACAACAGTAGGATAAGTAACAACAAAAGTAGAATAAAAACTCACGTCTGACTAAGTAACAATCACATCTGACCAAGTAATAACAAAAGTAGGATAAAAACTCACTTCTGACCATGTAACAACAAAAGTAGGATAAAAACTCACGCCTGACCATGTAACAACAAAAGTAGGATAAAAACTCATGTCTGACCATGTAACTACAAAAACAGGATAAAAACTCACGTGTGATTAAGTAACTCTTTGTAGATGACATTGACCTTGTCCCACTGAAGGAGATTGGTGTACACGCTGGCCAGTCTGGTTGACCTCAGGTTCAGCTCGCTGCACAACTTATCTGTTATACAAAACATCACAGCTAGAAGTGGCCCAACCATACAACCATTTGTCACATAAAACATCACAGCTAGAAGTGGCCCAACCATACAACTTATCTGTCACACAAAACATCACAGCTAGAAGTGGCCCAACCATACAACCATCTGTCACATAAAACATCACAGCTAGAAGTGGCCCAACCATACAACTTATCTGTCACACAAAACATCACAGCTAGAAGTGGCCCAACCATACAACTTATCTGTCACACAAAACATCACAGCTAGAAGTGGCCCAACCATACAACTTATCTGTCACACAAAACATCACAGCTAGAAGTGGCCCAACCATACAACTTATCTGTCACACAAAACATCACAGCTAGAAGTGGCCCAACCATACAACTTATCTGTTATACAAAACATCACAGCTAGAAGTGGCCCAACCATACAACTTATCTGTCACACAAAACATCACAGCTAGAAGTGGCCCAACCATACAACTTATCTGTCACACAAAACATCACAGCTAGAAGTGGCCCAACCATACAACTTATCTGTCACACAAAACATCACAGCTAGAGGTGGCCCAACCATACAACCATCATAATTCCTCCTGCCCCACCCTTTGAATATAGATCAACCATCAAACAAGTAGTCCAAGTTACAGACCTAGAATGTAACCAAGATGTACTTCTAACATTTGTAACATCACAAACTTGATCATCATCACCATCAAATGTACTGTCAACTGTTGTAGGCAACCCTGCTTCCTCCACATCATAGTTTTCTCAAGAATGTATGAACTGATTTCACTGCCATATCAATTACAGTTTACTGATATGATTTATAAAAAACAGTTTATAAAATGCTGATTTCCCCTGGCCTCCCACCATTGCCTAGCTGATACTGGGGTTTGAATAAAGCACAAAATATGACCAGCTTGCAAAAAACATAGACAAACCTTTCTGCCCAAGACTGTACGAACGAACACAGAAAACAACAACAGTATTTAACTGAGGATCTGCAAAGTCATCTGATGAACGAACACAAAAACTGGTACCTCAGTAAAGTTACCACATAAAAACTACTTCAGTAAAGTTACCACATTAAAACTACCTGAGTTGTGTTCATCACATGACCTTTCACACCCTCAGTTAAAATTTCTGGCTGTGTAATCCATGTTGTTTTTCCTGTCCACTGATACAGACTTTGACCCACATGTTTGCCGTTGTTCCTTTAGTCAAAGTTCGTAGCCACATTCTGTGTTTTACTCGATCTACAACTAGGATGTGTGGTATGAACATTCATTGTAAGGACAAATTCCAAAGCAATAACACACAGTATCCACAAGCATTTTGTACGCAACACAAAGACTCATACCAGCTTCAGGGTGGTCCTGCATGGAGCAGGATACAACAGAAGACATTCAGTGTAAGGCGGACATTACAATTAGCAACTCCTAAACTGAGACAGTCTTTCCAGACAAATAGAAAAACTGACAGGAAAAAAGTTATTTCCAGAAAAACAAAAATATTGACAAGACGGAAGTAACCATTGAATTATTATAAATACTACTTCACACATGCATCAGATGAAGGAAAATGTAGCTCTGAAACATGAAAGCAAATGAGAAGAGGCTAGAGGCAACAGAGATGTGGTGCTATTGTTGAAGTGAAAACAGTCAAGCTACAGAGGTAGTGATACAGGACCAAACCCAGACACAGTCATGAAAGGTCACTGTCAAGTAACCTTTTCCTAGCCTTCAGGAGTACGTGTATATGGTGAAAACCTCATATTTTAAGACTAGCTGACACACAAGAGGTCCTAGAAACACTGGGCATGAACAGAGAGTTGATGACAGAAATAAACAAGAGACAAGTGAAATATGCCGGCTACATTACACGACAACACTGTTATAAAAGCCATACTGGAAAGTAAGGTTCATGGCAAGCGAGCCAAGAGGTTAGCAATAACAGAAGTGGGAAGATAACATCAAGAGATGGACAAACAGCAATCTGACAGAATGTACAATCAGGGTGAGACTCATGCAGTGTTGGGGATCCATAGAAGACAAACTTCACCGTGGAGACAGCACCTGATTGATTGACACACAATGGGTGATGTAACCAATAACATGCCACTGTCTGATTGATTGACACACAATGGGTGATGTAACCAATAACATGCCACTGTCTTTACCTAAAAACACATGGAGAAGGGGGAGAACATGCGAGTTGCAGATGGCAAATGACAGGAGGGCTTGCCATCAGTTGGTTGAGGGATTACAACATACAAGACAGGAGAAGAAGAAGGGTGACAACAATGCTGCCATCAACCAGACACAAGACTCCAACATACCTCCCATTGGACCCTGTAAAACTGCACAAGCTTCCGTCCACTTCTCCTGCAGTTCAAGGATGATCAGGTACAGGAGGATTTCTGTGCCCAGAAATGACATACATATCTGTGTACATGTTCTCTATCTCTGTACATGTTGTCTATACATGATACATGTGCATGTTCTGTGTACATGTTCTCTATATGTATCTGTGTACATTTTCTATCTCTGCACATGTTGTCTATACATTATATATGTGCATGTTCTGTGTATATGTTCTCTATATTTGTGCATGTTCTGTGCACATGTTCTCTATACATATCTGTGTATGTTCTGTTGACATGTTCTCTATACATATCTGTGTATGTTCTGTTGACATGTTCTCTATACATATCTGTGTATGTTCTGTTGACATGTTCTCTATACATATCTGTGTATGTTCTGTTGACATGTTCTCTATACATATCTGTGTATGTTCTGTGCACATGTTCTCTATACATATCTGTGTATGTTCTGTTGACATGTTCTCTATACATATCTGTGTATGTTCTGTTGACATGTTCTCTATACATATCTGTGTATGTTCTGTGCACATGTTCTCTATACATATCTGTGTATGTTCTGTTGACATGTTCTCTATACATATCTGTGTATGTTCTGTTGACATGTTCTCTATACATATCTGTGTATGTTCTGTTGACATGTTCTCTATACATATCTGTGTATGTTCTGTTGACATGTTCTCTATACATATCTGTGTATGTTCTGTTGAATTGTTCTGTATATATGATATATGTGCATGTTCTGTATACACGATATCTGTACATGTTCTTTATACATATCTGTGATTGTTCTGTGTACAAGTTCTGTATCTCTGCACATGGTCTGTATACATATCTGTGTATGTTCTGTGCACATGTTCTCTATACATATCTGTGTATGTTCTGTTGACATGTTCTCTATACATATCTGTGTATGTTCTGTTGACATGTTCTCTATACATATCTGTGTATGTTCTGTTGACATGTTCTCTATACATATCTGTGTATGTTCTGTTGACATGTTCTCTATACATATCTGTGTATGTTCTGTTGACATGTTCTCTATACATATCTGTGTATGTTCTGTTGACATGTTCTCTATACATATCTGTGTATGTTCGGTTGACATGTTCTCTATACATATCTGTGTATGTTCTGTTGACATGTTCTCTATACATATCTGTGTATGTTCTGTTGACATGTTCTCTATACATATCTGTGTATGTTCTGTTGACATGTTCTCTATACATGTCTGTGTATGTTCTGTTGACATGTTCTCTATACATATCTGTGTATGTTCTGTTGACATGTTCTCTATACATATCTGTGTATGTTCTGTTGACATGTTCTCTATACATATCTGTGTATGTTCTGTTGACATGTTCTCTATACATATCTGTGTATGTTCTGTTGACATGTTCTCTATACATATCTGTGTATGTTCTGTTGACATGTTCTCTATACATATCTGTGTATGTTCTGTTGACATGTTCTCTATACATATCTGTGTATGTTCTGTTGACATGTTCTCTATACATATCTGTGTATGTTCTGTTGACATGTTCTCTATACATATCTGTGTATGTTCTGTTGACATGTTCTCTATACATATCTGTGTATGTTCTGTTGACATGTTCTCTATACATATCTGTGTATGTTCTGTTGACATGTTCTCTATACATATCTGTGTATGTTCTGTTGACATGTTCTCTATACATATCTGTGTATGTTCTGTTGACATGTTCTCTATACATATCTGTGTATGTTCTGTTGACATGTTCTCTATACATATCTGTGTATGTTCTGTTGACATGTTCTCTATACATATCTGTGTATGTTCTGTTGACATGTTCTCTATACATATCTGTGTATGTTCTGTTGACATGTTCTCTATACATATCTGTGTATGTTCTGTTGACATGTTCTCTATACATATCTGTGTATGTTCTGTTGACATGTTCTCTATACATATCTGTGTATGTTCTGTTGAATTGTTCTGTATATATGATATATGTGCATGTTCTGTATACACGATATCTGTACATGTTCTTTATACATATCTGTGATTGTTCTGTGTACAAGTTCTGTATCTCTGCACATGGTCTGTATACATATCTGTGCATGTTATGTGCAATTGTTCTCTATACATGTTCTCTACAGCATAATCTATATGCTAATCCTAGGATCTTTCTAAAGAATGGTCTATATACTAGTCCAAGAATCTGTCTAAAGCATGATCTGTATGCTAGTTCAAGAATCTGTCTAAAGCATGATCTGTATACCAGTCCAAGAATGTCTACAGCATGATCTGTATGCTAGTCCAAGGATCTATCTAAACCATAATCTGTATGCTAGTCCAAGAATCTGTTTAAGGATGATCTGTATGTTAGTCCAAGAATCTGTCTAAAGCATGATCTGTAGGCTATTCCAAGAATGTCTAGACTCTAGAGCATGATCTGTATGCTAGTCCAAGGATCTGTCTAAAGCATGATCTGTATGCTAGTCCAAGTCTGTCTAAATTATGATCTGTATGCTGGTCCAAGGATCTGTCTACTTCTAATCTCAATAAAGAAACTGACAACAGCAACAATCAACTACCACATCTTGTGTTCAGCTGTGGCAACTTCTGCCAGCAAGAACAGTGTCTGAGCTTACCTTCAGCTTCAAACTCCTTATCCTGGAGATACTTCTGTGTCATCTTCTCGGCCAGCGGCAGGTACATGGTCCTGCCCAGCCTCTTGTCAGCATGTGCCTGAGGACAACAAACAGAGCGGCTACTTGATGTGCTCTAGGACACACAAACTGAAGCCCTCTTCAGGATAGTATAGACTTGTAAAATATGTGTGTGTGGATGTGAGCATAGGCATAGTAGGTGTGTTTATGTCAGGGTATGTAGGGGTAAATGTGTGGAACCAGAGAGATAAACAAGACAGCCACACAAGAGTTAACAAACCAAGAACTGTTCACTCAAAACATGACTGAATTCATATCACTTAAATCAAGAGCTGTCCATTTATTCACAGTGTGGTTATTTCATGAGGACAGTTAACTCTCACCCACACAAGTAATGAGAAACCACAGATCCTCTCACCCACGCAAGGATCGTAACATCAACTGTCCTCTCATCCATGCAAGGATTGTAAGATCAACTGTCCTCTCACCCACACAATGATTGTAACACCAACCATCCTCTTACCCATACAAGGATCATAACATCAACTGTCCTCTTACCCACACAAGGATCATCATAACATCAACTGTCCTCTCACCCACACAAGGATCATAACATCAACTGTCCTCTCACCCACACAAGGATCATAACATCAACTGTCCTCTCACCCACACAAGGATTGTAACATCAACTGTCCTCTCACCCACACAAGGATCATAAAATCAACTGTCCTCTCACCCACACAAGGATCATAAAATCAACTGTCCTCTCACCCACACAAGGATCATAACATTAACTGTCCTCTCAATCACACAAGGATCATAAGATCATCAACTGTCCTCTCACCCACACAAGGATCACAACATCAACTGTAATCTCACCCATGCAAGAACATTACAAAAATAACACTGTTTATTCCTTTAAAGAATAACAGTGCTCACTACAAGGTCACTGACTTCCAGAACAGTCCATGAGCCATGCGACATCACTGACCACATAAAGGCAATACTTTCCATTTCCTTTATGAACAACAGTCATCACACGGGGACAGTAAGCAGAATGTCCACTATCTACACTCATCACACAAGGACAGTAAACAGAATGTCCACTACCTATGACAGTAAAAAGACTGTCCACTGCCTACACTCATCACACAAGGACAGTAAACAGACTGTCCACTACCTACACTCAACACACGGGGACAGTAAACAGACTGTCCACTACCTACACTCATCACACAATGACAGTAAACAGACTGTCAACTACCTACACTCACCACACAAGGTCAGTAAACAGACTGTCCACTACCTACATTCATCACACAAGGACAGTAAACAGACTGTCCACTACCTACACTCATCACATATGGACAGTAAACAGAGTATCCACTACCTACACTCATCACACAAGGACAGTAAATAGTGTCCACTACCTACACAAGGACAGTAAACAGACTGTCCACTACCTACACTCATCACACAAGGACAGTAAACAGACTGTCCACTACCTACACTCATCACACAAGGACAGTAAACAGACTGTCCACTACCTACACTCATCACACAAGGACAGTAAACAGACTGTCCACTACCTACACTCATCACACAAGGACAGTAAACAGACTGTCCACTACCTACACTCATCACACAAGGACAGTAAACAGACTGTCCACTACCTACACTCATCACACAAGGACAGTAAACAGACTGTCCACTGCCTACACTCAAGGACGGTAAACAGTGTCCACTAACCTGCATGACAATACTCATGACCGCCCAAAAGTAGTAGGGGTTCTTGTTGGGTCGGATCTTGTGCAGCATCATGGCGGTCCTCTGCTGCTGCTGGTAGTTGCCCAGTCGGACGTGGGCCATGAACAGACAAGACAGGATGTCCTCGTTGTTGGGCTGGTGCTTGGCTGCAGCTTCATACAAGCTGGCAATCTGGTCATCTGTGGTCACGTGAAAACACAAGGTCAAGAACTTCTATGTCCATGCCATCCTGGCATATTGAGGCTACTGCGTTAGGCCCATAATGACTAAACAGCACTTCTTCTTCTTCTTTCGTTTGCTTGAAATATATCTATAACTGCAATGTCTCTTTTATGAATCTGTCTTTTTAGTTCACTCAGTGGTCCATAGAGTTTATCTTCCACTGTTGTCTCTCTAGGCCAGAAGGTTTGCCTATATATGTCATATTTTGAGCAGTATTAGAGAATGTGCTCTGCTGTCTGCGACGCTAATCCACATGTGCACATGGCTGATTCACCAATCTTGAATTCCGTACACATGTGGTTGCGTAATCTATTGTATCTTGTTCTGAGGCGCAGAATAATGACTTGTTCTGGTCTGTCCATAACGTGGTAGTAGTCTTGAGCAGGTTTTGGTGGCTTTCTGACTGATTTGATCATTCTTTTCTTCTGGTGGTATGTAAAGGGTACATCAGGTTAATCTTCTATTGCTCCTTCCTTAGCTAATCAATCAGCTCTGTCGTTTCCATGTGCTCCACAGTGGGATGGTATCCACTGTATGGTGACATGCTGACTGCTAAGTTCGGAAAGTAGTGTCTGTAGTACTGGCAATTTCTCAGACAGGGGCACATCAAGTAGTGATTTTGCACCTGTCGGCACAGGTTGTGTACCATGGCTGGTATTTAGTAGTTTCTCTTAAACAGCACTCAGGGGCTGATGTAGCCAGCACCACGATGGCCTGGAGCCCATTCTATGAGGCTGGGTCGGATCCTGGAGCCCATTCTATGAGGCTGGGTCGGATCCTGGAGCCCATTCTATGAGGCTGGGTCGGATCCTGGAGCCCATTCTATGAGGCTGGGTCGGATCCTGGAGTCCATTCTATGAGGCTGGGTCAGATCCTGGAGTCCATTCTATGAGGCTGGGTCGGATCCTGGAGTCCATTCTATGAGGCTGGGTCGGATCCTGGAGCCCATTCTATGAGGCTGGGTCGGATCCTGGAGTCCATTCTATGAGGCTGGGTCGGATCCTGGAGCCCATTCTATGAGGCTGGGTCAGATCCTGGAGCCCATTCTATGAGGCTGGGTCGGATCCTGGAGCCCATTCTATGAGGCTGGGTCGGATCCTGGAGTCCATTCTATGAGGCTGGGTCGGATCCTGGAGTCCATTCTATGAGGCTGGGTCGGATCCTGGAGTCCATTCTATGAGGCTGGGTCGGATCCTGGAGTCCATTCTATGAGGCTGGGTCGGACCCTGGAGCCCATTCTATGAGGCTGGGTCGGATCCTGGAGTCCATTCTATGAGGCTGGGTCGGATCCTGGAGTCCATTCTATGAGGCTGGGTCGGATCCTGGAGTCCATTCTATGAGGCTGGGTCGGATCCTGGAGTCCATTCTATGAGGCTGGGTCGGATCCTGGAGTCCATTCTATGAGGCTGGGTCGGATCCTGGAGTCCATTCTATGAGGCTGGGTCGGATCCTGGAGTCCATTCTATGAGGCTGGGTCGGACCCTGGAGCCCATTCTATGAGGCTGGGTCGGATCCTGGAGTCCATTCTATGAGGCTGGGTCGGATCCTGGAGTCCATTCTATGAGGCTGGGTCGGACCCTGGAGCCCATTCTATGAGGCTGGGTCGGATCCTGGAGTCATGTGATGGCTGTCAGTCTGACAGAAGGGTAGTTTGCCATGATATCATGTGACTATACTGCCTAACCTGAAGCCAGAAGCATGACAGGGAAAGCAGACAGCAGAAGATGTTATACAGAATTACTCACACAGTCCCATCAGATGCTCTCCTTGTGGCCTGTTTCCACTCAGCCTTGTCCTGTGTAAAACTGTGAGTTTCAAGGCTAAATACACTGGCATTGTGGTGATCTAGGCCCTGAAAGGGCTTGAATCTACTGGACTGAGGCTGGTGTCCAGATCTGTCCCTCGACCTACTAGGAACCAAGATACCATCTCCTGGGGGCTGTTGTCGATGGAGATGTGGCTGGGGGATGGGTGGTTTGAGGTGTGGGTGGGAGAGGATGTGTGGGTTAGGATGTCTATGTGGATGGGCGTGGGATGTGTGGGTTGGTGGGGGAATGTTTGTGGGTGGCGAGTGTGTTTTGGTTGGGGGATCAGGTGAGGGCAGTGTGTGTGTGGGTGGGGGATGTGCGGGATGGGGATGGGTCGGTTGGTGGGGTATGTATGTGTCCCTTGGTGTGCGTGTGTGTGGGTAGGTGGGGGTGTGTATGTGTCCCTTGGTGCGCGTGTGTGTGGGTAGGTGGGGGTGTTGTGTGGGTGGGGTGATGTATGGATAGGTGGGAGATGGGCCTCATAACATGGTAATTAGCCTTGTTTATGTTTACAACATTCATTTCACAATGTTTATTTTTCTTCCTATGTAAATGTATAATGCTCTTGATGAACGAAAGACGAGTGATTGGAAGGGCCGAATGTAAGACGGGCCTGCGCGCCCAATTTGTGACCCTAATAAATTTGATTTGATTTTGTGTCACACAGAGTTCTCTCCAAGCCCAGAAACTAGCAGGTGTGCATGGATGACCTGATGCACTGAACTTCAGATTAAGAATGAGGGGTAGGGGTGGGAAGACAGAGAGGGAGAAGGAGGAGGAGAGAGATAGAAAATGAATGAACGAACGAACAGACTTTATTTTCAAAGGGTTAAGAATTGGGCACGCAGGCCCGTCCAACATTCTGCCCTTCTATCACTCTCTCATGGGAGAAATATGTGTATAGGAGAAGCCTCTCACAGAAGAAATCCCAGAAGTTCAGTCGGAAGATGTTGGATTAAGTACAGAGAGAGAGAGAGAATGGTTGAAGGAAGACAGGACATCCCATACTCCTCAAGTTAGTCAAACTTGTCTGCACACATCATACAAGGACAGTATACAAACTGCACATTTGTATATGGAGTCGAGGGAAATGAACGAGCTGACAAACTGGCTGGCTCTGCACCCCCTGTAGATGGCAAGCCCATGGATCGTGCCGATGTTATTAATGTCCTTAAAGATTTGGCGAGAACAGAGGACTTTGACGTCAGTGATTCCACATCGCTGTCCAGGATGAAAGACCTGGGAGTAAGAATCGGCACAGCCAGACGCGAGAGGTACATCGGGAAAACAAAGCGCCTCGTCAACCAACACAGAACTGGCACTATTAGCCACCGGACGCTGATGCATATGCTGGGGGGAGGATCTGAGCACCTATGGACATGTCCGGAGTGCAATGAAGATACCCCTACTGATAACTGATACAAACTGTCCACTCTCCACTCATATTCTAGTTTCTTTTCCTCCACTATGCCACTGTGGACAAGTCTTGGCTGCCTGGCTAAACTAAGTGGGTGACAGTCGACATGGGCTGATATCACAAAAACCCTAAAAGGTAACACAAAGTCAACCCGTTACTGCCTTGTGTAAGTTCCAATCAGAACTGAGATAAGAGCAACAATGTCCAATAAACAGGCAGAGCCCAAGTCATGGGAGAAATATGCGTATAGGAGAAGCCTTTCACCGAAAAAATTCCAGCAGTTCAGTTGGAAGATGTTGGACTAAGTACAGGAGACTAGGAAATGAACATCTGCTCTTTACAACAAACATCACAAGTGCTGAAGTATTGGAAAGATCAGGTGGTGTAACAGTTTGTTCCATGCTCAGTCTTCATAAACTTAGATGGATAGGACACATTAGGAGGAGGATGATGGTAGAATACCAAAGGACATCTTTCTTCGTGAATTACAGATTGGTAAAAGATCTCAGGGTTGGTCCCTACTATGGTACAATGATGTGTAAGCGGGACATGATTGATACAGGCATTGATATTTCACCTTGGGAAGCAAGTCATAGCTGATCTGTTGCATGGAGGGCAAAGATCTGAAATGGAATAAAGAAAAAGAAGAAAATAATTGCAGACAGGTCAGACACCGAGCGTGTGAGACGTCAGATGGTGAGTGATGGTGAAAATGACCATGTGATTACATGCATCCACTGTAGACGAACATTTACAGCGTAAAATTATCAGTCACATTCGCTACCGTCATGGGTTGTAGTTATTATGCCTGACTGGTGAGAGAGAGTGAGCACAGAGACTCTAGTTGTGTCCACAGATAAACACGGACGGCACCAGACACTTACACTGTTGAGTCTCCTTGTAGCAAATGGACATGGCACTAAGCGTCTGCTCGTCTGTGGGCTCCGTGTGATGGATCTCTGCCAGGAGGCCCGAGCCCTTCGACATCTGCCCCATTCGGATTAAAGCCAGGGCCTTCAGCACCTGCCATGGAAACAAAAAAATCAGTGAGTGAACATACAATTACAACAGTGTATAAGTGAGAGCATCCACTTCATTGCACTGGGTTTCATCCCATATGGCTTGGTCTCTCTCTGCAGGGCGACTGGCCAAAAGCGCCACACAAAGTACGAACTCCGTAGCTCCAGCGACAACCCCAGGAGTCTCTGAGAAAACTGTACTTGTGAACCGAAGGATGAACTGAACACACAACCTTCAGAGCATGAGGCAGGCAGCTTCGCCATAAAAACAATTAAAAAGTCTTTAAAGTCGAGAGGATCGACTTCATTGGACCAGATTTTATCCCAGTTGGCTCAGTCTCTTTCCGCAGGGTGGCCTGCCAAAAGCGCCACGTAAAGCATGAACTCCATAGCTCCAGCAACAACCCCTAGGAGTCCCTAAGAAAAATGCACTCGTGAACTGAAAGACATAGCCAGGAATCGAACCCATGACCTTCGGAGCATGAGGCAGACAGCTTGACCACTTGGTCACGAAGACTCCCATGGAGAACAATGTGGCTCCACGGTCATCTAGTGGCTCCACGGTCATCTAGTGGCTCCACGGTCATCTACTGGCTCCACGGTCATCTAGTGGCTCCACAGTCATCTAGTGGCTCCACGGTCATCTTGTGGCTCCACGGTCATCTAGTGGCTGGTACCTTTACATGTTAGCCACAAGTCCTGAGTTTAAATCCTTCTTGAGACAAGACCGTTTTCATGAAAATAATAAACATGAGAACATGTTCTGTGATGGCAGGTGGGTGATTTCTTCTTCTGCGTTCATCCGGAGTTTTTTTTCGGATGTGATTGTGTTGTGCCTGTTTACAGCAGAGCTGCGTTCTTGCGCCGTTAGGCCGACACATCCGACTTCTGCGGGAATTTGTTGACCGGGTTAACCTTCCCGGGGTGGGTGATTTTATACTGTCCACATCAGCCATCCAGTGCTGTTTGGTCCAGATAAGTATGTGCCTAGCACCATATGCATAACATAAAGTTATGACATGAAAATAGGGTTGTTTATTTTTACCCACAGTTGAATATTTATTGCATGTTAATATCTGTGTGTGTGGAAAGTCAGGGGAAACCACCATATTAATTTCTCAAGTAAAAGTAAAAAATGACTTGTCACAAAGATAGATTTATGGTGGAGTGACATGTTGAACACAGTTAACACCAGTCCTTGAATTAAACAACAAGCTATGGCGGCAGTAAATATGTTTTACAGAAATCAGATGTCAAGCAGACACAGAAACTGTATGGTTACACAGACCATGGTGACATGTTTTCTTTTCTGATCTGTCTGTCTGTCTGTCTTTATCTGTCCACTGTAGAAAGATGATAGACACTCCATCTTTCCTCCACTGAACCAGCACTGTGGCGAAGGTTACGAATGCAATTCACAATCCTGCATTCAAAATACAGCTGCAGACAATGTGGAAGCAGACTGCCTTGTTCTGTTTTCATACAATGGTATGAGTCCTGGTTGTTCTGTATGCAATGGCAAACTACTGTATGGAAAGTTGCCAAGAAATGACAAACAACCAAAGAATGCTGGGGTTGACTGTGATGTTCTGTATAGGATATGCACCTAACTTAACTTTCTTCCAAAATGAGACGACTGACTGAACAAAAGGGCACAATGGGACAAACACTTTCGAAAGAAATGCCCCAATCAAAACTCAATAACATCAAGGCCTTAGAAGGATGTAATGAGGCAGTCTTTGTGCTGTCTACATTTCTACAGAACCAACAAGATCAAGTCAGTAGACATCAGTCTTTGTGCTGTCTACATTTCTACAGAACCAGCAAGATCAAGTCAGTAGACATCAGTCTTTGTGCTGTCTACATTTCTACAGAACCAGCAAGATCAAGCCAGTAACTGAGACATCAGTCTTTGTGCTGTCTACATTTCTACAGAACCAGCAAGATCAAGTCAGTAGACATCAGTCTTTGTGCTGTCTACATTTCTATAGAACCAACAAGATCAAGTCAGTAGACATCAGTCTTTGTGCTGTCTACATTTCTACAGAACCAGCAAGATCAAGCCAGTAACTGAGACATCAGTCTTTGTGCTGTCTACATTTCTACAGAACCAACCAGATCAAGTCAGTAGACATCACTCTTTATGATGTCTACATTTCTACAGAATCAACAAGATCAAGTCAGTAGACATCACTCTTTATGCTGTCTACATTTCTACAGAAGCAACCAGATCAAGTCAGTAACTGAGACATCAGTCTGTGTGCTGTCTACATTTCTATAGAACCAGCAAGATCAAGTCAAACTGTCAGCTGGATACACCCAGAAACAAAGACACAAGACAGGATATACTTGCCTTGGCACATGTCACCTGGATACACCCAGAAACAAAGACACAAGACAGGATATACTTGCCTTGGCACATGTCAGCTGGATACACCCAGAAACAAAGACACAAGACAGGATATACTTGCCTTGGCACATGTCAGCTGGATACACCCAGAAACAGAGACACAAGACAGGATATACTTGCCTTGGCACATGTCAGCTGGATACACCCAGAAACAAAGACGCAAGACAGGATATACTTGCCTTGGCACATGTCAGCTGGATACACCCAGAAACAAAGACACAAGACAGGATATACTTGCCTTGGCACATGTCACCTGGATACACCCAGAAACAAAGACACAAGACAGGATATACTTGCCTTGGCACATGTCAGCTGGATACACCCAGAAACAAAGACACAAGACAGGATATACCTTGCCTTGGCACATGTCAGCTGATACACCCAGAAACAAAGACACAAGACAGGATATAATTGCCTTGGCACATGTCAGCTGGATACACCCAGAAACAAAGACACAAGACAGGATATACTTGCCTTGGCACATGTCAGCTGGATACCCCCAGAAACAAAGACACAAGACAGGATATACTTGCCTTGGCACATGTCAGCTGGATACACCCAGAAACAAAGACACAAGACAGGATATACTTGCCTTGGCACATGTCAGCTGGATACACCCAGAAACAAAGACGCAAGACAGGATATACTTGCCTTGGCACATGTCAGCTGGATACACCCAGAAACAAAGACACAAGACAGGATATAATTGCCTTGGCACATGTCAGCTGGATACACCCAGAAACAAAGACACAAGACAGGATATACTTGCCTTGGCACATGTCAGCTGGATACCCCCAGAAACAAAGACACAAGACAGGATATACTTGCCTTGGCACATGTCAGCTGGATACACCCAGAAACAAAGACACAAGACAGGATATACTTGCCTTGGCACATGTCAGCTGGATACACCCAGAAACAAAGACGCAAGACAGGATATACTTGCCTTGGCACATGTCAGCTGGATACACCCAGAAACAAAGACGCAAGACAGGATATACTTGCCTTGGCACATGTCAGCTGGATACACCCAGAAACAAAGACACAAGACAGGATATACTTGCCTTGGCACATGTCAGCAGGATACCCCCAGAAACAAAGACACAAGACAGGATATACTTGTCGTGGCACATGTCAGCTGGATACACCCAGAAACAAAGACACAAGACAGGATATACTTGCCTTGGCACATGTCAGCTGGATACACCCAGAAACAAAGACACAAGACAGGATATACTTGCCTTGGCACATGTCAGCTGGATACACCCAGAAACAAAGACGCAAGACAGGATATACTTGCCTTGGCACATGTCAGCTGGATACACCCAGAAACAAAGACACAAGACAGGATATACTTGCCTTGGCACATGTCACCTGGATACACCCAGAAACAAAGACACAAGACAGGATATACTTGCCTTGGCACATGTCAGCTGGATACACCCAGAAACAAAGACACAAGACAGGATATACTTGCCTTGGCACATGTCAGCTGGATACACCCAGAAACAAAGACACAAGACAGGATATACTTGCCTTGGCACATGTCAGCTGGATACACCCCAGAAACAAAGACACAAGACAGGATATACTTGCCTTGGCACATGTCAGCAGGATACCCCCAGAAACAAAGACACAAGACAGGATATACTTGTCGTGGCACATGTCAGCTGGATACACCCAGAAACAAAGACACAAGACAGGATATACTTGCCTTGGCACATGTCAGCTGGATACACCCAGAAACAAAGACACAAGACAGGATATACTTGCCTTGGCACATGTCAGCTGGATACACCCAGAAACAAAGACGCAAGACAGGATATACTTGCCTTGGCAAATGTCAGCTGGATACACCCAGAAACAAAGACACAAGACAGGATATACTTGCCTTGGCACATGTCACCTGGATACACCCAGAAACAAAGACACAAGACAGGATATACTTGCCTTGGCACATGTCAGCTGGATACACCCAGAAACAAAGACACAAGACAGGATATACTTGCCTTGGCACATGTCAGCTGGATACACCCAGAAACAAAGACACAAGACAGGATATACTTGCCTTGGCACATGTCAGATCTTTCTGTTTTCTTTAATACTTTGTCGGCTTCTTGGATGGCTTTCTTGTTGTTGCCATTATCCAAACAATCTGAGAACACAAGGATAGTACATCACAAACTCTCAAACCACTCAGATAATGTATTCAACACGGTTTAACAGGCACAAGGATCGACTTCATTGCAACGGGTTTTTACTTCCACACGGCTCGGACTCTTTCTACAGGGCAGCCTGCTCAAGCGTTGCACAAAGTACAAACTACAGCTCCAGCAAAGACCTCCAGGAGTCTCTGAGAAGATTGCACTCGTGAACGGAAAGACTTGGGCCAGAATAGAACCCCACAACCTTCAGAGCACGAGGCAGGCACTGTATTCACTTTGCTATGGATCTTTTTCTTTGCACTCACTTTGAACTCAAGCGTAGTCCATACACACTACTTCCGGTAGTGCTGGACTGAATGCATGCATGTGGATTAGCTTTCCCTATTAAGTGTCCCTCACCATCAGGCAAACCCACTCCAACTTCAGAGGTCCTTGTAATTTACGTCCCCAAGTCAACATTTTAGTCCAACTGACCAGTGTAGGGGTTGAACCCCTTACCTCGGCATCAGCACACCGGATGTTTTAAGATCATGCGTTCTTATCCATTCGGCCATGCTAACCTACGCAATGGATCTTATGGATATTAATTACAAATTGTAAAAGCACACGGATAATGTATGAGAACTTCTGAAAGCACACAGACAATCAAGTTTACAATCAAGGAAGCTAAGTGGAAGCATGCCATACACAAATCCAAAGTCAGGTATCTCTGACTGACAGACCACAGTCCAGTGTGCTCATTTTAATACATGTTCCTAGGCTCAAACTGGTCTAAACACCCACCTGTGAACTCATGAATAGCTGACAAATGACAATATGGCCCTATTCTGCAGCGATGGATAAAGAAATTTTTGCATGTAAAATACAAATGCAATTTCATTGCAGTTTACTTGCTGAAGCTGATGTGAAAATATTTAAATATGTGCTGTTTTTTCACAAAATGTTGAATCATAGTTAAATGAGGAAAAACCTGTCTATGATATGCCTTATAAGACTATGATTATGAAGAAGAAATGTATTGGAAGGAAAGGAGAACAGACATACCTATCCAACAAACACTCAATATTGTCAAAGACTGTTATCAAGACAAACAAATATGAGAAACATGAAATATTTTTAACATGTAAAAATATATGTTTCTCGACACACAGATGGAAGTGTACTGGGGAGGTGGAGAAGAGGAAGACCGCAGCGTAGATGGAAGTGTACTGGGGAGGTGGAGAAGAGGAAGACCGCAGCGTAGATGGAAGTGTACTGGGGAGGTGGAGAAGAGGACGACCGCAGCGTAGATGGAAGTGTACTGGGGAGGTGGAGAAGAGGACGACCACAGCGCAGATGGAACCAAGATGTGAGCAGCAACACAGGAAGGACTTGCGGCCGACAGACAAGTCACCGACTGATGAGGGAGATGTTCAGTCAGGACATCTGGCTGTCAGACATGTCACCAGACTGATGAGTGAGAAGTTCTGGCAAGACAAGCCACTGGATGATGATGGGTGATAAAGAAAAAAATTTACTGCACTAGGGACAAGCCTACAGGCACTGTTTCTCCCAGCGTTACTGAAAGGTGAATATACTGATTCATGTAACATTTGAGGAGCCCTACTCATGCAGAGTTATGGAGGACATACGGTTGTTGCTCTAATTCATTGAGGAGCCTAGCTCAGAAGATCAGAGGGAACATTCACTAATAAATCAGTGATGATGGTGTAAAACACGAAATAAGAAATGCCGAGTTTACAAAGAAACCTTACTAAAGAGCTTCAATTAACCCTTTACAGGGCAGAGCGGCCATTAACAGCCGATCGCTTAAACGTGCATAGCGGCCATTTACGTCCGATACTATTATGCATTGTAAAAACACAATCTCTCGGCTTTCCGACACTTCCGACGGCTACTTTCGCTTTTGCCGACAGCTTGACAACGTGGCCACCATTTGTAAACACGATAGTATGAATTTGAACGGACTTTTTTTGATAGTTTTCGGGATTTTTACGCTGTTTTTCAAAATGGATTTCGGCGATTCTTCAAGTGATAGCCGAGATTTCGCTAGGTTCAATTTAAATTACATTAAAGGGCACGAAGTTGACTATTAATCGGAGCTAGATATCAGTGCAAAGCGTTACTTTGCATTTAGCAGTCTGAGTCGGACTTTAAAGAAAGTGATTATGATTCTGAAAATGTGTTTGTAAATTGCCGTATAGATGACGGAAAATCACAAACAACATGCTGTATTTCGTAAATATTTGTGTTCATATGTGGATTACCAACAACAATCACGTAACATATTCTGCATGCTTTTCCCTTCCTTGTGTTGTTTATTTAACTAAAATCGGTTGACTAACACCTTATTTGTGATGTTTTTACTAACGCGACCCGAAATTTTACCAAACCTGAAAAAATCTTGCCCGTTCAGGGCTAAAAAACAGACAAGCGTCTGCCCTGTAAAGGGTTAACAAACAACTTGATGATGAAAATATTTGCTGACATCAAGATAGTGAAACTGTCCTTAGCGACATGTCAGCAACATTCCAACATCCTGTAGCCAATGACACTGGTCTGCCAACGACAGAATGGCAACTACTGCTTACTTTATCTCCAGGTTATCAATCACTAGGTTCTGGAAGTTCCAGACTTTGACTTGGGACTGAGGTTTACCCGACCAATATAGGATGTGCAATTATGATCTTGCCTTAACAATATTAACACAATAAGAGCAGCGATAGTGTAGTGGTTATGTGCTGGCCTCCCGGCACGGTGGCTATGGTTCAACATCCGCACTGAGGCAGATTTTGAACACTGACATGGGCACTCTTCCGACAGACGGGTCTAAATAGTTCTGCAGTGAACAATTTTATAACTAACCCTAACCCTAATCACTTATTCACTGCAGAACTATTTAGACCCGTCTGTCGGAAGAGTGCCCTGACATGGGCTCCCCCAGGTCGGCCCCGCCTACTGTGAGTGCCAGGAAATGTCAGTAAAGACCCCCGGCATGATTTCAGTGTTGTCTGTGTGAAATTACACAGCTAGCACCATATGTCCTGGCTGTGTACAAAGAGTCTTGACTTTACCTTTATTTTACTTACTATCAAACAACACAAAATATTTTTGCTAAATTTGTTTTCTTAAAGTTAAATAGCTAAGCTAATCAAAACAACAAACAAATATTCAAATATGTTGGAGATGGGAATTGTTCACAACCATGCATTCTAATAAGGGGCAATTAAACAAACACAACCAATATTTCCATAGAGAGACTAAGGATCTGTACGTCTGCCAGTAGTGTTATGGTGAGGAAACCAACAAAGCCGGTCCTGCAATCACATCCTGACCTGAACCACGGATCAACAAACCGACCCACCCTGACCTGACCCCCACGGGCCAGCTATCATCTGCACATTCTAGCTACAAAATCATATTTCTATGAAGCTGCAAGGTAGCGAGCTGTCGTGAACATGACATGTATTTGTCTTCAACGCTTTCTACATATGTCTTTAACTCCATATCGACATCAGAAAACCTGAAACTTGCAATAAATTATAAATAATGACCACACCAGAGTTTAAATCGGTGGCACGGGTATGGTTGGGTCAACGTTGTCACATATTCCACGTTTCCCCTGGAAGTGCCAGTGTAAAAATAAGACGCGCGTCTGTTTTGTATGAGACTGTCCTGTGTTTCTGCGTTGAAATAATGTGAAAACGTGTAATATCTTACCGTAAATTGGACGCAAACGTCTCTCGTTGACATCCACATGGCTCCGGGACGCCATCTTTCCTTGAAACAAACCTTGCAGCAAATCTCGTCAGCAGCGATACTTTGCGATATCCCTCGAGACCAACATCATCATCGTGTGCCACAAACACAAGTCCTTCACTGAGACATGGAGAGTGATGGTTTGGTTTGTTTGTGATTGCACACAGAATTCACAGATGTTGCATAAATGTCCCGTTTCCCTCCATAGATCACCGGAATTAGTGAAATTGCAGTAACACTTAGTTAGTTAGTTAGGTAGTTAGTTAGTTAGTTAGTTAGTTAGTTAGTTAGTTAGTTAGTTAGTTAGTCGCGGTTCCAACTTCACGGCAACGGGTCGTCCCCATTATGCTCCGTTCCTGTACCAGTGAATATCACACAAAATGCTCCTCACTGCCCTATGTGAACAATGGAATAGACAGGAGTATCGGCAAGCCAACAGCCCGCACAGGTACACTGTGCATAATGCCGCCGTCAGAATGCCAACACAAAAGTCCTCCACGAGAAATACAATTCACTGTCGATGGAAACGGCAGTCACCAGAAAGACTTCATTGACCCGGGTTTTATCCCATATGGCTCGGTCTCTTTCCGCAGGGCGACCCGCCGAAAGCGCCGCACAAAGCACGAACTCCGTAGCTCCAGCGACGACTCCCATGAGTCTCCTGAAAAATGCACTCGTGAACCGAAAAGGCGAACCAGTCAGTCCAGCCACAGCCGGCCGCCATCGTTCCGAACATGCAGTTCACGCTAAAAACTGCGAAAAGATTAAAAGCATTCCACGCGAAATTCACAGCTCACAGTGTCGCGCCACGCACTCACTCAGTGGCAGGGCGACGGAACCATAGCCTCCTTAGTCGCCTCTTACGACGTGCATGGTAGGCAATAGTGTTACTATTCTTTGCTCCCCGTATGGGCCCCGGCAACACGCGGGCGATTGCAGTAACACTTTAACAATGCAATGAATAAATCACCAAAAATCTAGTTTGACTATAACACGGTCACAACTAACAAAATGGAATAGAGAGAAAAAGCAGCGGCTGCAGCAGGATATAACAATATGAAATGGGAACAAATAGGTATTTTTAAATTCCTGCGAGAAAAAAAATAGAATACACACGAACGCATACAATAGACACACAGACGTTTCGATTCTAAGAATCTTTGTCAATGACAACACAGATAAACAACGACAGAAACAAAATGGACGTTGCAGCCAAAGCGTTGGTCAACAACAAACATATAACGATACACTTATATGAACATTAGATTTTAAGAGCATGCATTTTTTCTCATTGCAACATGCGCCTGTGAGACCTGGACACTTACTAAACAAGCTGAACAGCGCATAAATGCCTTTGAATATACATGTTAATGTAGACGAGTTCTAAGAATCTTGGATACAGACAAGAACAAATGCATCTTTACTTTAAGAGCTGAATATTGAAGAAGATTAGCTATTAAAGACGATAAAAAGAAAATTGAAATATTCTGTTCACTTGAAACGACATTAAAGTTTGGAGAGAACAATAATACAGGAGTATACGCCCGGGAAGAGAGGAAGAGGAAGGCCAAAAGAGAAGATGGGTGCAGGATGTGGCGGATGATCTCCAGATGGGTGTATCGGACGAGGCACATCTTGGTTATGATCAAGAGGTTTTCCGGAAGGTTGTTACGGGAGCGAGGTTCTGCTACTGAATGAATGAATGAATAAATGAATGTGCGTGCGTGCTTGTGTGTGTGTGTGCGTGTGTGTGTGTGTGTGTGTTGCTACTTGTGATCGTCTTCAGGTAAAGCTTACCTTCTACGTCCGGTTTTTTTTTATGTGATGTATTCTACACAGTATAATCTCAGCACAGTACACCAACTCCGTAGCACCAGAGAGAATGCAAATGTGTGTTTAGCAAAATCACGCAGGCTATAAATTGTTTGTGGATAGCTTGCCAGGTAGCGAAAATTGGCCATCGCAGCGGCCTCTTTTGCGTGCTCTTTTCGGTTCCGACTGCCGAGAATGTTCTAGTGCACATCGTACAAATGGATCCTCTGGGTCTTCGCCCTTATCTGAGAAGGATAATAAGCGATAAACATCTGGTCCACTTCTCCGGGAATAGGGGGCGAGGGAAATCATTCTTGTTTATTTTGTAAAAATGCCGCCAGCACCGTGAGAGGAACCATGTCTGGTTTAGCTGCAAGTGGACGGTGCAGCCTCGTTAACTGTTTATTCATCATCATAATGTGCCATGCCGGTAGGCGTGGACGGTTATGTTTCGCCATCTCACATGATTACCAGAGTCGTGGATCAGCTCTGTGTTCCTGTCTCGACCATGCCGTGTGATCAAGCCATCCAGATATTTACTTATCTGCCTTCCCCTTGTTCTTTTCCCCCTCAATCTTGCCAGTTGTCGTCAAATCCTCTGGTTTATTTCTTCTCATATCGTGTCAAAAAACAAAACAAAAAACTTTGATCATCTACATCTACTTTCTCCAATCAGTTTACTGTTTTAATTTTTTTTTTTTCGTGTAGGGCTTGCTCATTGGATTTTCTGTCTGCCCATTGTATTCGTTGCGTTCTCCTCAGAAACCACATGTCCACAGCCATCCGATGTTTCTCACCCCGGGAAGGTTAACCCGGTCAACACATGCCCGCAACAGTCGGATGTGTCGGCCTAACGGTGCAAAAACGCAGCTCTGCTGCAAACAGGCACAACGCAATCACGTCGGAAAAAACTCTCTGGATTAACGCAGAAGAAGTTTCTCAGCTTGTCTGTTCATTGTCCCCGCTTCACATCCATACCCACTATTCTCTCCATGTGGACATTCTATGTAGCACTTCAACACTCTTTTTATCGTTGTAATTTACATCTTTTTATTGGTCAGTACGTTTTCCATCTTGTAAAAGGCTACCTTTGCTGTTGCAATTATTGTTCTAATCTCTTCAAGGCACCTCCCATCGGATGTTATGACTGTTCCGATGTAGCTTTACAGTGTTCTGAGTGGTCTCGAGGTATAAACTATAGGGTCAGCCTCGAGTGCTGGAGGTCCCGGGTTCAAGCCCCGGTGAGGGCCGGGATTTTTTCACGTGGACTTCCAGTAACAAAATTTCCCCTGGTCTCTGGGTATTGAGATCGGACGGGCGCCCGTGTGTATGTATTGTTGCGCACGTAAAAAATCCCTTGGCAGTCGTAAATCGAAAAAGAGTAGCCTAACGGCGCTGCCCGGGCAAAATTTCGAGTTAAAAATATACCCAAAGTATTTCAGGATCCTCGCCGGCGCTACGGAGTTCGCGCACTGAGCTGAGATTCTCCGGACTCAGGCCTGAGTTAGGAGTAGGGTTACACCCTGTGTGCCGTGATGCTGAACCGTCGACTAAACTAAACTAAAACTAATGTTTCACCGATTCACTTGTTTAAGGATATTCCCATTTGCTATATATTACTATTATTACATTGTGGAATTGCTTTCTTCCTAGTGACGACTATAATCTGTATCCTCGATATGTGTGTGGCGTGGAGGGGGTCATGTTTCGCCACCTCACAAGATCACCAGAGTCGTGGATCACCGGAAGAGGCTGCCCCAATGGAATCTGTATTACTCCCCCGACGTGTCTGCACCTTGCCGTGGTGGGGGAGCTTGCCTGTCCCATCGACCCCATTTGCTTGCCGATGGATAAAAACTACATATCGGACAGCTTATGGGATGGGGACCAGACTAAGAGAGACACAACCTGCTGCTCTGCAGGTAGACTGAGGATAGCAGTCAAAAATTTAAATCAGGTGCACGAAGGCAGAAGTTCTTGGTCCGGACAAAACTCTTAAGGCTCCCTGTCGAGGGCTGTGGCTGAACGCCTCTAACCCTCGGATCTGAGAGCCGGGCCGATACCCACCTACCGAAAAATAGAAGGCGTGATACTGAGCAAGCTACATGCTCAGGTCTGATACATGTTCGAAGGCTCTCAGCTGGGGGATATGAGGGATTCCCGGATGAGAGGGCCTGGCCGTTTCTCGTTCAGTGCTGCACGAGGTAAGGTCTGAGCCGGCAGCACATGTAGCCTACCTCGTGAGCGAGTACAAAAAGTCAGAAAAGTGCCTCAGTCGAAGGAAATGGTTACGAAAACTGTCTGTATCTAACTCATAGAGAGCGTAGACAAAAGTGGAAGAACGTCTCAATGACGCGAAACGGAACGCACGGCGAGCGAACCTATTGCGTGGTCTGAAGTCAAAAGCAAAAGATTACCGAGTGGATGTCGCTCGCAGTCTGACCGCTCCTGGTGTGTGCTTGAGCGACCAGTGGCAAGCGAGAATCCCAACACATGGAAGTGAGGAACTAAAGCAGCCATGAGCAGGACGTGGCAACTCCTCGGGTCAGCCCAGTCTCAGAGCAATATGTGCCGGCTCTGCAATTATGGAAGCCTCCTTGGATAGCGAGGGAATGCCCATGGTCTGCCCCTGCCTTCCCTTGAGGGACCGACCGCGATGTCGTTGATCGTTCTATCTTGACCAGCTGAGATTGAGGGCGACATCACAACAGTCTATCGTGCCGTCTATCGTGCCTCGAAACCAGAGGAAGGCTAATCTCATTTAAAAAATGCCCGCCGGAAGTCGGAAGTGTCGTCCTACGGGTGGCAAACTAAAAATTGACACTACGCAATTACGTCCAAGTGAAATGTCTCGTCCGAATGTCTCTCGTGCTAGGAACAGCTCTGACTACCTAGTTTCCGAATGCCGCTCTTGTTCGGAACAGCTCTGACTAGGTAGTTTTCCGAATATCCGTCGTGCCTGGAACAGCTCTGACGGGCGCAACGACAAGCACATGTCCGAAAACTCGCTGAGTGGATACCGTCTGCAAACCTGTCTGGTTTGTGCGGGAATGGCCCGGGGCAAACGAAATGACCAATATATTTAAGTGAGGATTTAAAGCAGACATGAGCAGCGTGACGATTCCCTCGGTGAGCCCAGCACCAGGGCGCTATGTGTCGGCCCTGCAACTATGGAAGCAACCTTGGATGGCGGAAAATGCTATGGACTGTCCCTGCCTTCCTTTGAGGGATGACCGTTGCCTTCGACCGTTCCAACTTGGCCAGCTGGGTTGTAGATGGCACCACAAAAGTGAGTCTCCCAGGAATGCTACCTGGTCAAAAAAGCACGCTGTAGCCGGATGTGTTGACCTACGGGTTTCGGCCCAAGGGCGCATAACAGACACACCGCAATCACATCTGAAAAAACACTCCGGATGAACGAAAAGAAGAGAAGAAGAATCTCTATTAATCAACGAAACATGATTTCTAGGCATCTATAATAAAGGTAGCTTTCCATCTTATCGGTGAACATACTGGTCGATGACCGTAGCCATTGTCTTCAATAATAGATCATCTGTTTACCGCCGTGAAGTTTGAGACCTTCATCATCATCATCATGATCATCATCCACTTCTGCCGTCAAGCGTCGTGGGGAGGAATAATTTGCGCTCCAGCGCCCGGTGGGCGGCACTGGATAGTGTCATTCCGTGTGATTGTACAATGTCTTTGATGTCGTCAATTCCATTTTCTTCTTGGACATCCTCTTGGTCTCGTCGCAGATGATCTTTGATGTAAGGCTAGTGAAGGTAGTTGTTGGTGTTGCATTCTAACGACGTGGCCAAACCACTTGATCTTCTGCCTTTCAATAAATGTGGCACAAGGTGTTGATCCTACAGTCTGTCTGATAACAGCATTTCTTACTCGGTCTAGGATTGTTAAGTTGGCAGCTCTCCTCAGGCATTTCATCTCGCACGTAATGATTTTGCGAAAGTGTGATTTGGATAAAGTCCAAGTTTGAGATTGGTAGCATAGGGTTGGTGTGAATATGCTGTTTATTATCTGTCGTTTTGCGGACATGGGTATATTTGGATGTTTCAGTAAGGGTGATAGTTGATATGTAAGTGCACTAGCTTTTTGACATCTGATTTCGATTTCTCTGTCCAATCTGCCATCTTCTGTGATCATACTTCCAAGATATTTGAATTCTTTAACTTGTTTCAGAGTTGTGCTATTTATCCGTATATTTAGTGGGCCCAGCGATCTGCTAACTTGCATTACTTCGGTTTTGGTTGTGTTTATACTCATATTGTATCTGCTGCAGGTTGAACTCAGATTATAAATCAGTTGATCATTATTGATCAGTGTTCACTATAGGTGCGAGGAGAGAAGGAGATATCAGCGACACCCCAGACAGCAGAAACACAACGCTAAATTAACACATGACTCATACCTACTCAGCCGCCATTCGTGCATTCCATCATTAGGTCAGTTTGAAGAGGTTTAACAGGCGAGCAGATCGACTTCATTGCACCTGGTTTTATCCTATGTGGCTCTGTCTCTTTCCTCCTGCCGAAAGCATCTTACAAAGTACGAACTCCGTAGCTCTAGCGACGACCCAGGAGTCTCCCAGAGAACTGCACTTATGAACCAATCTTCGTAGGCTGGATTCGAACGCACAACCTTCGGAGATCGCGGCAGATGGAGCAACCACTTGGCGACTTAAGACTCCCTCGTGAGGTGGGTCAGTGCGGGTACTTGCGGTGATGTCGACCGATCCTGTCCTCACCCCACTCCCATTGTCTCCCTCGTGAGGTAGGTCAGTGCGGGTACTGGCATTGATGTCGACCAATCCTGTCCCCGCTCCACTCCCATTGTCTCCCTCGTGAGGTGGGTCAGTGCGGGTACTAGCGTTGATGTCGACCAATCCTGTCCCCGCCCCATTCCCACTGTCTCCTATTCTCGGAAACTGTCCAGTGCAACATAAGTCTGTGCCCGAACGTCCTTGTAGTACACAGACTATCTTTTGGGGAAGCCTTTGGGGCTACTTACCCAGCTCATAAATACATCCACAGGTATTGGTTGGCACTCATAGAAGTAGACATCGGCAGAAACACTAGACAACATCATTTATCAGTTGGGGTATCTTCATTGCACTCCGGACATGTCCATAGGTGCTCAGATCCTCCCCCCAGCATATGCATCAGCGTCCGGTGGCTAATAGTGCCAGTTCTGTGTTGGTTAACGAGGCACCTCGTTTTCCCGATGTACCTCTCGTGTCTGGCCGTGCCAATTCTTACCCCCAAGTCTTTCATCCTGGACAGCGATGTGGATTCACTGACGTCAAAGTCTTCTGTTCTCGACATGTCTATAAGGACGTTAATAACATCGGCACGATCCATGGGCTGGCCATCAGCAGCGGGTGCAGAGCCAGCCAGTTTATCAGCTCGTTAATTTCCCTGGACTCCCGCATGTCCCGGGACAAAGATGAAGGTGACTTTACGGACAACAGACTTCCGCAGCGACTCAGTCCACTGTCTACGTACAGATCCAGCTTCGACCTTCTGAATCATGCTCATAGAATCACTTAGTACACACACGTTGGTATAATGCTGTGATTCCAGCCATATGAAAGCCTGTGTAACTGCCATCACCTCCATCGTCATGCTGCTCGTGGTCATAGAGTGGGCAGCACTGGATGTTTGAACGGTTCGGCCCGCTGAACGGGCTGTAAATGCCCACGCACTTCTCTGCTGCTTTACAACAGATCCATCTGTATAGATGAGCACTTCGGGGCTATCTGAGTGATCATAGATGAGCGCGTTGACCTCTGCATTGACAGCGGCAGGGTTCTGCTCTCTGCACCGTCTGTCGAGTGTGATAATGCAGGAGAAAGTGCACTTAAAAGCTGGAGGAACCGGCACCCATTCCTTGCCGGGGTTGATACTGGTAAGACTGCAGACCTGTCTGACGACATATTCCGCCAGACCCATCCATGATTTGCCCCTCTTTAGCCTGTCGCCCTTTTCACTGAATATATCTTCATGCAGAGGGTGCTGCTCATCTGCACTTATTTTTAAGTATGCACGAGCTCTCCAGATCTTGATCCTGTGTTCCATTGTCGGGAAGTCAAGAAGGTATCTCATCGCTACACAGCTGGCGTCTTTCGTGCAGCCCAAAATGATGCACAAGTCTTCCAATCTGTGTAGGGCTGACAGTGAGGATGGCCAGGGCATACTCGATGCGTGAAAGCACCAGTCTTTGCTCGATATTGGCAGTCGCCGTGACTCTCATTGCTGACAAACCTTTTCGAGCTTTCGTTATGACATAATCGACATGATCTCTGAAGGACAAGCTACGATGAAGCCTCACACCAAGATATGTCATTGACTGGGTTCTATTGGGTTCAAAATGCTCCCATCCATTTTTACTGCCGGCAGGTCTGTGTTCAAATTATGGTTGTTTAGGGAGAACCATGTAGCGATACCTTTGCAGGACAACACACAAATGTATAGTTATAGTTACCGACCGGGATTCGAACCTGTCACCTCTAAATGCCGACAGAGCATCGCTCCATGAACAAATGTACTTTGACGCATGACCAACAAGATACCTACCTCATGTAGGGTCTCGTCTGTATACTGGACACAGCATTAGGGTCTGACGTGTTTGTAATTTACCGAAGCCGGGTTAATATACATTTCTAAAACCTGTGGAGCGATTTCACTGGCTAGTTACGAATTCAGTCCATCTTCCATAGTTGTGGGTTCAGGTGGGTGATAGGTCTGGCAATGATAACACGTTTTTAAGGGTGTCTAGTTGGTCAAGCGCCAATGTACAATCGATTTTCCGCATCCTGCTTTCTAGTCACTACACCCTCAGGGGAGACAACTCTGAGATTTCACCCCTGCCAGCTTAGTTCAGTCCATTTATCTGTGATGTACGAGGAGACGTGGCAGAGGCAGAAGTCTGTAAGTGGGGTTCCATGAAGCCAGGGCAGAACTCTCGGGGCACCTGAGTGTGGTACATTCCATTCCCGTCTATGCACATTGTTATAACCACACACTTGTCTTGTTACAACATATGTACATTCCATTCCCGTCTAGGCACATTTGTTATAACCACACACACGGACAGTATTATATATATATATGTGTGTGTGTGTGTGTGAGAGAGAGAGAGAGAGAGAGAGAGAGAGAGAGAGAGAGAGAGAGAGAGAGAGAGATAGAGAGCTTGTCTGCTCATTGTCCATATTTAACATGCATAAAACAGTATGGGCTCTACATAGCAATGTATATTTTGGCTCTCACCATGACTGCCAACTTTCTATTGGCATGTTTCCCATTTTGCAAAAGGCAACTTTAACCATAGCTATTCTTGTTGGAACACAATAAGGACCACATTGGATGGAACATGTTTCTTGTAATCGTGTTCTACAACAGCTCACAATCTATTTCTTGTGATTTGGTGATTCCTTCATTGCCTGACGTGTAGTTCAGCATGGCTAATGGATAAGAACACATGTTCTTAAACATCTGGTGTCCGGGAAGGTTAACCCGGTCAACAAATGCCTGCAGAAGTCGGATGTGTTGGCCTAACGGCGCAAGAACGCAGCTCTGCTGTAAACAGGCACAACGCAGTCACGTCCGGAAAAAAAAATCCAGAAGAACGCAGCAGAAGAAGAAACATCTGGTGTGCTGATGCTGAGGTTAGCGGTTCATGCCCTACACCGGACAGCTGGACTGAAATATGACCTGCCGTTCTTAACTTGGGGACGTAAATTACAAGTACATCAGAACTTGAGAGTGTGTTCGCCTAATGGCAAGGGACACTGTTAACAGGTAAAGCTAATTCACACCCAAAATTCAGCCCAGCACTACTAGAAGTAGTATGTATGGACTACGCTTGATTTCAAAGTGAGCGAGTGCAAAAAAAAAACAAGTGGCCTGTCACTGTGTTGGATCATAGAAAACACAACATGAAACAAGGAAGCTCAACACATGGACACACACACAAAGTCTCCATTAACAAACACAATATGAAACTAGGAAGCTCAACACATGGACACACACACAAAGTCTCCATTAACAAACACAACATGAAACTAGGAAGCTCAACACATGGACACACACACAAAGTCTCCATTAACAAACACAACATGAAACTAGGAAGCTCAACACATGGACACACACACAAAGTCTCCATTAACAAACACAACATGAAACTAGGAAGCTCAACACATGGACACACACACAAAGTCTCCATTAACAAACACAATATGAAACTAAGGAAGCTCAACACATGGACACACACACAAAGTCTCCATTAACAAACACAACATGAAACTAGGAAGCTCAACACATGGACACACACACAAAGTCTCCATTAACAAACACAACATGAAACTAGGAAGCTCAACACATGGACACACACACACAACGTCTCCATTAACAAACACAACATGAAACTAGGAAGCTCAACACATGGACACACACACACAAAGTCTCCATTAACAAACACAACATGAAACTAGGAAGCTCAACACATGGACACACACACAAAGTCTCCATTAACAAACACAACATGAAACTAGGAAGCTCAACACATGGACACACACACAAAGTCTCCATTAACAAACACAATATGAAACTAGGAAGCTCAACACATGGACACACACACAAAGTCTCCATTAACAAACACAACATGAAACTAGGAAGCTCAACACATGGACACACACACAAAGTCTCCATTAACAAACACAACATGAAACTAGGAAGCTCAACACATGGACACACACACAAAGTCTCCATTAACAAACACAACATGAAACTAGGAAGCTCAACACATGGACACACACAAAATCTCCATTAACAAACACAACATGAAACAAGGAAGCTCAACACAAGGACACACACACAAAGTCTCCATTAACAAACACAACATGAAACTAGGAAGCTCAACACATGGACACACACACAAAGTCTCCATTAACAAACACAACATGAAACTAGGAAGCTCAACACATGGACACACACACAAAGTCTCCATTAACAAACACAATATGAAACTAGGAAGCTCAACACATGGACACACACACAAAGTCTCCATTAACAAACACAACATGAAACAAGGAAGCTCAACACATGGACACACACACAAAGTCTCCATTAACAAACACAACATGAAACTAGGAAGCTCAACACATGGACACACACACAAAGTCTCCATTAACAAACACAACATGAAACTAGGAAGCTCAACACATGGACACACACACACAACGTCTCCATTAACAAACACAACATGAAACTAGGAAGCTCAACACATGGACACACACACACAAAGTCTCCATTAACAAACACAACATGAAACTAGGAAGCTCAACACATGGACACACACACAAAGTCTCCATTAACAAACACAACATGAAACAAGGAAGCTCAACACATGGACACACACACAAAGTCTCAATTAACAAACACAACATGAAACTAGGAAGCTCAACACATGGACACACACAAAATCTCCATTAACAAACACAACATGAAACAAGGAAGCTCAACACAAGGACACACACACAAAGTCTCCATTAACAAACACAACATGAAACAAGGAAGCTCAACACATGGACACACACACACAAAGTCTCCATTAACAAACACAACATGAAACTAGGAAGCTCAACACATGGACACACACACAAAGTCTCCATTAACAAACACAACATGAAACTAGGAAGCTCAACACATGGACACACACACAAAGTCTCCATTAACAAACACAACATGAAACAAGGAAGCTCAACACATGGACACACACACAAAGTCTCCATTAACAAACACAACATGAAACAAGGAAGCTCAACACATGGACACACACACAAAGTCTCCATTAACAAACACAACATGAAACTAGGAAGCTCAACACATGGACACACACACAAAGTCTCCATTAACAAACACAACATGAAACAAGGAAGCTCAACACATGGACACACACACAAAGTCTCCATTAACAAACACAACATGAAACTAGGAAGCTCAACACATGCACACACACACAAAGTCTCCATTAACAAACACAACATGAAACTAGGAAGCTCAACACATGGACACACACACAAAGTCTCCATTAACAAACACAACATGAAACAAGGAAGCTCAACACAAGGACACACACACAAAGTCTCCATTAACAAACACAACATGAAACTAGGAAGCTCAACACATGGACACACACACAAAGTCTCCATTACCAAACACAACATTAAACTAGGAAGCTCAACACATGGACACACACACAAAGTCTCCATTAACAAACAACACAACAAGAATACTCAGCCAGAAAACTTGAACAGGTATATAATCCATATTATAGAAAACAAAACTCCAAAAAAAAAAAAAAAGGTCCAAGAAACAAAAGTGCGTACTTTCATTTCCTGAACCTTCTTCTTCTTCTGTGTTCATCCAATTTCTTTTTTCTGGACGTGATTGCATTGTGCCTGTTTACAGCAGAGCTGCGTTCTTGTGCCGTTAGGCAGACACATCCGACTTCTGCAGGCATTTGTTTACCGGGCTAACCTTCCCGTTTTTTCCCTGAACCTAGGGCTTGTTTCCTTGTTACAACGTAAGTATCATACAGCTGTACATGTGAAGCTGAGTGTTCTTGTTTGTTTGTTTGTTCTGGCTAGTGTTTGTCCATTCACTAACATCCCAGTTATATTTTGTGTTCCTTGGATCTCCAGTATGAGTCCAGCAGCAGCCAGCCTGTCTGATACCTCTTGGATCTCCAGTATGAGTCCAGCAGCAGGCAGCCCCTGTCTTCAATACCTCTTGGATCTCCAGTATGAGTCCAGCAGCAGGCAGCCCCTGTCTTCAATACCTCTTGGATCTCCAGTATGAGTCCAGCAGCAGGCAGCCCCTGTCTTCAATACCTCTTGGATCTCCAGTATGAGTCCAGCAGCAGCCAGCCCGTCTGATACCTCTTGGATCTCCAGTATGAGTCCAGCAGCCAGCCCATGTCTTCAATACCTCTTGGATCTCCAGTATGAGTCCAGCAGCAGCCAGCCCGTCTGATACCTCTTGGATCTCCAGTATGAGTCCAGCAGCCAGTCCATGTCTTCAATACCTCTTGGATCTCCAGTATGAGTCCAGCAGCAGGCAGCCCATCTTCGATACCTCTTGAATCTTGGGCCAGTACTTTGTAAACCACCATCGTCATGTGCCATGCTGATAATCCGGGCCGGTCGTATAAAACATATTTCAGCAGAAATAATCAGATGATATAACCTACAACATATGAAATCATACAGTTCTAACCGTACATAAAAGATGGAGAGAACATCATGAATATCAAACTAAACAAAAAACAACAGCACTCAATAAATAAAAATAAAAGATCCAACAACAGAAATAACAACAGACACTTTATTCCACAGAAAAGTCAAATCAGGTGTAAGCAATCATGTCAAACAAATATTTTTGTGCAATATAAAATAAAAACATGTTGCACAATAAATCTACATTTGTATAATGGCAGGGTAAGAAATGATACAGTAAAAGTTAACAGCTCGACAATTCAACTTAGTAATAAACATTCTTAACCTTTAATTCTAACTCTGAAATACTCCTAGTTCAAAGCCTAACTTCAAACTCAACACCAGACTTAACCCATAGTCTACACCTACATTAACTCAATATTTAACCTGTCCCACAACTTCAACCATAATATCTAACTCCCAACTTGAACTCCACACCCTGAACTTTGACCCTATTCCGACACCTAACCAACATACACCCTAACCTTGAACCTTACATCCAACGAACATAAACCCTAACCTTGAACCCTACATCTAACCTCCAGCATGAACCTGAACCTCTAGCCATAACCCTAATCAAACAACCTGCAGTGGCTCTTTGTCGGTCTCTGAGACAAAAATCTCCACGGAGTCATCAACTAATGAGATGAGCCGCTCCCGGAACTGCTTGAGGTACCCCCGCTCTGTGTTACTGTGGATGACATAGGATGACATGGGATCCTCTGTTGATGGCATCCAGAACTTCATGGTGTGACATCTCACCAGTCACAAGGAGGTCCGCTTTGACCCCATTCAACACACCCGACCCTGAGCCGGCACAAACTGCAACGCTTTTTATATGATTTTCTTCTTTGCCTGTTGAAGCCAAAACAAAAACACATCAGTTGTACTACTGGACAATGTCAGAGACAGAATTCATGTACTTTGTGTTCTCTCTCTCTCTCATAGCCCATATGCAGGCCACATGGCCGAATTGGTAAGAACGCGTGTTCCTAAATTGCTGATACCAAGGTTAGCGGTTCATTCCCTACACCAGACAGTTGGACTAAAATGTTGACCTGTCGTCCTTGACTTGGGGACTGTGATGAAACGCCATGACAGCACAAGAATTATTCTAGCATTCTCTAAGTAAAAGAATAATTGTCCACCAAGGAATAAGGAAAAACTAACAGAGATTGAAAACAAGAGAAAAATACATTTTGACCACGCACGCCCCATCATTTCTGTAATGCTAGGTCTGAGAAAGCTTTGATGTACAGATCAAACGTAAAACCCAGACACCACGGCACCAGTCGGCGGGCGCTATCAAAGGTTGAAAACTCATTGTTTTCAGTACAAGGGAAGAGAAAGACGGCAAAGTGTGAAATCTGGGCTGGGGACGACGATGATACATGGCGGTGCTACTCAGGGGAAAACCCGTGTGATCCAAAGACGGCAATATAATGCAGGCCTAACACCTATCTAAAAGTCCAGACTTTGGGGAGCCGGGACAACGTCTGTAGTTGCCACCACAAAGGAGCAATTAGGACCAGATGCTTAACACCTCACCGCAATACGGCGGAAAAGTAGGAACACATGGCTGACACATTTTTGCCAGCAACCCAGGAAGGCTGGTGTTAACAGCAGATTGGAATGTAATGACGCAACTGCATCGCCGCCAAAGCATGTTTCATTGTTTCAGGAATGTGGCGGGGCATCGGTCAATTTGATTGGCAGAAATAACTACAGTCCATGTGGAAAATAGGTGGAGTTAATTAATATGGGACATATTAATTAGCCAACGTGGAAACCATAGTCCAGGGATGAAGAGAATAAAACTACAAGCATGGCCAGCAAGACTTCAGATGCATTCACAATAGCGTACCAGGGAAGCCGGAATTTTAATTTCTGGTGAGAGATTACCCTCTCGTTTTGTTACTTCAATACAAAGTCGTATGACAGGATTTCCTAGCTAAACTCAGGTAATACCACATTATTGTTACTCTGATACGTTTCTCTGCTAGTCTGAGCCTGTGTAGTTTTCTTGTTCTGCATATTCTCCCAAACTTTACACTGGTGGATTTTCTGTGTTACTCAGTGTTCCAGTTTCTAGATTTACTATTACACTGAGAACTATCTTCTTCTTTCATTCACCACTTGGTTGTCTGATTTGTTGTATGTGATAATTTGGAGAAATCCATTATCCAAGCTACATGAGCGTGTGGCTTATGCATGTACAGGAAATACATTTAGATTCATCCTGTATGATGTTAAACATTGGGGAGACTGACTACTTAGGAGAAATTCCTGAGAGCTACCAGTCTCTTGATAGCGTCCAATTAACATTGATTATTTGGACCAACACTTTGAGTGCCTACCAAGATTGTGGTGAAACCACTTGGTTTGAGGAATGGCACCAGTTCACCTTGTCTGCATGATGTCTGCATGAGGACAGACATGACTTAGGACATTCAATATCCCAGACAGATTCAGGGAAGGCATTTAATGTTCGACAGGACTGTGCGACCAGTCCTTCCGACAAGACAGTATGAATGAATCAGAAAGGGAGAGAGTAAGTGAGGTGAACTTATATGGGAAACACTCCATTACATAAATGTATGTGAATATGTATGTTTTGAGCTATAGATGTTCTAAATAGTTTTATGAATATATACGTATATATTTATTTATTTAGAACTGATATATGTTTATGTAACATGCCATCATATATCATCATACCATCATATATTATGACTTGAATGTATGTTTATATGAATGTATAGACATATGTGTTTGAGATGTGTAGACGTAGATACTACCCATCTCCGTTCGTTTCATTCCAGATCTCTTAGGAGCAATGGACAGTCAACACTCATATCAGGGAAGTGACTTAGCCTTGTGAAGGGACCAATTTGGACTCCTTCAAGTCTGACAGTGAACTGCGTCTCACTGGGGGAAGCATGACCTATGTGACCTCTTAAGTTACGTATACCATATTATAATCATCATCATCATCATATGATCATCAAGACTAGAAATAATAAACACAGTTGTTGTATTTTAAAACTCAATTTGTCCGTATAATTCTAAATGTTTATAAATGTTTGTGTAGCTTAATCAAGTACACACATTATTATATCATTTAGTGGGGGTTCGAACACATTGTCCAGAAGGGGGAATTTATGTCAGGGAGGTACCTTGCATATGCAGTCATAAGTAACCAGATTACGTTGCATAACTTAACTCCTCCTTTCTCACTTCTGGTGATACCAAGTACAGCCAAATCTATATAGATATATTCTATCTTCAACGAGCCACTTCTTGGCTGTTTTCTTGAGTATCAGGGACGGTGTCTTAAATCAGCATAAAAGACACTAGTTCCAGGTTTTCTCTCTGGGATCTGGGGTGGTAATTAGTCCCATCTGACAGAGGTAAGGGATCTCAAACTGCACCCAGAACTAAACCCCAGTAGGAGAAAACGAATTTGGCTGAGTGGTTGCCCATCTGGGATCTAACCCCAGCCAGTTGGTGACAGGGACATAAATTACAAGTACCCCTGAAGTCGGAGTGGGTTCGCCTAATGGCAAGGGACACTGTTAATAGGGAAAGCTAATCCACATGCAAAATTCAGTCCATCACTACTATAAAAATAATGTGTATGGCCTATGCTTGAGTTTAAAAGGAACAAACGCAAAAAAAAATAAAAAAAATAAAAAACCAACAAGCTGAAATGGTTTCATCCCGTAAAGTTGGGTCTCTCGCCGTAGAGCAGTTATCTGCCCGCCAGAAGCATCACACAGAGTATGAACTGCAGGACATTTACTAACAGGTAAATAGGAGAAGAACAATGTGGGTTTGTAGAAGGCAAGGGTACAGTAAATGCTGTGTATATGCTGAGAACATTAATTGAATGTTCTATAGAGGTAAACATAGACCTACATCTTTGCTTTATTGACTACACAAAGGCTTTCGATAAAGTAAGATATGTCGACATGATAAGAATGCTTGAAGATCTACAAATTACATTTGTAAAAACCATATATTGGAAACAACAAGCTGCCATAGGAACTGATAATGAAGCAGGTCAACATATAGGTCAAGAGAGGTGTGAGACAGGGATGTGTAATGTCTCCAGCTTTTTTTTTTGTTGTACATTTAAAAGATTTTCAAAAATATAGAAGATATGAAAGGAGTCATCATTGGAGGAAGAAACAATAACATTAAGTAAGCAGATGATACAGTATTGATTGCAGACAATAGTGAGGCTAAGCAGCCATGTGCAGGACGTGACGATTCCTTGGGTGAGCCCAGTACCAGAGCGTTATGTACTGGCTCTGCAATTATGGAAGCCTCCTTGGATGGCGGGGAATGCTCATGGTCTACCCCTGCCCTCTCTTATGGGCTGACCGTTATGCCTCCAGCTGAACTGAATGGATTCAGCTGGGATGAGGATGACACCACAACAGTGAGAGTCGACTGTCCTACAAAACACCCAGGAAGGTTAACCCGGTCAACAAATGCCCGCAGAAGTTGGATGTGTCAGCCGAACGGTGCAATTATCACAGCTCTGCTGTAAACAGGCACAACTCAATTACGTCCAAAAAATATTTTGGATGAACGCAGAAGAATAAGAAGATTGCAGACAATGAGCAGGATCAGCAACATTTAGTAGATGCGGTTGTTGCACACAGTGAACAACTAGGGTTGGAATTAGTTAGTTAGCTAGATAGTTGAGGTTCCAACTTCACGGCAACGGGTCGTCCCCATTATGCTCCGTTTCTGTGCCAATGTATATCACACAAATGCTCCCCACTGTCCAATGTGAAAAGTGGAATAGGCAGGAGTCTCGGCAATCCAACAGCCTGCACAGGTACACTGTGCATAATGCCACCGCCAGAATGCCAACACAAAATTAATCCACGAAAACCAATTCATCGTCGATGGACTCGGCAGTCACCAGAAAGACCTCAATGACCCGAGTTTTCTCACATGGCTCGGTCTTTTACAGCAGGGCGACCCGCCGAAAGTGGTCGCATAAAGCACGAACTCCGCAGCTTCACGCAGACTCCCGGAAGTGCTCCTGAAAAATGTACTCGTAAAACCGAAAAGGCTTTTCAGTCAATTTAGCAACAGCTGTAGCCATTGTTCCGAATATGCAGGTTACTGTACAGGACAGATGTAAAAGCATTCCCCATGAATTTCACAACTCAGTGTCGCCCACACACTTACTCAGTAGCAGGGCGGCGGAATCATGAGGAAAATGCGATTGCAAACCGTAGTTGCATGCACAAACACGCCACAGGTCTTAACGGTTCAACGACTAACCACCATGTTGGTGACCAGAACTCCGGTTGGAAATTAAATTGTAAGAAAACACAGATTATAGTTGTCACTAGGAAGGAAGAAAACGCTCTTTGTCGGTCTCTGAGACAAAAATCTCCACGGAGTCATCAACTAATGAGATGAGCCGCTCCCGGAACTGCTTGAGGTACCCCCGCTCTGTGTTACTGTGGTGACATAGGATGACATGGGATCCTCTGTTGATGGCATCCAGAACTTCATGGTGTGACATCTCACCAGTCACAAGAAGGTCCGCTTTGACCCCATTTAACACACCCGACCCTGAGCCGGCACAAACTGCAACGCTTTTTATACGATTTTCTTCTTTGCCTGTTGAAGCCAAAAGAAAAACACATCAGTTGTACTACTGGACAATGTCAGAGACAGAAATCATGACTGGACAATGTCAGAGACAGAATTCATGACTGGACAATGTCAGAGACAGAAATCATGACTGGACAATGTCAGAGACAGAAATCATGACTGGACAATGTCAGAGACAGAATTCATGACTGGACAATGTCAGAGACAGAATTCATGACTGGACAATGTCAGAGACAGAAATCATGACTGGACAATGTCAGAGACAGAATTCATGACTGGACAATGTCAGAGACAGAATTCATGACTGGACAATGTCAGAGACAGAAATCATGACTGGACAATGTCAGAGACAGAAATCATGACTGGACAATGTCAGAGACAGAAATCATGACTGGACAATGTCAGAGACAGAAATCATGACTGGACAATGTCAGAGACAGAATTCATGACTGGACAATGTCAGAGACAGAATTCATGACTGGACAATGTCAGAGACAGAAATCATGACTGGACAATGTCAGAGACAGAAATCATGACTGGACAATGTCAGAGACAGAATTCATGACTGGACAATGTCAGAGACAGAAATCATGACTGGACAATGTCAGAGACAGAAATCATGTACTTTGTGTTCTCTCTCTCTCTCTCATAGTCCATATGCATGTCCGAATGGATAAGAACGATGTTCTTAAACATCTGGTGTGCTGATGCTGAGTTTAGCGGTTCATCCCCTACACCGGACAGCTGGACTAAAATGTGACCTGTCGTCCTTGACTTGGCGACGTAAATTACAAGTACCTCTGAAGTTGGAGTGGGTTCGCCTGATGGCGAGGGACACTGTTAATAGGGAAAGCTAATCAGCACACAAAATTCAGTCCATCACTGCTATAAAAATAATGTGTACGGACTATGCTTGAGTTTAAAGGAAACAAGCGCCAAAAAAATAAAAAAACATAAAAAACCAACAAGCTGAAATGGTTTCATCCCGTATAGTTGGGTCTCTCGCCATAGAGCAGTTATCTGCCCGCCAGAAGCATCACACAGAGCATGAACTGCAGGACATTTACTAACAGGTAAATAGGAGAAGAACAATGTTGGTTTGTAGAAGGCAAGGGTGCAGTAAATGCTGTGTATATGCTGAGAACAGTTATTGAATGTTCTATAGAGGTAAACATGGACCTACATCTTTGCTTTATTGACTACACAAAGGCTTTCGATAAAGTAAGATATGTCGACATGATAAGAATGCTTGAAGATCTACAAATTACATTTGTAAAAACCATATATTGAAAACAACAAGCTGCCATAAGAACTGATAATGAAACAGGTCAACATATAGGTCAAGAGAGGTATGAGACAGGGATGTGTAATGTCTCCAGCTCTTTTTTTCGCTGTACATTGAAACTATTTTCAAAAATGTAAAGATATGAAGGGAGTCATCATTGGAGGAAGAAACAATAACATTAAGTATGCAGATGATACAGTATTGATTGCCGACAATAGTGAGGCTAAGCAGCCATGCGCAGAACGTGATAATTCCTTAGGTGAGCCCAGTACTAGAGCGCTGTCTGTTGGCTCTGCAATTATGGAAACCTCCTTGGATGGCTGGAAATGCTCATGGTCTACCCCTGCCCTCTCTTATGGGCTGACCGTTAAGCCTTCGGCTGAAGTGAATGGATCAGCTGGGATGAGGATGACACCACAACAGTGAGAGTCGACTGTCCTACAAAACACCCAAGAAGGTTAACCCGGTCAACAAATGCCTGCAGAAATTGGATGTGTCAGCCGAAAGGTGCAATTATCACAGCTCTGCTGTAAACAGGCACAACTCAATTAAGTCCAAAAAATATTTTGGATGAACGCAGAAGAAAAAGATGATTGCAGACAATGAGCAGGATTAGCAACATTTAGTAGATGCGGTCGTTGCACACAGTGAACAACTAGGGTTGGAATTAGTTAGTTAGCTAGTTAGTTGAGGTTCCAACTTCATGGGAACGGGTCGTCCCCATTATGCTCCGTTCCTGTGCCAATGAATATCACACAAAATGCTCCCCACTGTCCAATGTGAAAAGTGGAATAGGCAGGAGTCTCGGCAATCCAACAGCCCGCACAGGTACACTGTGCATAATGCCACCACAAAATTAATCCACGAAAACCAGTTCATCGTCGATGGACTCGGCAGTCACCAGAAAGATCTCAATGACCCGAGTTTTCTCACATGGCTCGTCTTTTACCGCAGGGTGACCCGCCGAAAGTGTCGCATAAAGCACGAACTCTGCAGCTTCAGCGCTGACTCCCGGGAGTGCTCCTGAAATAATGTACTCGTAAACCGAAAAGGCATTTCAGTCAATTTAGCAACAGCTGGTAGCCATTGTTCCGAATATGCGGGTTACTATACAGTACAGATGAAAAAGCATTCCCCGTGAATTTCACAGCTCACAGTGTCACCCACACACTAACTCAGTAGCAGGGCGACGGAACCATGAGGAAAATGCGATTGCAAACCGTAGCTGCATGCACAAACACGCCACAGGCTTTAACGGTTTAACGCCTAACCGCCATGTTGGCGACCGGAACTCCGGTTGGAATTACATTGTAAGAAGACACAGATTATAGTTGTCACTAGGAAGGAAGAAATACTACAATGTAATATACAGGTAAATGGGAACATTCTTTAACAAGTGTATCGGTGCAGTTACCTCGGACTGTCATAACATCTGATGGGAGATGTCCTGAAGAGATTAGAACAAGAATCGCCATGGCGAAGGTAGCCTTTAGCAAGATGGAAAACATAGACTAATAAAAAGATGTCATTTGCAACAAGAAAAAGAGTGTTGAGGTGCTACATAGAACCTGTACTTTTGTATGGATGTGAAGTATGGACAATGAACAAACAGGCTGAAAAACATCTGATGGCTGTGGAAATGTGGTTTCTGAGGAAAATGAAAAGAATATGACTGACAGACAGAAAACCAATGACCAAGTCCTACAAGAAACACATGAAAATCATAAACTGATTAGAGAAATTAGACGGAGACAGTCACAATTTTTGGTCAAATTATGAGAAGAAATAAATTGGAGAACTTGGTGACAACTGGCAAGATTGGGGGGAAGAGAACAAAGGGGAGGCAGAGAACAATGCTGGGGTTGGTTGTGGCATCCCATACAGGACATGTTTTAATACCTATTTATAGACACACATGTATCACCACACATGTATCACTACTACAACTTACCCACAGCTAAGGCTATACTGACGTGTGATATACCAAGATGACTTTTGACCTTTTCCACAGCAGTTTCTATGGAAGTAGGGAACTGTAACTCTGCTCTCCTACCAAATCCATGTCCAAGTCGTGGAACCTGTCAATGGAGACAAATCAACAACATGAACAATAAACATGGCAGAACTGTAGGGTGTTAGTTATCTGTCAGATTAAGCTCACCGCACATGAGTTCATTCATGTCTATAAGTTCTCGGACCACCTCTTCAGTAACTCCCTCAGCATATGCGGTCAACAACACCAGCATTCAATACATCAGCCTGGTCCATCGCTAGTCCGCCGCTGGCCAATCAGCAGGCTCACTGCCACTCACACCAGTGTGTTTCCCCACAAAAATAAACCGGAGGTTCTTCTTCTGCGTTCACCCGGAAGAGAGAGAACGATAGAGTCCTGCAATAAACCCATGACCATTGGAGCACGATGCAGACTGGCTTATGTTAACAATTGTGTTATTTGTAAACAAAAAAACAATAGGTCCAATTGGGCACCTCATGTCACTTACTTGGTATAACATATGCCACCAAGAGTTTGATTTGTGCCTTTGGGGACTGTTACATCAATGTGCCTATTCAGACCACTGCAGTACATCAGCTACATGAAGTTATGATATTCTGATGTAGTTAGTTAGTTAGTTAGTCGACAGATCATCCCCATTGCACATCGAACCATTCAGTCCATAAGTGCTCGGATCCCCTCCTCAGCAAATCCCGCAGCTTGTAGCGGCTAACGACACCAGTTCTGTGTTGGTTTATCAATCTTCTTTGGCTTCCTGCATAGTGTTCTTGTTTGGCCACCCCTCTTTTAATTTGCTGTTCTCGCAGTCTGGCCATGGTTGTAGATTCACAGTCATCACTTGGTTCACACAAAAGTCTTACTTCTCGTTGAGCATTCAGAATGTCAGCCTGGTCCATGGCGCGTCTGCCCTCCACCGTAGCCTCACCTGCGAGCTTGTCAGCCTGCTCATTTCCTTGTACTCCCGCATGCCCTGGCACGAAGATGAAACTAATCTTTGCCAGCAGAGACCGCTTCAGAGGCAGCAACCATTCTCTTCGGATCGACCCCTCCTCTATCCTCTTGATCATGTTCATTGAGTCGCTAAGGAAACAAGCCCTAGTAAATGTCTGTGTCTCGAGCCATGTTATTGCTTTACTTACTGCCATGACTTCCATGGTCAGGCTACTTGTGGTTTCAGTGAAAGCACCAGAGTCCTCCTTCACAATTCTCCCTCCTGCCCGAGCTGTAAAGGCCCATGAGCTTCTCACATGTCGGACGACTGACCCATCTGTGTAGATGACCGCGTCACCGTCTAGCGAATTCTCGAAAATCAACGCTTGTACTTCAACCTCAACAGCAGCCGGATTTTCTTGTCTGCATTTTCTATCTAGTTGAATGCAAACTGAAAAGGATGTGCAGACGTCTGTTGGCACTTGCACCCACTCCTCGCCAGGTTCTAAGTCCTCAAGTGAACACACCTGTTGAAGAATGTCTTCGGCTTGACCCATCCACGACCGTCCTCTTTTTAACCTGCTGCCCTTCACCTTCCTAATTTCAATATGCAGTGGATGTTGTGTGTTTGCGTTAATTCTGAGGTAGGCGCGTGCCCTGCAAACTTGTATTCTCTCTTCAATGGTTGGAAAATCAAGAAGGTAGTGCATCGCCCTGCATGCTGTATCTCTTGTACATCCAAGAATAATGCGCATAGCTTCATTCTGTATCATTTCCATCCTTTCTATCTGCTTATGGCTGAGAGTCAGGATTGCCATTGCATACTCCAAAACAGACATGACCAGCCCCTTGTACAGAAGACATAGATGGCACTGCTCACAGTTTGCTGCCGCCATCACCCGCATCGCTGCCAAACTCCGCTTGGCCTTTGTTATCACCTGGTCTATGTGCACATTATAAGCAAGGCTTCGATCAAACCGCATCCCCAGGTAACTCATTGCCTGCGTTCTTCCCACCGTCTCTGAACACAGCATTACAGTTGGTGTTGGATTGTTGACAATATGATTATTCAACGAGAACCAAGTCACTGTTGCTTTTGTTGGGTTGACCATTGCCCCAGCTTCATCACACCAAGTACTTATGCGATTGAGTTCGGTTTGTAGTTTAACAGCAACCTGCTCTCTATCCTTACCCTGACGATACACTAAAACATCATCGGCATATGACAATGTCCTGCCAGGTCCAGTGATCTGCTCACTGGTGATTCTCACTGTGTAGGCGTTGAACAGTACCGGAGATATGTACCAGAGTCTGCTGTTTATGTGCTGCTGAAGGCTGTTTATGTGCTGCTGAAGGCTGATTATGTGCTGCTGAAGGCTGTTTATGTGCTGCTGAAAGCTGTCTGGCTGCTATGTATAGTCTGTCACTTGTAATTGTGTTCCTGTCAAGCCGATCATTTCCTCTTCTATTTCCACTGACTTACTCATGTGTGGCATTGGAAGTGGCCCAGAAATCACACCAGATTTACTGAAGCAATGACCAGCATGTTGGTCCTATAGTGATGTACAAGTGGTCCCAGAGTGATGTACAAGTGGTCCCAGAGTGATGCACAAGTGGTCATAGAGTGATGTACAAGTGGTCATAGAGTGATGTACAAGTGGTCATAGAGTGATGTACAAGTGGTCCTAGAGTGATGTATAAGTGGTCCCAGAGTGATGTACAAGTGGTCCCAGAGTGATGTACAAGTGGTCATAGAGTGATGTACAAGTGGTCCCAGAGTGATGTACAAGTGGTCATAGAGTGATGTACAAGTGGTCATAGAGTGACGTACAAGTGGTCCCAGAGTGATGTACAATTTGACCCAGAGTGATGTACAAGTGGTCATAGAGTGATGTACAAGTGGTCCCAGAGTGATGTACAATTTGACCCAGAGTGATGTACAAGTGGTCATAGAGTGATGTACAAGTGGTCATAGAGTGATGTACAAGTGGTCATAGAGTGATGTACAAGTGGTCATAGAGTGATGTACAAGTGGTCCCAGAGTGATGTACAATTCGACCCAGAGTGATGTACAAGTGGTCCCAGAGTGATGTACAATTTGACCCAGAGTGATGTACAAGTTGTCCTAGAGTGATGTACAAGTTGTCCTAGAGTGATGTACAAGTTGTCCCAGGGTGATGTGCAAGTTACAGTCCTTAAGGGACAGACAAATGAAATCTCTGTGTGTACAATTCGTGACACTGAATGATGATGAGAGACAAATGATAAACAAACTGAGGCCATACCTTGGAGAGAGAAGTCACGCTGTATTTGGCTCGAGAATCTGAAGCCAGCAACCCTTTCACCATGGCAGCTAGCTCGCTTTCTCGACACTCAACACGAAGTCGCCACAGTTCACTGTCGGGGTCTGTGGACCTGTTGGTAGACAATGACCTGATATTTGTCATCTAGTCTCACAAGCAACTGCCAGCGCGGTCTTTGAAAAATTACTGTTTGAACATAGACATATGGCTATGTCTTTTTTGTGTGCTTGCTTTGAACTCAAGGGTAGTCCATACAGACTATTTATAGTACTGATGGACTGCATTTTTGCGTGTGGATTAGCTTTCGCTATTATTAACAGTGTCTCTCATCATCAAGCAAACCCACTCCGGCTTCAGAGGTATTTGTAATTTATGTCCCCAAGTCAAGGACGACAGGTCAACATTTTAGTCTAGCTGTCCGGTGTAGGGGTTGAACCGCTAACCTCGGCATCAGCACACCGGATGTTTAAGAGCATGCGTTCTTACCCAATTGGCCATGCGGACCTGCCATGGCTATGTCTGATTATGGGTGATGGGAAAATAGAAGGATGGGATAAAGTGAGTAAGACAGATGGGAAAGCACAAAGAAAAGAAGGAACGATGAAAGGAAGGTGGGAGGGAAAGGTGAAAAGAGGAAAGGGAGGAAGCAAAGAGAAAATGATGGCAATGTGATAGGAGAGAGGAAGAAATAAGGACAGGAAGAGAGGGGAAAAATAAGAAAGGAAGGTGTATATGTCATTGTTCTGGCATCAAAGTGAAGAAATTAGATAAAAAATAATAAAATTAGTTTAAAACCTAGTATAGTTGCAAGAATAAGCACCTGTGGGTTTGTAGCTGGTCAAAATAAAGAACAAAAGAAAACAACTCACGATTTGATTGGATGCGTGGTGAACAAGTCTTTGTCTCTCTTCAGTCGAGACTCAGAAGGCAGATGGTTGACCAGAGTCTTGTCTCGCACACTAGCCAGGTCATCCCATTCCAGGTCAATTTCTAAGGCATGAGTGTTGCCGTCAACAAACTCTCGGGTGTTGTCAATAGCACAGACTGAGCTGTCAATGACATCTGTGGACACAACAGAATTCATGATTACAACTGTATACATGGCTGAGACACACAAGCAGACAGACCACAATCATTATATGAGAAACATTGCTGAGACACCCAAGCAGACAGACCACAATCATTATATGAGAAACGTTGCTGAGACACCCAAACAGACAGACCACAATAATTATATGAGAAACATTGCTGAGACACCCAAGTAGAGAGACCACAATCATTATATGAGAAACATTGCTGAGACACCCAAGCAGACAGACCACAATCATTATATGAGAAACATTGCTGAGACACCCAAACAGACAGACCACAATAATTATATGAGAAACATTGCTGAGACACCCAAGTAGAGAGACCACAATCATTATATGAGAAACATTGCTGAGACCACAATAATTATATGAGAAACATTGCTGAGACACCCAAGCAGACAGACCACAATCATTATATGAGAAACATTGCTGAGACACCCAAACAGACAGACCACAATAATTATATGAGAAACATTGCTGAGACACCCAAGCAGAGAGACCACAATTATATGAGAAACATTGCTGAGACACCCAAGCAGAGAGACCACAATAAATATATGAGAAACATTGCTGAGACATCCAAGCAGAGAGATCACAATTATTATATGAGAGACATTGCTGAGACACCCAAGCAGAGAGATCACAATAAATATATGAGAAACATTGCTGAGACCACAATAATTATATGAGAAACATTGCTGAGACCACAATAATTATATGAGAAACATTGCTGAGACACCCAAGCAGAGAGATCACAATAAATATATGAGAAACATTGCTGAGACATCCAAGCAGAGAGATCACAATTATTATATGAGAGACATTGCTGAAGCACCCAAACAGAGAGACCACAATAATTATATGAGAAACATTGCTGAGACCACAATAATTATATGAGAAACATTGCTGAGACCACAATAATTATATGAGAAACATTGCTGAGACACCCAAACAGAGAGATCACAATTATTATATGAGAGACATTGCTGAAGCACCCAAACAGAGAGACCACAATAATTATATGAGAAACATTGCTGAAGCACCCAAGCAGAGAGATCACAATTATTATATGAGAAACATTGCTGAGACCACAATAATTATATGAGAAACATTGCTGAGACCACAATAATTATATGAGAAACATTGCTGAGACCACAATAATTATATGAGAAACATTGCTGAGACACCCAAACAGAGAGACCAAAATAATTATATGAGAAACATTGCTGAGACACCAAGCAGAGAGACCACAATAATTATATGAGAAACATTGCTGAGACACACCAAGCAGAGAGACCTAATTATATATGAGAAACATTGCTGAGACACCCAAGCAGAGAGACCCCAATTATATGAGAAACATTGCTGAGACACCCAAGCAGAGAGACCACAATAATTATATGAGAAACATTGCTGAGACCCCAAGCAGAGAGACCACAATTATAGGAGAAACATTGCTGAGACACCAAGCAGAGAGACCAAAATTATATGAGAAACATTGCTGAGCACACCCAAGCAGAGAGACCACAATTATATGAGAAAACATTGCTGAGACACCCAAGCAGAGAGACCACAATTATATGAGAAACATTGGCTGAGACACCAAGCGAGAGACCACAAATTATATGAGAACATTGCTGAGACACCCAAGCAGAGAGACCACAATCATTATATGAGAAACATTGCTGAGACACCCAAGCAGAGAGACCACAATAATTATATGAGAAACATTGCTGAGACACCCAAGCAGAGAGACCAAAATAATTATATGAGAAACATTGCTGAGACACCCAAGCAGAGAGACCACAATTATATGAGAAACATTGCTGAGACACCCAAGCAGAGAGACCACAAATTATATGAGAAACATTGCTGAGACACCCAAGCAGAGAGACCACAATAATTATATGAGAAACATTGCTGAGACACCCAAGCAGAGAGACCACAATATTATATGAGAAACATTGCTGAGACACCCAAGCAGAGAGACCACAATAATTATATGAGAAACATTGCTGAGACACCCAAGCAGAGAGACCACAATAATTATATGAGAAACATTGCTGAGACACCCAAGCAGAGAGACCACAATTATATGAGAAACATTGCTGAGACACCCAAGCAGAGAGACCACAATTATATGAGAAACATTGCTGAGACACCCAAGCAGAGAGACCACAATTATATGAGAAACATTGCTGAGACACCCAAGCAGAGAGACCACAATATTATATGAGAACATTGCTGAGACACCCAAGCAGAGAGACCACAATCATTATATGAGAAACATTGCTGAGACACCCAAGCAGAGAGACCACAATATTATTGAGAAACATTGCTGAGACACCCAAGCAGAGAGACAACAATTATATAGAAACATTGCTGAGACACCCAAGCAGAGAGACCACAATAATTATATGAGAAACAGTGCTGAGACACCAAAGCAGAGAGACCACAATAATATATGAGAAACATTGCTGAGACACCCAAGCAGAGAGAGCAAAAATCATTAGATGAGAAAACATTGCTGAGACACACAAGAATTAGATGAGAAAAATTGCTGAGACACAATAATTTATATGAGAAACATTGCTGAGACACCCAATATTATTGAGAAACATTGCCGAGAGACCACAATAATATATGAGAAACATTGCTGAGACCCAAGCAGAGAGACACAATTATATGAGAAACATTGCTGAGACACGCAAAGCAGAGAGACACAACAATTATATGAGAAACAGTGTTGAGACCACCACCAAGGACAGAAGGGAGACCACAATTAATATAAAACACTGCTGAGAAACCCAATTGCAGAGAGACCAACAATAATTATAATGAGAAACATTGAGACCCATAGAGACCAACAATAATTATATGAGAAACATTGCTGAGACCACAATAATTATATGAGAAACATTGCTGAGACCACAATAATTATATGAGAAACATTGCTGAGACACCCAAACAGACAGACCACAATAATTATATGAGAAACATTGCTGAGACATCCAAGTAGAGAGACCACAATAATTATATGAGAAACATTGCTGAGACCACAATAATTATATGAGAAACATTGCTGAGACCACAATAATTATATGAGAAACATTGCTGAGACACCCAAGCAGAGAGACCACAATCATTATATGAGAAACATTGCTGAGACACCCAAGCAGAGAGACCACAATAATTATATGAGAAACATTGCTGAGACCACAATAATTATATGAGAAACATTGCTGAGACATCCAAGTAGAGAGACCACAATAATTATATGAGAAACATTGCTGAGACCACAATAATTATATGAGAAACATTGCTGAGACCACAATAATTATATGAGAAACATTGCTGAGACACACAAGCAGAGAGACCACAATCATTATATGAGAAACATTGCTGAGACACACAAGCAGAGAGACCACAATTATATGAGAAATATTGCTGAGACACCCAAGCAGAGAGACCACAATTATATGAGAAGCATTGCTGAGACATCCAAGCAGAGAGACCACAATTATATGAGAAACATTGCTGAGACACCCAAGCAGAGAGACCACAATCATTATATGAGAAACATTGCTGAGACATCCAAGCAGAGAGACCACAATTATTACATGAGAAACATTGCTGAGACATCCAAGCAGAGAGACCACAATTATATGAGAAACATTGCTGAGACACCCAAGCAGATAGACCACAATCATTATATGAGAAACATTGCTGAGACCACAATAATTATATGAGAAACATTGCTGAGACACCCAAGCAGAGAGACCACAATTATATGAGAAACATTGCTGAGACCACAATAATTATATGAGAAACAGTGCTGAGACATCCAAGCAGAGAGACCACAATTATTACATGAGAAACATTGCTGAGACATCCAAGCAGAGAGACCACAATTATTACATGAGAAACATTGCTGAGACCACAATAATTATATGAGAAACAGTGCTGAGACATCCAAGCAGAGAGACCACAATTATTACATGAGAAACATTGCTGAGACATCCAAGCAGAGAGACCACAATTATATGAGAAACATTGCTGAGACACCCAAGCAGAGAGACCACAATTATATGAGAAACATTGCTGAGACACCCAAGCAGATAGACCACAATCATTATATGAGAAACATTGCTGAGACCACAATAATTATATGAGAAACATTGCTGAGACACCCAAGCAGAGAGACCACAATTATATGAGAAACATTGCTGAGACACCCAAGCAGAGAGACCACAATAATTATGAGAAACATTGCTGAGACATCCAAGCAGAGAGACCACAATTATTATATGAGAAACATTGCTGAGACACCCAAGCAGAGAGACCACAATTATATGAGAAACATTGCTGAGACACACAAGCAGAGACCACAATAATTATGAGAAACAAAGCATCTGCATTCTTGAGTCATTTGTGCCCTAATGGAGCCAGGCCCCCAGCCATCTCACATCTATCCCTTGCTACTTGTGATAGTTCCTTCCATGGTGTTGTGAACACTCAGTCATGGATAACATTAACCGTTAAACTGCATGGCGGGAACCATTGATATCATTCTCATTATCAAATTTGCATGGCGAAACATCCGCAAATAACCAAAAACAAACTTGCATGACCCCATTTTTAATGCAACTTGAGTTTCTCAACTGCAGTGAGCTTGACTCACAGTGAAATTCTTAATTGCCACTCCTGGGGTTTTCCCGTGTTCCTGGTTCACTATGTTCCCTGTAGGTATAACTGGGGACTTCTAATGTTGATTCGCACAATAACAAGATTGGTCATTATTTAACTGGTCCCTTTGTTAAAAAAAATGCTCCCTCTTCATCTTCGTAGGACATTCCACTCTGTCAATGTGGTGAGATAACAAGACCAGAGACGAGGCTGCACAACTGACAGCTCAGGGGGTCAACTCATGTCGACGTCGTACTCGATGGTAAACAGTGAATACCAGGCAGCATTCAAGAGATCCAGCATCATGATTTCAGGGCCTGGGAGGTATTCATAATGATGATATTTGCACCTATCTGACGACAATATGGAGGACCTGGCCAAGGAATCAACTAAGTATCCAGAGTTTTAAGATTGGGGAAGTAGCTGCACAGCTACAAAATGCCACAGCCCCACACACAAAACAACAACAAAAAAACAACCATTCCAACGACTACAGAATCATCATAATGCAAAACCAGATGGGCAAGCTCCAGGAACAGATGGCTGCACACAGGCCAGCATATGGCTGGGATAGGCATCTGATGTTCTTAGCTGCCCTTGGAAACTACAGGGTGGAGCGGGCGACATGGTGCAATACTGGGATCTTTGTCCGTGATTTACTAACAGGTTCTCACGCAGTTGTGCAAACATGCAGCGCTGATATATGGAAAATAAATATGTGCAAACATGCAGTGTTGACATACAACAAATAAATATGTGCAAACATGCAGTGCTGACATACAACAAATAAATATGTGCAAACATGCAGTGCTGACAAACAACAAATAAACATGTGCAAACATGCAGTGCTGATATACAACAAATAAACATGTGCAAACATGCGGTGTTGACATACAACAAATAAACATGTGCAAACATGCGGTGCTGATATACAACAAATAAATATGTGCAAACATGCAGTGTTGACATACTTCTTCTTCTTCTTCGTTCATCCAGAGTTTTTTTTTGTGGATGTGATTGCGTTGTGCCTGTTTACAGCAGAGCTGCGTTCTTGCGCCGTTAGGCCGACACATCCGACTTCTGCGGGCATTTGTTGACTGGGTTAACCTTCCCGGGGGTGTTGACATACAACAAATAAATATGTGCAAACATGCAGTGCTGATATACAACAAATAAATATGTGCAAACATGCAGTGCTGACATACAACAAATAAATATGTGCAAACATGCAGCGCTGACATACAACAAATAAATATGTGCAAACATGCAGTGCTGACATACAACAAATAAATATGTGCAAACATGCAGTGCTGACGTACAACAATTAAATATGTGCAAACATGAAGCGCTGATGTACAACAAATAAATATGTGCAAACATGAAGCGCTGACATACAACAAATAAATATGTGCAAACATGCGGTGTTGACATACAACAAATAAACATGTGCAAACATGCGGTGTTGACATACAACAAATAAACATGTGCAAACATGCGGTGTTGACATACAACAAATAAACATGTGCAAACATGCGGTGCTGATATACAACAAATAAACATGTGCAAACATGCAGTGTTGACATACAACAAATAAATATGTGCAAACATGCAGTGCTGACATACAACAAATAAATATGTGCAAACATGCAGTGCTGATATACAACAAATAAATATGTGCAAACATGCAGTGCTGACATACAACAAATAAATATGTGCAAACATGCAGCGCTGACATACAACAAATAAATATGTGCAAACATGCAGCGCTGACATACAACAAATAAATATGTGCAAACATGCAGTGCTGACATACAACAAATAAATATGTGCAAACATGCAGTGCTAATATACAACAAATAAATATGTGCAAACATGCAGTGCTGATATACAACAAATAAATATGTGCAAACATGCAGCGCTGACATACAACAAATAAATATGTGCAAACATGCAGCGCTGACATACAGCAAATAAATATGTGCAAACATGCAGTGCTGATGTACAACAAATAAATATGTGCAAACATGCAGCGCTGACATACAACAAATAAATATGTGCAAACATGCAGTGCTGACATACAACAAATAAATATGTGCAAACATGCAGCGCTGATGTACAACAAATAAATATGTGCAAACATGCAGCGCTGACATACAACAAATAAATATGTGCAAACATGCAGTGCTGACATACAACAAATAAATATGTGCAAACATGCAGCGCTGATGTACAACAAATAAATATGTGCAAACATGCAGCGCTGACACACAACAAATAAATATGTGCAAACATGCAGTGCTGACATACAACAAATAAATATGTGCAAACATGCAGTGCTGATGTACAACAAATAAATATGTGCAAACATGCAGCGCTGACATACAACAAATAAATATGTGCAAACATGCAGCGCTGACATACAACAAATAAACATGTGCAAACATGCGGTGTTGACATACAACAAATAAACATGTGCAAACATGCAGCGCTGACATACAGCAAATAAATATGTGCAAACATGCAGTGCTGACATACAACAAATAAATATGTGCAAACATGCAGTGCTGATATACAACAAATAAACATGTGCAAACATGCGGTGTTGACATACAACAAATAAACATGTGCAAACATGCGGTGCTGATATACAACAAATAAATATGTGCAAACATGCAGTGTTGACATACTTCTTCTTCTTCTTCGTTCATCCGGAGTTTTTTTTTCGGATGTGATTGCGTTGTGCCTGTTTACAGCAGAGCTGCGTTCTTGCGCCGTTAGGCCGACACATCCGACTTCTGCGGGCATTTGTTGACTGGGTTAACCTTCCCGGGGTGTTGACATACAACAAATAAATATGTGCAAACATGCAGTGCTGATATACAACAAATAAATATGTGCAAACATGCAGTGCTGATATACAACAATTTACATGGTTCAAGATGTATATAAGGAAACTGTACTAGCAATGATAATCTAGCCATACATCATCTACTTACCAAAAGCTGACAACAACCAGTCATTGACCCCTAGGGGGATAGCATCATGGCTGGTATGTGGAGAAAACACAGCAATCCTGTTCTCTATACACTGCACGAGAACCCTCTCTTTCCAGGAACTTTGACACAGCCTTTTTAAGGGCTTGAATATGGGAGGATGATATGAGATGATGAGGTCCACCTTCTTGTTCTTGGCCTCCTCCACGACCGGGCATGTCAAGTCGTTGGTCAGCATGATTTTACTGACAAACTTGTCCGGGGATGGTTCCACGAGAAGACCCACGTTATCCCAGTCAGCTACCATGAAAAAAAAAAAAAAAAAAAAACTAAATTTCAGAGCATACTTTACAACAAAATGATGTTGACTTCCTGCAAAGAATCAACACATACAAATTCAGATACTATTATCTTTCATTCGCTGGAAATGTATTCTCTATATCTGCAATTTTGTCTCTTGTATTGGTATGGCCAGTTGCTTTATTATTATGACCCATGGTTCCATAGGACTTCCAGTTACTGCAGTTGAGCTCTTTGGAGGCATAGGGCCTGGAAGTGTATAAACGTACACACATATCTAGAGCAGCCTGGTTTTACTGCGCCAGAGACTCACTGCCACCCCTTCTCTTGGTAGTTAAAACAGTTTCATCATGTGAAAGCCAGGAGTTGGACTTTGCTGTCAGAGCTGATGAATGCACAAGCCTTGGGGGTATTCTGTTGCTGTCAGAGCTGATGAATGCACAAGCCATGGGGTGTTCTGCAAGATTGAGTGCTCATCCTCAATTCTACATCCAGGGCTATGATAGCAATTTGGAACCACACTATATTTAGGACACCAGGCCAGGTGAAACAACAATCCCACTGACACAAATTCCCCTAGTGAGTCAGATCTGGTTTGCATTCTAATGTATGACGTTTGTTCAAAAGGTATTGTTCAGTAAAAATACAATGACTTCACGGGAGGTGTAAAATTCTAACCCTGTTCAAAGTACTCGTGTTGTGACTGCACACTTTTCTTGAAATTTTTGGCATTTCTGGAAGAATTTCAAGAAGCCTCTTTGGAGTATAGCATGGTGTTGCAAACCGCATGTCTCCTTATAACTCAAATTGTATGCAATTTTCAGGGGGGGGGGGGGAAGTCAAACATCACCAGGAGTTATGTTGGGTGAGTAGGGAGCCTGATGAACTAGAGGAATACTGTGTGTGGCTAAGAATGTCTGAACCAGGAACCAGAAATGGGCTGACAGGTTGCCATGATGGAGCTGCCAACTTACCCACAGGTCTGGTCATTCACATTCCTTACAACTGATTCAAACACTGAAAGCATCCCATATAATCTCAACACACATTTCCTATTGCTTCCACTGGACTATTTTCATGTACTGCGGGCTGAGGGGCCGTGGTGACACAGTGGCTGGAGCAACTATCTGCCAAGATCTGGGTTCAACCCCAGTACAGGCAGGATGACTAGTTTCAACCAGTGTGGCTATGGGATCGACCTGGCCTCATAAACATGGCTACCAGGCAATATGGAGAATGTGCTCCTGTTCATTCTTACAGTACAAGGCAGATACAACTGCTGAAGTGTGAAATGTCACTGTCACTGCTACTCTTATGTAGTCCAGCTATAGGAAGATGTTCATCTATACCTCCCTACATGCAAGTCAAGTCAGTGCCACTGTGGTTGCTACTCTTATATAGGCCAGCTAAATGAAGAGGCCCACCTGGGTTCACCTGTAATTTCCTACCTGCATATTGTAAGGGCGCTATTTTCTTGAGAATATTCACAATCTCGTTCAGGGTTTTCATGTCTCTGCTGCAAGCTGTAGAGCCGTGGCGAGGGGATGTAGACACAAGTCTGCAACGCTGGAAGTCTCGGCTGCAATGATGAAACAAAGCTACAGGCCTCTGTGATCTTGAATGACAGCTGCTCCTTCTGAAACAATTATGAAAGAAAATAAATTACTAATATAAAAATTTCACATCATACAGGGAATTGGCATTGGTCTATTTTCTTATCAGTGTAAGTTGGTATTTGCTTGGTTTGGTCAATATGCCAATTTGCATAGTTCGCTAGTATTTTGTTTGGTTGTTAGTTCTTCTTCTTCTTCTGCGTTCATCTGCAGGTTTTTTCCCCGGACATAATTGCGTTATGCCTGTTTACAGCAGAGCTATGTTCTTGCGTCGGTAGGACGACACATCCGACTTCTGCGTGCATTTGTTGACCGGGTTAACCTTCCCGGGGGGTTGTTAGTTTAATTTGAAATGTTTGGTTTGGTTGCTAGGAATTTAGTTTGGTATAGATTCCCTATAATCTATAAAAACATATATTGGAAACAACAAGCTGCAATAAGGATTGATAATGAAGTGGGACAGTATCAGCCACTTAAGAGAGGTGTTAGGCAGGGATGTGTGATGTCTCCAGATCTTTTTTCCCTATACAGTGAAAATATTTTCAGAAATGTAGAGGATATAAATGGAATCAGCATTGGAGGACAAAACATCAATAACATTAAATATGCAGATGATACAGTATTAATTGCAGACAATGCGCAGGACCTGCAACAATTAGTAGATGCGGTTGTTGTACACAGTGAGCAACTGGGGTTAGAATTGTAAAAAGACTCAGGTTATGGTCGTCACTAGGAAGGAAGAAGTGCCACAATGTAATATACAAGTAAATGGAATATTCTTCAACAAGTGAATCGGTACAATTATCTTAGAACAGTCATAACATCTGATGGAGATGCCTTGAAGAGATTAGAACAAGAATCGCCATGGCGAAAGTAGCCTTTAGCAAGATGAAAAACATTCTGACCAATAAAAAGATGTCAATTGAAACGAGAAAAAGAGTGTTGAAGGGATACATAGAGCCTGTTCTTTTGTATGGATGTGAAACTTGGACAATGAGCAGTCAAGCTGAAAAGCATCTGATGGCTGCAGAAATGTGGTTTCTGAGGAAAATGCAAAGAATACCATGGACAGACAGAAAAACCAATGACCAAGTACTACAGGAGACAAATGAACATCGTAAATTGATTAGAGAAATTAGATGTAGACAGTCAAAATTTGTTGGACATGTTATGAGAAGAAATGGATTGGAGAACTTAGTGACAACTGGCAAGATCGAAGGGAACAGACCAAGAGGAAGACCGAGAGGAAAATACCTGGATGGCTTGGCCACATGGCATGGATGAGACAGGAACACTGAGCTGATCCACGACACTGGTGATCGAGTGAAATGGCGAGTCATGACCACCCACGCTTTCCGGCATGACACATGATTGATTGATTGATAGATTCCCTTCTAGTTTAAGTTGGAATTTGGGTCGCTTGGTTAGGATGTTAGTTTAAGTAATAATTTGTTTGCTTTGGTTAGTCAGATTATCAAGCCGGAGTCCACTGAATTTCTTTTCCAGAGTACCTTAGCCTTCTTGTCATGCACCTTGCCAAATGAGGTGTTATCACTACAGTCGGCATCAGGAATTCTCGTTGCATATAACAGTACATTCTAAATTGTTATTTATCAGCATGTAGTCAATTAGATTGAATATTCCCTTATCAGAGCTCTTCTATGTGCACTCAAATTCAACTCTTTTGTAGTTCAACTAGGTGCTCCCAATAAATATATCATTTAAGCTCGCCAATTCTATCAGTATTTTAGTTGTGTTAACGTATGTGTTACATATTTGTGTTAAATCAACCCTGAAAGTGCGTGGTAGCATAGTTATACTGTTATAGTAAAGTAACAGTAAAGACACCTTTAACATGCCTTAAGTTATACTGCTATAGTAAAGAAAAAGTCGGTCTCCGCGAGCTGCTTACCACTCGTTCGAAACATGGTGGTGACAGATTTGGCAGCAGACCGTGTCGCCCTGGGGTTTTAACGTGTTGGTATGGGAGCAGGTGGTTTAGAAAGCAATGGTAAACTACTGAAAGTAAAACTTGCCAAGACATCAACAACAGCAGTAAAATGCTGGTGTTTACAGCAATGTCAAGTAAATAGGATATGCAAAAAAAAAAAAAAAGGAAAGACATCTTCTACATACTATATAAGTCACGTTGGGCGTACTGTGCTAGACCTGTATTATTACATGGCACTCGATGGACAACGTGGCCAGGATCACCACAGTTGCAGTAGGTCAGCATGGCCAAATGGATAAGAACGCGTGTTCTTAAACATCCAGTAGCTGATGCCAAGGCAAGGGGTTCAACCCTTACACCGGACAGTTGGACTAAAATGTTGACCTATCGTCCTTGACTTGGGGACGTAAATTACAAGTACCTCTGAAGTCGGAGTGGGTTCGCCTGATGGCGAGGGACACTGTTAATAGGGAAAGCTAATCCACATGTAAAACTCAGCCCAGCACTAATAGGAGTAGTGTGTATGGACTACGCTTGAGTTCAAAGCGAGTGTGCGCACCAAAAAAAAAAATACCCACAAAAGTTGCATTGCCTTCCCAAGGAATTTCCTTGTCATCATTTTCAGATGGGTCGACCTGGGAGCCTGGTTAATTTTTTTAATCCACACCGACGGTACACCATGGCCTCGGTACATCATGGCCACGAGACTGGCTTTCTAACACGACTAAACTAAATGTATGTTTTTATGAAACTAGACACACACATGTGGATATAAATATAACCCAAAATACAGCCCGATTCAGCAATGAACAGCAAGCGCTATGACAACATGTACTGAACTTTCAGCGTGTGACAAATAGAAACTTAAACACTATAATGCTGCCAATAATGTACAGCTTGAGGTGACACGTAGAAGAAAAGTATCTTTCTTCTGGTACTGGTCGCCTGATTCTTGCCCATAGTTAGCAGTAGTTATTGGTACAATACTATTAAATATTTTTAAAAAACAGTATAGTAAATTCTGTACATAATGGCCATGAAACTTGCTTTCTAAAATGAATACACTAAATAAATGTACATTTTAATGTTCATACAAACACAACGATAAACACTTGCTGATGTAACATCAAGCGCAACCGCAATGAGTCTTCTATGACAACATTCAACATGTGGTGTCAGCGTGTTGTGAAAACTAGTAGTAGTAGTTGAACTAGAAACTAACAACTCCGTACATACTAACTACTATTTTTTTATATTATTATTTTTATACTAGAACAAATTGCCGGGCTCCCTGGTCGAGGTGTTAGCAGCTTTCTCCGTAACCCTGAATACTCTCGTGGTTGACATGAGCGCACGAGAATTGGAAGCGGTTCAAGTCGAGCCAATGACTTATGAGAGTATGGAGCCGGTCGCTCAGAAAGTCGTGGCGTGCCGATGAGCATAATCTAGCCTAGGAATCAATATACAGCTGAAAGATGCTGATGTTGACAGCAATATCCTGAAACAGGATGGAAACGCGGAAAAAAAAATAATACTAGAAAAATTAGTATAGCTTGTAATTAGTAAAAGTCGCTTAAAAATCTACAGGGTTGACTTAATTGCACCAGGTTTTTATCCTACATGGCTCAAGCGTCATACAAAGCGCAAACTCCGTAGCTCCAGCAATGACCCTCAGGAGTCTGAAAAAAATGCACTCGTGAACAGAAGGACGCTGCCCAGGATTGAAGCCACAACCTTCTGAGCCCGAGTCAGACGGATTGACCAATAAGTATGAGTATGTCAAGTTAGTATAGTATTTATTTGTATTAATGATATTAATTATTATATTAATTAATTAGTATAGATAAAAAGTTTCTCCTATCTTGGACACGTAATAAGAGATGATGGCAGAAGTGAAATAGAAATGAAAAAGAGAATAGGAATAGCCAAAAATGCTTTCACCAGCATGAAATCAGATGTAACATCTAGAGAGATTAATAACGCATACAAATGACAATTGTCAAATGTAACGTATATTCATCGCTATTGTATGGCACAGAAGCAGAAGCCTGGATATTGAAGAAGCAGTTAGAAAGTCACATAGAAGCCCTGGAGTTGTGGATATGATATAGATACAGACAAATATGCCGTATATTTCATGGAAACAGATTCATGACACTGAACAGCAGAAATGAAACAGACCTTTAGCTTTTAACTCTTGTATAGCACACAGAGGTTCTAGAAAAACTGGGAATGAAAAGAGAGTTGATGAAAGAAATAAAACAGAGGCAAGTGAAATAAAACAGAGGCAAGTGAAATATTTCGGCCACGTTAAAAGACATGATACTCTTAGTTATAAATATATAAATACCATACTGGAAGGCAAGGTTGAGGGAAAGCGAGCAAGAGATACACAACACAATGATGATACAACAAGTGGGAAGATAACATCTCATCAAGAGATGGACGAACAGCAATCTGACAGAATGATGAGAATGTACACTACAGTTCGGGCGAGAGATAGACAGTCAGATTCAGCCAGACAGTGTTTGTTGAGTGTTGGAGATCCATTCAGATAACCTTCGTTGTGGAGACGGCACCTGATTGATTGACAAATATTAAATAATAAATATAAAGTTACAGAGTCGATTCGGTACACGGTGTGACACTTGTTTTCTAACACGACGTCACTAAATCAATGTGTCCATGTGCACTCAAACACACACCGATGTGACGCTGGACAACATGAACCACCAGATACTCACAACAACAACGTGCGGCCAACAATGTACAACTTGCGAACCGTCGCGGCCATCTAATGATCTATCCACGGCTACAGCAGGGGCCCTGCACGGCTCTACCTGGTCGGCTTCTGCTTCCGGGTCAGGGGTCATGCAGCAGACGACAGATTCCCAGCCCTGGGTCTTACCAGAGACCTCACCTCTGACCCCATCATCATCATCTTGTGCCCTTTATCTCCTATTGGGACATTCATCATCATCATCAAGTGCCCTCCCAGCTGGCGTAGGCCTTCATGGCTCTCCACAGATCTCGGTCTTTGGTGTTCTGGATCAACTCTGCTGCTGATATTCCTCCGTGCCACCGTCTCAATCCATCCAGCATCATTTCTCTTAGGTCTGCCTCTAGCCTCTCTTCCCCTCGATCTTTCCAGTTATCACGATGTTCTCCAATGCCTCTCTTCTCATTACATGACCAAAGAAAGCTGTTTGTCTCTTTCTTATTAATATTATTGTATATAGTGTTCTAGTTTCATTAGCCTGTTTCAGGCAGTCGTCGTTAGTTACTCTGACAGTCCAAGGAATTCACAATATTCGTCTCAGGAACCACATCTCTGTTGCTTCTAATTTCTTCTTATTTCTTAATTTGTTCATTTACATTCCAAGATTTCACTAATTGGGAAATTAGACCTCAATATCCCACACCGGCCCGCCTTATCTTTGCTATCTCCTGCTCTCATGCAGCTCGGTCAATCTCCTTTCTTCGTAATCGTCTTCGTCCCCTTTTCGAGGGAAGTGTGTCACACCTATTTATTTATAAGTTATAATCTCAAAGGTTATTGTGTCAGACTTCGGCATGCATTTCATGGGAGACTTCGTGGCGAAGTGGTCAAGCCGTTTAAATTGGGCTCCGAAGGTTGTGGGTTCGATTCCGGGCCGCGCCCTTCGGTTCACAAGTTAAACCTTTCGGAGGCTCCTACGTCGTTAGAGCAACGGAGTTCGAGCAATATTGAAAAAAAAAACCGGATAATAATGCTGGGGCTGATTGTGACGTCATGTAAAGGACAACGGACATGAAGCTAACTTGAATGTTTTATAGATATTGTTGATTGAACATATAAAAGTCGACAGGGTCAACTTAATTGCACCGTTTTTTTTAAACCCCATATGGCTCGATTGAACATATCTTTACAGATAGGATTGTACATTTAGGCCTTAGCAATTAGGCTGTTTCAGCCAGTTTTGGGCAAACAAAAAGATTTCGTTTCAAATTTGAAATACCGAGTGAGATAACAAATAATATTCCACATTCGAACAATATCTGTGATTATGTGTTTTAAGTATTTCAAGCAAGGTGTTATTAATTTATTCACTGCATGTGCTATATAAATCTACAGTACGGACAAATTCATAGCTACATGCAGGGATCTTGGACAAACTCCAAGCCATGTGCAGGGATCTTGGACAAACTCCCATCCAGTTGCAGGGATCTTGGACAAACTCCCATCCAGTTGCAGGGATCTTGGACAAAGTCCCATCCAGGTGCAGGGATCTTGGACAAAGTCCCATCCAGGTGCAGGGATCTTGGACAAAGTCCCATCCAGGTGCAGGGATCTTGGACAAAGTCCCATCCAGGTGCAGGGATCTTGGACAAACTCCCATCCAGGTGCAGGGATCTTGGACAAAGTCCCATCCAGGTGCAGGGATCTTGGACAAAGTCCCATCCAGGTGCAGGGATCTTGGACAAACTTCCATCCAGGTGCAGGGATCTTGGACAAAGTCCCATCCAGTTGCAGGGATCTTGGACAAAGTCCCATCCAGGTGCAGGGATCTTGGACAAACTCTCATCCAGGTGCAGGGATCTTGGACAAAGTCCCATCCAGGTGCAGGAATCTTGGACAAATTCCTATTCACGTTCAGGGATCTTGGACAAACTCCCAGCCAGGTGCAGGGATCGAACATGGACCTTTTGACTCTTAAGCGGACACCGTCACCTCTTATTCCCGACTCTTCTCTCTCCACCCTCCTCCCCCGATGTTCTTCATATATGAAATATCTCTGTCTTCATATTTACAGACACAGAAACGGATGAAGCAACTGGAGAACATGCTCTCAACTGGCAAGACTGAAGGGAAAAGAACAAGGGGAACGCAGAGAGGTCAATATGTAGACAGCTTGGGCATGTGGCATAATCGAGACAAATACACTGTCACATAATGCGACTGGAGAATGGCGATCAGGAGATAGGGACGGACCAGACACATGAGATCTCACGGCCTGCAACACAGTTCACAATATATATACACCCACCTAGTGGTCAAAAGGAGATAATCCATGTAAATCTACCCCTGACGGAGTAGAGACAATTAGCCCTTGGATTCCGGATTGTTCTAGAGAAAGACACCGGAAGTGGTTTTAATTGTGAAATCGGAGTAGGCTGGCAAGCAGCTGGGAGAATCCGATAGGTCTGGCAGCTGGCGAATTTCTGTTTGGCTGCAGTTTGTCAGAAGGAAATGGTTCCTAAGGTCTTTAAACCATGTAGACGATGTTCCAGGTGAACTGAGGTTCCATGCTTCTAACTGCATGCCCAAACGAAGAGGTAAGAATGATGTAATTCTTGAATCGAAATACACCATGTTGCATAGTTCATGCAGCCGTGTTTGCACGTAGGTCGGGGGCGGGCTTGTAAATGCTGCAGCAAGCAAGCCTGTTGTTTGACCCCGTTTGCATCAGGCCTGCTATTTGACCCAGTTCTGAACAGTAAACTGTGGTAAGGAAAACAATGCAGGTAGAATGCAGGGTCTGGCCTGCCAGAAGTGGTTAGTGTGAAAATAGGTGCGGCTGAGATGTTGGTGAATTAATGGCACCACTGCGCTGCCTTTTTTACTCAGGCGTAGTCGACAAAACAGGAAGTCGGTAACGGCGTAACTAGAACCCTATCGTGTAATATATCCTCTGACTCGGCCGGTCAAGACAAATCTAATGGGAATGTCCGCGGTCGAATTGACGGGCATTTGAGCGATCCCGCGCGTGTCGAAGTTCGCTTCTCTTGACAGGGAAACTACTAGGGTTTTTTCTTTGCCTTCCTTATACACTTTATGTTCAAGGTTTCTGTCACCGCCTCACCTTTAGATATATTATTAGAGGGCTGCAACTCCAGCCCAAGGGATAGAAGCGAGTCGCTCAGGACCCGAGTAATCTAGAGCCTTCTCGAAAGACTGGTCATCGAGTCCATGGTTCCGTGGACACTGACGTGGCCTGCCTATTGCGGGGTCCACGAGGAACTCGAACAGAGTTACCGCCTGTGTCGGATTGGGGACACGTGGAGACCGGCAGAGGACAGACTGACTTGAGAGAGGCAACAAGGCCTGCCTGAGAGGGACTCAATAGATATTCATAGATATATATATACATAGGCTAGATAGTGTGCTAGATTGTTGTATGATAACTATGTGGTTGCTGTTAACTATCTGTGATATGTAATATAGCGCGGGCTGTTAACCCACTGCGCCAATGCAATACAATAAATGTTCTATATCATAGCGAACGAAGTTATTGTTGCCTGTGTGAACCCGAGCTCAGATACCTAGATAGGAGCAAGACGATGACAGGCTTTTTGGGGGCTAGTTTTCCGGTTTTGGCATAAAATGTTTTGTGAAAGAGCTATTAATTGCCATGTAAAATTACTTAATTAATCATATCAAATTGATTGTTGTACCACAAATTGTTAACTTTACAAATTTAAACATTAGTAGCTATCTAGCGATAAAATAGAATTAATCTGAGTCCCTCAGCAGCGTCAAAGCAGTGCCTCAGCAGTGTGCCTCATTATTGTAATTCTGTAAACTATTTTTGACATGACTGTGACATTTTTTTGACTGTTACTAATGTTTTCTCACTCTACGAGCAGATTGTTCCGCAAATAGTGCCGCGTGCAACCTATGTAACTTTTCCAACAGTGACGAGAGTACAAGACAACATCGGCGAGTTCTGGGATTGAAAGCTAAGTTTCATATCATACCCATTGCAACTCTAAGCTGTACTTCTCACCTTTCATCAATGTATCATTTTGTATCATAGTGATTTGTTTGCATATTCATGACCTTGTAACCAACATAACTTTACATTTTGATTTACACATTTAATAATCAAGGGAGTTAACTAAATTTTCCACTCCCCAACATTTTTTCTAAGGGATTTAACTTTATAAACATTACCAACAAGTAAAACACAAAATGTCTAGCTTAGATAAATGCATTGAGCAAGGAATAAAATTAGGTTATAAAGAAGAGAAACTGTCAGAATGGGCACAGAAAACGCACGCAGAAAACATTGCCCGTGAAGAAAGAGCAATAGAACGAGAGGAAAAACAAAGGCAAATGCAAATGCAGGCAGAAGAAAAGAAATTGCAAATGGAGGCAGAAGAAAAGAAAATGCAAATGCAGATGGAAGCAGAAGAAAAGAAAAGACAAATGGAGGCAGAAGAAAAGAAAATGCTAATTAACGCAGAAGAGAAAAAGATGCAATTACAAATTGAAGAGAAAAAAATACAATTGCAGGCTCAGGAGAAACAGATGGAGCTTGAGGCGGCGGCCAAACAGGCCCAATTGAATGCCGAGACACAAATAAAACTAAAACAGATGGAGATTGAGTCCAACACAGAAATATCGGTAAATAAGCTAAGAAGCAAAGAGGAAGAACAAAAATATAACAAGTATAAAGGCCTCGTGAAGGCGTTCTGCTCAGGAGATTCCATCAGCGCCTACTTGGAAAATTTTGAGTGTCTCATGGCCTACCATAAGATCATAAAATCAGATTGGGCATTTATTCTAATGAGAAACTTAGCTCTTGAACCATTAAAAGTAATAGAGACAGTGCCACAGGAAATGCGAAAAGACTATGACTACTTAAAACAACGCATTCTCCAACATTTTTCTTTAGATACTGCAGGTTACCAACAACAATTTGCCAAATTAGCTCCACAACCAAACCAAACCTTTATAGATTATGTCAGTACAGTCCAAGACGTGTGTACAAAATGGATTAACTCGGCTAAAACGAACAACAGCCATGACAAACTTAAAGAGCTCATTATTATAGACAAAATAGTTAGCACTATCCCCACACCTTTTGCCAAGTTCTTAAAACAAATGGACTGTAAAAGTATTCAGGAAATCGAGTCCAAGGGGAATGCATTTTTCACAGCAAATAGAGACATTTTTCAGCTGAACATAAGTCACAACGATACAGCAGCTGCAGTAATGAACAACCAAATACTCCAAACAAACAGAGAGTAAATTTAAACCGCGCTCCAGTGTCGGTAAAGTAATGAAATGCCAATATTGCAGTTATAATCACGACATGCACGCGATTTGCGACAAAGCACCTACCTATCCTCACCACCTCAAAATGATGGTGGAGAAGCAGAAGGCTAAGCGCAGTGCTTACCAGAGGAGTGGTCAAGTGTTATTTTTGCAATAGCTGGGGCCACTATAGTCGGAATTGTGAGGGCCGAAAGTTATTGAAACAGGCCAATCTTGCACTTGTAGAAACGTCGTCGGACGAAGAGATGGAATCACTGAATGAATGTGATAATCAACACGACAATGAAAGCGAGCTTGGGAATGCTGTACACATTATTAACACCATTACAGACAGTAATTGCAACACCTGTACGAAGTTCCAACTTGACACAACATTATTATGTGGCCACACAATCCCTATTGCAAATGAAACAGCAAACGCTGCTTTGTCATCTACAGGCAAGCTAATTTTTTTTACAGGGTTTGTTAACAACAAAAAGTGCACATTAATTCGTGATTCCGGCGCAACGCTCTGTGGGGTTAAGAAAACATTAATAGACACTAAAGACTACACAGACAAACATGTGACTTGTCGCACATTCTCAGGTACGATAGAGAAATACCCCCTTGCTCTGGTCGAAATTCAAACACCGTTCATATCAGGACAAGTATTGTGTGCTGTCCTTGAAAATCCAGTCGCTGATATTATACTTGGTAATTTACCCAACATACATCCATGCTCTGAAAAGGAAATCAAAGAGTGGGAGCAAAAACACGGTATCCACCACACAAACAGCGACGCTAAAAAGAAACACCATTCATGCTTGTCTCAATCTGCCAAAATACCAAGCGAGACAACCACTGAGGTAATTCAGAAAGAATTCACCGAGGTGTACAATGCAGGGGCGGTCGAATCTATGAGCGATACGACCGAATTAAAACCTCGAATTGAGGATGCTACCTATCTACCAAGTACCAAACCTGTAAATGTGCAACAAAACACACAACACACAACGCAATAACACGACAGACAACCCATAAAACCAACACTGACCAACTGCAGGAATCATTAGAAATAATAGCACCAAACTCAACTAACATCAATTTTGGAAAATGAACAGAAAGCAGATCCTACACTTGCACCATACTTTAAGTTAGTAGGACTTAACCAAAATTAACTAAGAACGCATCGTGGACATTTAGGCTACAGAACAACATCTTAACTAGATTTTACACAACAAAGCAGACCACGATACAGCAAGTAGTGTTACCACAAGCACATCGAGACAAAATTCTAAAAATAGCCCATGACTCACCTTTTGGAGGTCATATGGGATACGAAATGACCAGGGCTATTGTCCGGACCCAGTTTTATTGGCCAAAGTTTGACCAAGACATTAAAACCTTTTGTACATCTTGTGCTATATGTCAGAAACTGGTCAACAAGGGGAATAACCCTACTGCATTCTCTTTAAATGGAAAGTTGAAAATATTCCATATAAATATGTTGAAACCATACTATGCTAGACAGGACATTGAGACAAATGAACAGACGCAACGAACTGGTGACAGAGACGAAATGACAATTTCCCAACGGAATAACACCTCGACAAACGAAGCATCGTTAACGACACACTCTTACGACAACGAAAACGACGGAGACATATGGACATTACCGACAATCTGTGATATCGACAAAGACGACAAATTTGACGACATATTGACAACTATTGATCTCGACGACGACGACAATGACATTGAAGACAATTTACAAACAGTAGCATCTGTGATAAATCAGACAGACGCGGACAATACTGAAATCCCTGTACCAATTATGACTGACGACGGCAGTATAAATGACATACATATCTCTGACACTTTGACACAACAACAGCGAAAAGACATTTTGACTCTCCTTGACGAGTATAAATCTACCTTTTCTAACAAACCTGGACGCACTGATAGAATAACACATTCAATTGTGCTGACAGATCTAAGACCGGTCAAATGTAGACCATATTCTATTCCTCTCCATTACAGATCTAATTTAGATAAAGAAATTTTAGATTTAGAGAAGAATGGCATAATTCAAAAATCGATGTCTCAATATTCTTCACCGATTGTCCTGGTGAAAAAGAAGGACCAGACAATCCGTTTGTGCATCGACTATAGAGTATTAAATACAAGAACAACAACGGATGCAGAGCCAATGAACAGTTGTGAAGATCTTATTTTAAATATGGCTCAATCATCCTTATTTTCCAAGACCGACTTAGCGAAAGGATATTGGCAAGTTCCACTACACCCTTCTTGTAGACATATAACAGCATTCGCAACACCTCTCGGTTTGTACGAATGGCTATATCTTCCTTTGGCCTGAAGAACACACCGGCCACATTTGTTAGACTAACAAGATTGTTATTACACGGAATTAAAGATGTAGTAGCCTATATTGATGATATATGCGTCCATTCTTCTGATATGACTTCTCACTTACTTACCCTGAAACAAGTCTTCAACCAAATCTCTCTTTTTGGACTTACTATCAAACCTTCCAAGGTTGAAATAGGCTATACACAAATAGACTTCCTTGGTCATAGAATTTCTGAAGGCAAATTGTTGACTGATGATAAAATTGTTTCCAAGATCCTTAATCTAGAAGTGCCTACCACAAAGAAACAGATTAGAAGTTTACTAGGTCTTATTAACTATTATTCTAAATTCATTCCACATTGGGCAGAACTCACCTCAGTCTTTTCTGATATGTTAACTAAAGATCATCCATCAAAAATTTGTAAAAGTACCAGCTTAGATGATGCAATGTGTAGATTGAAACATATTTTTTCTAATCCACCAGTTTTACGATTACCCAACATAAATTTACCCTTTATTTTGACCACAGATGCGAGCGCTATCGCAATAGGAGGATGTTTAATGCAGGAAGTGGATGGAGTTAGACACCCGATTCTCTACGTGAGCCGCAAACTAAGAAGGCTGAGACTCGTTATGCAACAGTGGAATTGGAGGCTTTAAGCCTATTGTTTTGTATATTGAGATTATCTAAGTTCCTCTTGGGTAGTCATTTTGTGGTCCTCACAGACAGTTCGCTATTATTAGTCCTTAACCATGGGTCGCCCAAAAACCACCGGTTACAAAGATGGTGTCTTCTACTTCAAGATTTCGACTTCGAAATCCTCCATATCAAGGGCACCGATAACATTATGGCTGACCTATTATCACGGCAAAACGAATGCGCCAGTAGAATGACTCTTAGCACATCGACCATTCGCCATACTAGAAACTGTGATACTTTTAGTCGGTTGCATATAACAGTGTAACTCTACACCTGCTAGAGTACTCTCAGTGATTAGGTTAATTACGACACCATGAACATGATACGTTAAGAGCTATACTTTAAGAACTATACTATCAAGTGCCCAAGCTCTAGAACGATCCCAGCAAGAAACGGTAACTGTGTTTCAACCAATAATATCAACCAGTGAACTGACTCTGAATACGGTAATATTTCATACGGGACATTGAGAACAATCCATACTTGCTGTTGCTACGAAACTTTGCAAACAGCCGAAACAGAACAACATCGACGACAACACTCAAGAGACAGCCATACTAACTTTAACATTCATGGCATAACACGCTAACAACAGGACGACAACGCGCACATCATCGTTGGATTTAGTTATTTAATTAATTAATTACTTTAGTATTAGATATGTATTATATTTGCATTAATGATGTATATAAAATGTGTTAACCTGTAATTTGTACATATTCTACATTAATATTACAGGCGGTTCCATTCATAAACTAAAGAACCGTCCTATACAATTGTCTCTGGTTAAATTATAACCTATTTTTGATTCATCGTACGAATAGTACGTATTTTCTTAAAGGGCAAATATCGCCTAGTCCATTTTTTCTAAGGGCAATAACACTTACCTCAACTTTAATTATATATTTTAACCAAATACTATTTTGAATGAAAGGTGAGTGAATGACTGCGTGAATGGATTAAATGAGAGAACGATACACTTGGCGGACAAATTGTACGCAAAACGTATTTATTTTAATTTGTCTGCGTCTTCATGTAAAATTGCATGACTTGTCTAATTTGTTAAATACATGTGTAGTACTTAGTTAATAGTGAGTTTAATTTAGTAGTTAGGTTAATATACTTAGTTTAGCAGTTAGGATACATCTAAGCACCACTACTTGGAATACCTGATCATGTATTGCACACAGTGGAGTACTTCATGATTTAGGTTATCCCAACTCGTGACGCTTGGAAATACGACACACATTCCACACACACGTACACAAACCTTAAAACTCAACACTATCAATGTAAAATACAGTCACTTTATTAGAAACAGCAACTTCTTAGTCAACACACTAACAAGCCAACAGGGACACATGTAGTCTTAGGGGGATAAAAGAACAAGGTAACTACATATTTAGCATTATACAACATACGAGAGTAAAAGTGTATTGAAATGCACACACAGATCAAGATTTGAAGGTGTACTTATTTAGCCAGGACTTCGGTCTTGTTAACCCTCTTTAATACAGAGGTTAATTGTCTTGGTACCAGTGGGGTACTATGAGAAGGGCGGGTTGTAAATACAACTACTAAAACGTCACGTAACTTCGGTCAGATAAGCATTTTTAAGGACACGAGAGACAGAGTGATCTCTTCACCAAATCAGAGAAGTGTTGTATGGGAGAATACATGAGTTTTAATGCCAGTATGTAGGTTACCAGGTTACAGTCCACCAAACTACAAACACCAACTTTATGTGATTCGGTGACAGAATTAGAACAGATCTAATTACCCAAGAACAAATATCAGGGGGGAGGGGGGAATCCTGTCACCGCCTCACCTTTAGATATATTATTAGAGGGCTGCAACTCCAGCCCAAGGGATAGAAGCGAGTCGCTCAGGACCCGAGTAATCTAGAGCCTTCTCGAAAGACTGGTCATCGAGTCCATGGTTCCGTGGACACTGACGTGGCCCGCCTATTGCGGGGTCCACGAGGAACTCGGACAGAGTTACCGCCCGTGTCGGATTGGGGACACGTGGAGACCGGCAGAGGACAGACGGACTTGAGAGAGGCAACAAGGCCTGCCTGAGAGGGACTCAATAGATATTCATAGATATATATATATATACACAGGCTAGATAGTGTGCTAGATTGTTGTATGATAACTATGTGGTTGCTGTTAACTATCTGTGATATGTAATATAGCGCGGGCTGTTAACCCACTGCGCCAATGCAATACAATAAATGTTCTATATCATAGCGAACGAAGTTATTGTTGCCTGTGTGAACCCGAGCTCAGATACCTAGATAGGAGCAAGACGATGACAGTTTCCTTAGGGGAATACTGTCTTTATCTACAATGGGTTCCTGTGAGGAGAACAACGGGGAGGGGAGAGAAGGACAAGAGATGCTACAGACATGTATGATGATTGAAGGGGAAATAAATTGGGGAAAGCATGACCACCTGGGAATGGATGGAAGGCGGTTTTGCCGACGGCCCTCGTTCGGGGGCCATCTTACCTATGGGTGCTGTATACCGTCCAGCCCTGTATGTCATTGGAGGACTTCCTATGGGGAACTAGTGCACAAACACTCATGACCATTTACCGTGGGTTCACTCCATCCCCATTCCAGGGAAACAGATGTGCTGATCAGCTGCCTTTCAGACCCCAGACCTTATTCTTTCCCTGACCCTGAGGCATAGCCTGTAATTGAACCACCGCCCGTCCTGGAGAGGTGATTCACTCTCTGAGTACAAAGATGATGTCTGGCCCATATGATGAGTAGTGGTCACGTGATTCTCACCGAGGGTTGCCTGTGTCCTTTTGTTCCAGATTTTGCCTTCCGGAGAGGAGTGATGGACAGTCAGTAAAACCATCATTCTGTGCCAGAATCAGCAGTCTGGACAAAACCAGTCAATGGGAGGTGATCATACTGCCCACTACACGGTCAGTCGTCTATAGACTCAGAGTAGCTCCAAGAGAACTAATCAACCGTTTATGATAGAGTCAACGTCTGGGCAAGTATATTGTTCGTGTGATCGTCCAGATGTGCCACTCATTATCTATTCGACAACCACTCTGCTATTGATTATATTCCACACTTCATAAGCATGGATTATGATCCTGATAATGAATGCAGCCACAGACTTTAGGCAGTTGTGACTCTGGCAATGAACAAGGTTCAATATATTGATTTAGCACTGGACAGTGTGATTAGATAAACTGTAATTCAGGAACTGTGTTTCAATCAATATATTGTTGAGTTGATGCTACTGTGGGTAAACCAACGAACTTGCAGAATAAATCAAACCTTTTATAGAGGCACCTACATTATAGGATGAAGATGAACATTCATGGTACCATTTGAGCATATGCTCTGGTGTTCCACGGCCATTAGCCTGATCTGAGGTCAACTCTTTGGAGGTTCTATCTGGTCAAAGACTGAGGATTTGATGCGAGAGACACTGGCTAAGTATCATCCATGTGTGGTGTGAGGCGTTGGCATTGTGCTATGAAGACATCTTTATCTGGCTGCCTCAGCTAACTATCTAGTAGCAACTAGCACACCAGACAGATCTGCACTACATCTACATTATCTTCACTTTCCTTTTTTTTGGGTGTACACTACACTTTTGTTATTGAGTTTGTAGATACCGGAGTTGCATCATTTATTCAGGACGATATTTGAAAGGGTAACATCCCTTGGTTGGTTGAGAGAGAGATATGTATCTGAGGACTGGTGGGGTCGCAGACTGAAAGTGTCCCAATCCCAGAACTGAAGTAATCCCGAGATTTATACATATACATATATAAATAAATATAGAGATATATGTGTGAATGGATCTTGATAAATAAATGCAATAGCCTGTTCCCTTCACCCCAGGGAAGCTATGTGACATTTAATATGGGGGCTCGTCCGGGATGATAATGATTCAGCTCTGGTGATTGTTGATAGGATACGACCTTCCTAATATCTCTACATAAGTCTGCGTAGGTCTTTGGTCCTATTTCCACTCTTGACACTGATATTTTGGCTTGTGGCGTGCTGTTTTGTATGTATAGATAAGATCTTTGTATTGATTATTTATCTATTGCATTATTGATTTTGCAATTACACAACTCACACCCGCACTTGCCATGGCAACTCCCAAACTTGATCTGGCAGAACTGCGAGCAAGAGGTGAAGGAATTGGCCTGTCAGGTACTGCGCTTCAAGAGTACATACAGGGGTTGGAAAGAGATTTCCGTCAGGCGGAAAGAGAAGATCGTAAGGCCGAATTGGAATTGAGGAAGATGGAGTTAGAAGCTAAGAGGATAGAGGCTGAGCAAGCCACTAGAAGGATGGAACTTGAAGCTGAGCAGGCAGCCAAGAAACTGGAAGTCGAGGAAGCTGCTAGGAAACGGGAAGCAGAGCAGGAGGCTCAGAAAAGGGAGCACGAGTACAGGATGAGGGAACTTGAGTTGAAGAGACAATCTAATGGGGAAACTGAGGGTGCAGTTGGAGGTTCCTCAGTCCCAGGCTCAACTTCAGCAGGTGGACATAGTTACCATGCTATGAAGTTTCCTCTAGCAATCTACGAGGAGGACAAGGAGAAGATTGACCAGTACCTACAACGCTTCGAGGCCATGGCTGATGCTATGGGTCTGGAGCGTAACAAATGGAATCTCAAGCTATCCCAGGGATTACGAGGGACAGGCTACGAGGTTTATTCTCGCCTGACACCAGGACATGAGAACAATTACGACGAGTTGAAGACCGCGTTGTTGAAACGTTTTGAAGTCACGTCGCGCACTTACCGGAAGAAGTTTAGATCCGAGAAACGAGAGCCGGGTGAGCTGTTCGCCGCATATAGTCTGCGTCTCAAATCCTACCTCAATAAATGGATGGATTTAGCTGGGTTCGCTCATGACTACGAAAGTCTCGAAGAACTCATGATCGTAGACCAGATGCGTAACATATGTCGAAACCTCTCAAAACCTTCTTGGGGGAACAAGGGGCGGAACGTGTGGACGTCGTGGCTAAGCTATGCGAACGATTCGTCGAAGTTCATGGGGAGGCTAGTGAAACCCATCCCCAAAATCCCAAATGTCAGGATAAGACAGATAAGAAGAAAACTAAAAACTCTCAAACACGGAAGGTAGAATCTAATGAGAAATCAACTGAGAAGAGTTCAGAGAAGACGAAGGATGGAAGACAGAGCCCACTCAACTCTCAACTAAAACGGCAATGGTCTGAGAAGTGGTGTTCGATCTCCAAGTCGCCCTCTCACAACACGAAAGACTGCAGATTGAAAATGAAAGGCTCTCACTTTGCGGCCTGTCGCGTGGCTCCAAAGCCGGTTGCCACAGAAAAAGTTGAGGTCGTCGAAGGAACTCTGGACCAAGAGAGGCCATCTGTGGTCGAACTGATCGAAGTCAACGGCCAGCAGATGAACTGTCTCTATGACACTGGATTAGACGGGGAAGCCGTAATTGATGCCAGCCTGGTACGTCCAGACCAACTTACAGGGGAGACCATTGAGATACAGCCTGCAATGAGGAGTGCTGTGGCCATGACGCTGCCAATCGCCAAGGTGGAGATTAAGTCAAGGTACGTCACTGGCATTATTCCAGCAGCTGTATTATCTGATCCCCTATTTCCCGTGATCCTTGGCACAAAGTACGTGTTCCTGGGGGTACCCAAGCAACCCGTCCACATGGGAGCGGCAGCCACTGGATCCAAAGGGAAGAAAGAAGAGGCAGACTCGCTATGCACCAACCCGATGTCAGGGGAATTGCATACTGCCCAGAGGAAGGACCCCACATTGCGTCCTTGCTACAAGAAGCTGCAAAGAAGTGCTGACCCACCAAGACAGGGACAGTACATTCTGAGGAATTGGCTGCTTTATCGGAGAGCCGGAAGGGGAGACAAACTGCACGAGCAGTTAGTGGTCCCAGAAACCAACCGTCCCCACATTCTTCAGAGCGGGCACACCATATCCGGTAGTCAGATATCCGGAACTCGACATATTGGTGTCAGAGAGATGTTGCAGCAGATTTCCTGCCATTATTGCTGGCCAGGAATGACCGGTGATGTGCGCCGGTGGGTTAAGTCTTGCCCAGAGTGCCAGAAGGCACCACCCAAAAATCGGACAAAGAGTAAAGAAGCATTTAGGGTGGGAAACGGAGTATTAGTGTGGGGTCCAGCAGAGACCAATATACTCCAAGTAGGATGGCAAGGACCTTATCCTGTGGTAAAGGTTGTATCCAAGACCACCTACGAAATCCGGATCGGGGAAGAACTGAAAGTCTACCTAGGCATCTCCTTCAGAAATATGAGGAGAGATCGGTGAAAAATCTTCTTACCTTAGGGTGATGGCAGCCATTGTGAAACGGGTTACGGGTTCAGACGTAGACCAGAGATCCCAAGTACTACATAGGAGGGCCTATGGGAACGTACCGGGTAGGTCAGATTTTCCAGCCGAAGAGAGGAGGGAAATCACAAGTCAGGGAGAGGCCCATAGTGAAAACTTCGCTAGTAGCCCAATTCAGAAGGGGTGGGTAACGTCGGGAACGGCGCGAGATACCCAGGACTCCGACCGAAGATTGGCTGACCATATCCAACATCGACCGAGATGTTCCTGGAAGCAAAAGTCCAGGGGTTTTGGGAAAGACGATTCGGTCCAACGAGGACAATACCGCAAAACCCCGGTTGAAAAGCGTGGGGAAATTAAGCGGGTATGGAGACACTGTTACAGTCAGGATGGGATGATCCGTCTGTATTGTGAGCCGTTGCTTACGCGAGTCGAAATTGGGTCGACCGAACGTACCGAGGCGATACGACAACACTAGTGTCTATCATGACTATGATATAGGCTGTCAGTGAGATCGCCTAATTGAAGGGTAAACCTTACCTTTTGAGGGCATAGGCAGACCATCAACATTTGGTGGGCAGAGCCATCTCCCGGAAATTGCACATGCGCTTAATGTGAAGGGAGGATGCGTCTGTATTGCGGCCCGTGGCATACGCCAGTCGAAAACATTTGCCGGCTGAAAGGAATTATTAGACCGTCGAGAGAGAATGTTGTCACTTGTATGGGATGTGCACAAAATTCAGCCCTACCACTTTACAGTGGAGTACATTCTCGGCAAGGAGAATGTTGGAGCTGATTTTCTGTCTAGGCACCCAGTCCCTGAAGAGGAGGAGTAGATCTCCAGGATCGAGTCTCCAGGAAGCAAGAGTCGACACGGTCAACTCTCTTAAGAGGGGGCCTATGTCACATAATGCGACTGGAGAATGGCGATCAGGAGATAGGGACGGACCAGACACATGAGATATCACGGCCTGCAACACAGTTCACAATATATATACACCCACCTAGTGGTCAAAAGGAGATAATCCATGTAAATCTACCCCTGACGGAGTAGAGACAATTAGCCCTTGGATTCCGGATTGTTCTAGAGAAAGACACCGGAAGTGGTTTTAACTGTGAAATCGGAGTAGGCTGGCAAGCAGCTGGGAGAATCCGATAGGTCTGGCAACTGGCGAATTTCTGTTTGGCTGCAGTTTGTCAGAAGGAAATGGTTCCTAAGGTCTTTAAACCATGTAGACGATGTTCCAGGTGAACTGAGGTTCCATGCTTCTAACTGCATGCCCAAACGAAGAGGTAAGAATGATGTAATTCTTGAATCGAAATACACCATGTTGCATAGTTCATGCAGGCCGTGTTTGCACGTAGGTCGGGGGCGGGCTTGTAAATGCTGCAGCAAGCAAGCCTGTTGTTTGACCCCGTTTGCATCAGGCCTGCTATTTGACCCAGTTCTGAACAGTAAACTGTGGTAAGGAAAACAATGCAGGTAGAATGCAGGGTCTGGCCTGCCAGAAGTGGTTAGTGTGAAAATAGGTGCGGCTGAGATGTTGGTGAATTAATGGCACCACTGCGCTGCCTTTTTTACTCAGGCGTAGTCGACAAAACAGGAAGTCGGTAACGGCGTAACTAGAACCCTATCGTGTAATATATCCTCTGACTCGGCCGGTCAAGACAAATCTAATGGGAATGTCCGCGGTCGAATTGACGGGCATTTGAGCGATCCCGCGCGTGTCGAAGTTCGCTTCTCTTGACAGGGAAACTACTGGGGTTTTTTCTTTGCCTTCCTCATACACTTTATGTTCAAGGTTTCCTTAGGGGAATACTGTCTTTATCTACAATGGGTTCCTGTGAGGAGAACAACGGGGAGGGGAGAGAAGGACAAGAGATGCTACAGACATGTCTGATGATTGAAAGGGGAAATAAATTGGGGGAAAGCATGACCACCTGGGAATGGAGGGAAGGCGGTTTTGCCGACGGCCCTTGTTCGGGGGCTATCTTACCTATGGGTGCTGTATACCGTCCAGCCCTGTATGTCATTGGAGGACTTCCTATGGGGAACTAGTGCACAAACACTCATGACCATTTACCGTGGGTTCACTCCATCCCCATTCCAGGAAACAGATGTGCTGATCAGCTGCCTTTCAGACCCCAGACCTTATTCTTTCCCTGACCCTGAGGTATAGCCTGTAATTGAACCACCGCCCGTCCTGGAGAGGTGATTCACTCTCTGAGTACAAAGATGATGTCTGGCCCATATGATGAGTAGTGGTCACGTGATTCTCACCGAGGGTTGCCTGTGTCCTTTTGTTCCAGATTTTACCTTCCGGAGAGGAGTGATGGACAGTCAGTAAATCCATCATTCTGTGCCAGAATCAGCAGTCTGGACAAACCAGTCAATGGGAGGTGATCATACTGCCCACTACACGGTCAGTCGTCTATAGACTCAGAGTAGCTCCAAGAGAACTAATCAACCGTTTATGATAGAGTCAACGTCTGGGCAAGTATATTGTTCGTGTGATCGTCCAGATGTGCCACTCATTATCTATTCGACAACCACTCTGCTATTGATGATATTCACACTTCGTAAGCATGGGATTATGATCCTGATAATGAATGCAGCCACAGACTTTAGGCAGTTGTGACTCTGGCAATGAACAAGGTTCAATATATTGATTTAGCACTGGACAGTGTGATTAGATAAACTGTAATTCAGGAACTGTGTTTCAATCAATATATTGTTGAGTTGATGCTACCGTGGGTAAACCAACGAACTTGCAGAATAAATCAAACCTTTTATAGAGGCACCTACATGATAGAATGAAGATGAACATTCATGGTACTATTTGAGCATATGCTCTGGTGTTCCACGGCCATTAGCCTGATCTGAGGTCAACTCTTTGGAGGTTCTATCTGGTCAAAGACTGAGGATTTGATGCGAGAGACACTGCTAAGTATCATCCATGTGTGGTGTGAGGCGTTGGCATTGTGCTATGAAGACATCTTTATCTGGCTGCCTCAGCTAACTATCTAGTAGCAACTAGCACACCAGACAGATCTGCACTACATCTACATTATCTTCACTTTCCTTTGTTGTACAAATACACTTTTGTTATTGAGTTTGTAGATACCGGAGTTGCATCATTTATTCAGGACGATATTTGAAAGGGTAACATCCCTTGGTTGGTTGAGAGAGAGATATGTATCTGAGGACTTGGTGGGGTCGCAGACTGAAAGTGTCCAATCCCAGAACTGAAGTAATCCCGAGATTTATACATATACATATATAAATAAATATAGAGATATATGTGTGAATGGATCTTGATAAATAAATGCAATAGCCTGTTCCCTTCACCCCAGGGAAGCTATGTGACATACACATCACTGATCCACGACTCTGGTGATCGTGTGGGATGGCGAAACATGACCGCTTGCCACATGAACTGCTGGAGACGGAGCACACATGGGTTTGCACGGAGTGTTATGGTGTCCATTCTGAAACGAACCGATGTGTTCTTGTATTATCATGTACCTTGCCGACTGGTGTGGCGACCATACCTCCTTATAATCATGCGATCTCCAACAGCATGCAACATTTCGTGTGTCGACTCCCTTCTGTGCCAAGACACAAGACTGTCATGGAATTTCTCTCATTGTCTTCCTATGTCTATTTCTTACAAATCTGTCCGGTTGTCGCAACAATTCCTGTTTTTGTCCTCTCATAATTTGGCCAAAAAATGACGACTTGACTCTTTCTGATGCTCGTGATCAATTGTCTTTGTGACTTAGTCTCCCTTAAAATGTCCAGATTACTTATTTTTGCTATCCAAGGAATATTCGGCATTCTTCTATAAAATCACATCTCCAAAGCTTCTATGAATGTTTTTTTCCTCTTATTTACTAAGTCTTCAGGATTCGCAGTCGTATATAAGAACTGGTTCTATGTAATATGTAAGAATTATGTTCTTAACTTCACACGACAAGGACTTACTGCATAAAATGCTCTTCATTTGATAGAATGCAATGTTCGCTTGCCCTCTTCTGTTCTTTACATCTGTAATACATCTCCAGCCTGATGTTATCCCAAGCGTATTTGTTATTTGAATTTCTGGGCATGTCCCAAAATAACATTTACTTTAATTGTACACTTATGCACAATCTGTTTCTTTGATATCAGTGATGACTTGTATCTTCCTATCATTCAAGCTATGGCCAATATCTTCACTTTCTACAACCACCTGTATGTATCATTTCCTGTGGTATCCTTCTGACTTGTTGCTGTCAAGACGGTTTCATCAGCATAAACTTTATGATAAAGTAAGTTATTTATATTATGTCTATCAACTAGGATCCCTGACATATTTTATGTTCATCTCATTATATGTTCAATTGTACAATAAGAAATCAGAGACATTACACTTCCTTGTCTGACGCCCTTCGTTATATACTGAAATATTCATAAAAAGTTGTTGATTCTTATGGCTGCTGTTTGCTGCCAAATTATGTTATTTATTATTTACAGATCTTCGCCGCCAGTGTTTAGTTGTTCTAGTAGTTTGATAATTTCCTCATGTTTCACATTGTCAAACAGGTTTGTGTAGTCTATGAAAGCATAAATACATATCTATTTTTACTTCTATCTCATCTCATCATGTTCCTCTTGTACCTTGCGGTGTCGAGGTGAAGTATAAACAGCGGGAGAATGCCCGTTTATGGGCTTCATGTATCGATATTCCCATGGACTCTGTTATTCCCTGCGTCCATCATTTACGTGGTCGGCCTCTTCCTCTGCTTCCCTCTGGTCTGTAATCATTGGTATACTGTTAGTTGGTAACCTACTTGCATGGCCAAACCATTTGACTTGCTGCCTTCTAATAAAATCTAGTGCAGCTATAACCACCACTTTAGTCCTGATTTCTTCATTTCTGATCTTATCTCTTCTTGATACATTGAGTATTCTTCTCAGGAATCTCATTTCTGTTGTTGTGATTTTCTTTTCTCTTTTTTCTGTCATTGTCCAGGTTTGGCATTGGTAACATAGAGTTGGTAGGAAGATTGTGTTGTAAAGTGCTTTCTTAGTAGTTATTGATACATGTTTGTTCTTTAGTATTGGTGCCATTTGTCCAATGAGTTGGTTTGCCTTATTGCATCTATTTTCGATCTCGTCTTCTGATTTGCCATTTGATGATATTATACTTCCTAGGTACTTGAAACTCTTTACTTGTTGCAAGGGATGTTCGTTTAGGTGAATCGTTGTTGCTTTTTCTTCTTTAGTTATAGTCAATACCTCTGTTTTACTTGTGCTAATTTTCATGTTATGTTCCCTACACATTTCGTTTAGACTATTCATGTGGTCTTGTAATTCAGCTTCTGATTTTGCTATTAGTGCTTGGTCGTCCACAAACATGAGTTCTCTAATGGTTAGATTTGCAGATGGTTCTTCTTCTGTGTTCTCGTCATGCGGTGTTCTTGCGGTCTCTGTTTGGCTGGTTTCTTTACATATGTTGTCTATATATGTTATGAACAAGAGAGGGGACAGGACACAACCTTGTCGTACTCCAGATCTTATGGTGAAGGGTTCTGAGTGTCCTCCAGTTGCTCTCACTATGCATTCACTGTTGTTGTATAAGCTTCTACATAGGTTTGTTAGATTTGTACTCACTCCATATTGTTTAAGGATTTCCCAAAGCTTGTTTCTATCTACTCTATCAAATGCCTTTTCTTGGTCGACAAAGGCTAAGTAGAGTGTTTCATTGAATTCGATTGATTTTCTATAAGTTGTCTAAGAGCAAAAATGGCATCCGTGCATCCTTTGTTTTCCTAAATCCAAGTTGTGTTTCGCTTAGCTGGGGTTCTATAAGTCTAACAGTGTATGTATGTATATGTTTATGTGGTATTGTTTGTAACCTGTCCCCCTACAAATGCACATTGTTCATTACCAATTATAGGCTTAGAACTGAGCTATTCCCACTCCGTGTGAGTTACTGGGGTCATGAACAGCTGATACAGGCAAGGGCGGTAACTCCAGCAGAGGAAACCAAAGAACAGACAACCCGGTGATGAAAGTATAGGGGATTCCCCAGGGCAGTCATCAACACGGGACAGTAAACAAACATTGTAAACCAGGCAGTGACTAGACCCAGTTCCTGGGGAACACAAGATTGGCTCCCCAGATCATCCATGGCGATAAAGAGAGTCTGACAAGCAAAGTCAGGCTGGAATCAGTGGCCAAGAACTTTGTCAGCGTACGTACAATCACATTCCATTCATTGTGTTCATGACTATTAATATATAATATATATATTCTTCTTCTTCTTCGTTCATCCAGAGTTTTTTTTTCTCGGATGTGATTGCGTTGTGCCTGTTTACAGCAAAGCTGCGTTCTTGCGCCGTTAGGCCGACACATCCGACTTCTGCGGGCATTTGTTGACCGGGTTAACCATACCGGGACTATTATATATAATAATATAAATAAATATAATTAGATCACTAGTACTAGTAACAGTAACAGTACACGTGATTACATAATAACAATCACTTGCCAGATGATGTCTTTGAGAGATGTCCTGACAACTTGTGTAGTTTCCTTATCTTATCCTTTCTGTTTTACCCCTAGGTACTTTAGTCATATTTACTTAACGTTTGTTAATTTATGAAACCTGCATAGTTGTATCATCATCATCATGTGCCCTGTCAACTGGCGTAGGCGTGCATGTCTCTCCGCAGATCTTGGCCCCTAGCGCTCGGGATCACTTTCTATTGATAACATTCCTCCACCATCTCAGGTCATCTCTCTTAATATGACTCTTTTCTTCTCTACCTCTGATCTCTCCAGTCGCAATATTTTCCATTGTTTTTCTTATCATAACATGACTAAGGACCATTGTTTGTTTCTTTCTTGTAGACGTGTATACAGTTTTATTTTCATAACCTCTTGCAGGCAATCATTGTGAGTTATGCTGGCAGCCCAAGACATTCATAACATTAATCTTAGCCACCATCTCTCCATTGACTGCAAACTTCTCTTAATTTGTCCGTTTACATATCAAAATCTACCCCTACCCGGCAAATTATATATATCAGATATTTTTTTTGGGGTTGTTGTATGTTTTGCGTTTTTTTTTGTACTTGCTCGCTTTGAACTCAATTGTAGTCCATACACACTACTTCTAGTAGTGCTGGACTGAATTTTGCATGTGGATTAGCTTTTTACCAATTAATAGCGTTCCTTGCCATCAGGCGAACCCACTCTGACTTCAGAGGCACTTGTAATTTACGTCCCCAAGTCAAGGACGACAGGTCAACATTTTAGTCCAACTGTCTGGTGTAGGGGTTGAACCCCTTATCCTCGGCATCAGCACACCGGATGTTTAAGAACACAGCGTTCTTATCAATTCGGCCATTCTGACCTACAGCAAAATATATGAATCAACAGTCACCATCATTGCATTTGGGACATTCCTGCACACGCCCCATCCCTTTCTTGAGTGGCCAATGAAGAGTTCTCATGCTGATGGTACCAGCGCCAACCTGCTTGAATGCCCGCCCGCGCTTCCCCTGAGCACTGAGTGTCGTCCAGACCATGTGCCGACCCCTCTGTGGACAAGAAAAAACAAATATATTTATATAATATACACTATTTAATTTATACATATTGGTTTGCCTTTGATATTAACCATGATTTGAAATACACCAATAGTCATTATCTGATTACACCAATAGTAATTATCTGAATTACACCAATAGTCATTAACTGATTTACACCAGTGGTCATTAATTAATTTACACCAATAGTCATTAACTGGCAAAAATAAAATTCTAACCTGCACAGTTCGTGGCGACTGCACCAGTTAGGCGGCGTTAATTCCTCAGGCTCAAGACCCCCCCCCCCCCCCCCCCCCCCCCCCCCCCCCCCCCCCCCCCCCCCCCCCCCGCCATACACCACAAGGTACTATATTGGCAGTGAATGACAGTTTTTCTTCTTCTTCTTCGTTCATCCGGAGTTTTTTTTTCGGACGTGATTGCGTTGTGCCTGTTTACAGCAGAGCTGCGTTCTTGCGCCGTTAGGCCGACACATCCGACTTCTGCGGGCATTTGTTGACCGGGTTAACCTTCCCGGGGGAATGACAGTTTTTAATGACAGTCATTAGCTGAGGCATCTGTGTTTCTTGTGATACAGTAAGCTTGTTCTAAGCTGAGATGGTCATGTTTGTGGGTCAATTAAATAATCAGAAAACATTAAAATGCTGACTCTGCACTTTCATAGCTTGCACCCTACCACTGAAATCACTGACTTGATTCTGTGTTGCTCAGGTTTAGACGATCCTAAAGGTAACATTGCTGCTTTCACATAAAATGTTATAGTGGGATGTTGTAGATTTCACATGTCTTGACAGATATAGTGAATTTCGCATCTTTTGACAAATATTGTAGATTTCACATTTCTTGACAGATATTGTAGAATTAACATTTCTTAACAGATATTGTAGAATTAACATTTCTTGACAGATATTGTAGATTTCTCTATTTCTTGACAGATATTGTAGATGTACAATTTCTTGACAGATATTGTAGATTTCTAATTTCTTGACAGATATTGTAGATTTCTAATTTCTTGACAGATATTGTAGATTTCACATTTCTTGACAGATATTGTAGATTTTACATTTCTTGACAGATATTGTAGATTTACCATTTCTTGACAGATTTTGTAGATTTACCATTTCTTGACAGATTTTGTAGATTTACCATTTCTTGACAGATATTGTAGATTTACCATTTCTTGACAGATATTGTAGATTTACCATTTCTTGACAGATATTGTAGATTTACCATTTCTTGACAGATATTGTAGATTTACAATTTCTTAACAGATATTGTAGATTTCACACAAAATAATGCACATTGCTATTTATACATCTATTTACAGATAATGTGGATTGTACATCTTTATACAGACATTGTAGATTGTACATCTCTTGATGCATGTTGTAATTTGTACATCTCTTCATAGATGCAATTTGTACATCTTTTTTCTAGACATTGTAATGTATACATATCTTTACAAATATTTACATATGTTTACAAATATTTATGAATATTATGGATTGTACACTTGTTTCCCGATATTATAAGTTACACACATAATAGTTATTGCAGTGTGTGTATTTCCTGGCATATATTGTGAACAGAACACATCCTCACACATATTGTGCAGAAAACAAGTGTTTCATATATAACTAGGTGGCATTTCTCGTTACAGATAACATGTTGTGCTTTTATATTTACAGATAACATGTGCTCTTCTCATTACAGATAATGTGTTGCACAATACATGTAATGATAACGGGATGAACCTGTTTTCTCCACCAGTCCCAACGACACCATGGCAACCAACAGTTCTCCTAACTTGTTGCCAAATCCTGGCACAAACTTTTCATCCCAGAAACGGCATGAACAGGAGAGTGAATTGAAGCCCTTTTTGCCAGTGGAGTTTGAATGCGCTAACTGTGGCAAGCGGGCCTACAACATGAAAGCTTGCACAAGATGTTGGTGGGCCAAGTATTGTAACCGGGCATGCCAGGGAAGCCACTGGGGCCGTCATAAAATGAAATGTCGGGAAGATGTCACGAGGTCCCAATATTACAAAGGTAAGATAATCGTGACTTTTCTGTGACAGGAATATAGAAAATAAAATGTATGTAATACCTTGGAAGTCAGAGGGGTTCATCTGATGGTGAGAGTCACTGGTAATAAGGCTGAGAAGGGGCTGACAAGCTCGCAGGTGAGGCTACTGTGGAGGACGGACGCGCCATGGACCAGGTTGACATTCTGAATGCTCTACGAGAAGTGAGACTTTTGCGAGAACCAAGTGATGACTGTGAATCTACAACAATGGCCAGACTGCGGGAGCAGCAAATTAAAAGAGGGGTGGCCAAACAAGAACACTACGCAGGAAGCCAAAGAAGATTGATAAACCAACACAGAACTGGCGTCGTTAGCCGCTACACGCTGCGGGATTTGCTGAGGAGGGGATCCGAGCACTTATGGACTGAATGGTTCGATGTGCAACGAGGATGATCTGTCGACTAACTAACTAACTAACTAACTGGTAATAAGGAAAGCTAGCCCACACGTAAAAAATCAGTCCAGCGTAGACTATGTTTGGGTTCAAAGCGGGCAAAATAAATGTGTACGTGATAAATTAGTACCATAGAGATCAGCATGGGGGAATGGATAAGAGCGCTCATTCTTAAACATCCGGTGTGCTGATGTTGAGGTAATTCATTCAACCCCTACACCGGTCAGTTGGACTAAAATGTTGACTTCTCATCCTTGACTTGGGGACGTAAATTACAAGTATCTCTGAAGTCGGAGTTGGTTCGCCTGATGGCAAGGGACACTGGTAGTTGGGAAAACTGACCCACATGAAAACTTCAGTCCAGTCTACTAGAAGTAGCGTATATGGTCTACACTTTCGATCGAGCAACCCAAGAAAAGTCATTAGTATCACAAACATCTTCTGCCGGGTGTGTTGTGGAGTTCTGTTCTGCAGTGAGATAATATAGTATTTGTCTCCGAGGCCACGCCATCATATCTCCTACATATATGGACTACACTTTCGATCGAGCAACCCAAGAAAAGTCATTAGTATCACAAACATCTTCTGCCGGGTGTGTTGTGGAGTTCTGTTCTGCAGTGAGATAATATAGTATTTGTCTCCGAGGTCACGCCATCATATCTCCTACATATATGGACTACACTTTCCATCGAGCACCCCAAAAAAAGTCATTAGTATCACAAACATCTTCTGCCGGGTGTGTTGTGGAGTTCTGTTCTGCAGTGAGATAATATAGTATTTGTCTCCGAGGCCACGCCATGATATCTCCTACATATATGGACTACACTTTCGATCGAGCACCCCAAAAAAAGTCATTAGTATCACAAACATCTTCTGCCGGGTGTGTTGTGGAGTTCTGTTCTGCAGTGAGATAATATAGTATTTGTCTCCGAGGCCACGCCATGATATCTCCTACATATATGGACTACACTTTCGATCGAGCACCCCAAAAAAAGTCATTAGTATCACAAACATCTTCTGCCGGGTGTGTTGTGGAGTTCTGTTCTGCAGTGAGATAATATAGTATTTGTCTCCGAGGCCACGCCATGATATCTCCTACATATATGGACTACACTTTCGATCGAGCACCCCAAGAAAAGTCATTAGTATCACAAACATCTTCTGCCGGGTGTGTTGTGGAGTTCTGTTCTGCAGTGAGATAATATAGTATTTGTCTCCGAGGCCACGCCATCATATCTCCTACATATATGGACTACACTTTCGATCGAGCACCCCAAGAAAAGTCATTAGTATCACAAACATCTTCTGCCGGGTGTGTTGTGGAGTTCTGTTCTGCAGTGAGATAATATAGTATTTGTCTCCGAGGCCACGCCATCATATCTCCTACATATATGGACTACACTTTCGATCGAGCACCCCAAAAAAAGTCATTAGTATCACAAACATCTTCTGCCGGGTGTGTTGTGGAGTTCTGTTCTGCAGTGAGATAATATAGTATTTGTCTCCGAGGCCACGCCATCATATCTCCTACACTTACAAAAAAATAAAAGCACTTCTGTATTGCTATTAACTCTACTGCAAATTCAAAATCTTACAGCTTCCTGGATCAGTCAAGTGTCCTCAAGGAGTTACATTGAGAACCACAGTGTAGAAACCTGCTCTCATCATGGCCTGCTAAAAACTCACTGGATCTTCTGCCAGTTCACCTACCTCCTGCACCCTCATGTCCAAGGTGTCAGCAATGCCCTGTGTCCATCTTTGTGTTGGTTGCCTGCCCCTTGTTCCAGTAACCATGCCTCCCTTCATTGTTCTATCCAAGTCACTGGGATTTCTTCTTCTTCTTTCGTTCGCTTGAAATATGTCTATATCTGCAATGTTGTCTCTTGTATGAATTGAACTGTCTTTTTCAGTTCACACAGCGGTCCATAGAGTTTATCTTCCACTGTTGTCTCTCTAGGCCAGAAGATTTGTCTAGATATGTTGTATTATAGGCAGTCTTGGAGTATGTGCTGTGCTGTCTGCGACGCCAATCCACATGTGCACATGAGTCACGGTAATGTTTTATGTGTCCAAAGTGTTTCAGTTTCCGAGACATGATACAGTTTCCGAGACATGATACAGTTTATGAGACATGATACAGTTTCCGAGACATGATACAGTTTATGAGACATGGTACAGTTTATGAGACATGATACAGTTTATGAGACATGATACAGTTTATAAGACATGACACAGTTTACGAGACATGATACAGTTTATGAGACATGATAAAGTTTATGAGTAAGGTTTGGTGTTGAGATCTCCTCGCAGGGACAAGATTTCTCACTTTCATGTTAGCTGTTTGTAACTTTCAGAAATCCACTATCTTTGGTTAACTCTGATGGCTTCAAGTTGGGATATTTCATGTCTGTTGTTACTTTGGGTTATAGGTTTGTCCTAAGCAAGCTTGTTTGTGTTTTCGTGCAGTTGTAATTTTCATACTGTGCTCTCCTTGTAAAGCTGTATGTAAACTGATTGATCCCATATTGTGTAGGGTCTGTAATCTTGCCATTGCTACCTTTGGACGTACAACATTTCACTAACTTAAAATAATGAGTATTGTACTGTCATTGTGTGCTCATCTATTCAGGGACTTTGGTTTTTGTGAAATATTGCAGAATTCTGCTGTATAATTCTCTATAGCTGTTTATATGTAACATGTATTTTGTTGGGTTATATTTGTTGTTGTGGTCCATGTACTAAGTTAGTGGTATCTTTTGTTGTGGTCCATAACTTGCCTACTTGTGCCAGGGTCAGTGAGCCAGAGCTGATGAAGATCCTACTCCACGAGTATGTGGTGGTCCAGGAAACAGGCTGCATCTCTGGCTGAGAGGTAGAGCACAAACCATGTCTCATAAAGTCATCTGTTGAAGTCAAACAGATACTGGTATCAGCACCAAATGCTGCTGTCTCATGATCAATATTGGGAAATAATAGTTCCAGACACTGGCCTCTCATTACAGACAATTGGAAATGTTGATGAGTGAACAAACAATTGGAAATATTGATAAAGGAACAAACAATTGGAAATATTGATGAGTGAACAAACAATTGGAAATATTGATAAAGGAACAAACAATTGGAAATATTGATGAGTGAACAAACAATTGGAAATATTGATGAATGAACAAACAATTGAATATTTGATGAGTGAACAAACAATTGGAAATATTGATGAATGAACAAACAATTTAATATTTGATGAGTGAACAAACAATTGGAAATATTGATGAATGAACAAACAATTGAATATTTGATGAGTGAACAAACAATTGGAAATATTGATGAGTGCACAAACAATTGGAAATATTGATGAGTGAACAAACAAATGGAAATATTGATGAGTGAACAAACAAATGGAAATATTGATGAGTGAACAAACAATTGGAAATATTGATGAGTGAACAAACAATTGGAAATATTGATGAAGAAACAAACAATTGGAAATATTGATGAGTGAACAAACAATTGGAAATATTGATAAAGGAACAAACAATTGGAAATATTGATGAGTGAACAAACAATTGGAAATATTGATAAAGGAACAAACAATTGGAAATATTGATGAGTGAACAAACAATTGGAAATATTGATAAAGGAACAAACAATTGGAAATATTGATGAGTGAACAAACAATTGGAAATATTGATGAGTGAACAAACAATTAGAAATATTGATGAGTGAACAAACAATTGGAAATATTGATGAGTGAACAAACAATTGGAAATATTGATGAGTGAACAAAGAAATGGAAATATTGATGAGTGAACAAACAATTGGAAATATTGATGAGTGAACAAACAATTGGAAATATTGATTAGTGAACAAACAATTGGAAATATTGATGAGTGAACAAACAATTGGAAATATTGATGAGTGAACAAACAATTGGAAATATTGATGAATGAACAAACAACTGGAAATATTGATGAGTGAACAAACAATTGGAAATATTGATGAATGAACAAACAATTGGAAATATTGATGAGTGAACAAACAGTTGGAAATATTGATGAGTGAACAAACAATTGGAAATATTGATGAGTGAACAAACAATTGGAAATATTGATGAGTGAACAAACAATTGGAAATATTGATGAGTGAACAAACAATTAGAAATATTGATGAGTGAACAAACAATTGGAAATATTGATGAGTGAACAAACAAATGAATTAACTTTATTTTCAAAGGGTCACAAATAGGGCATGCATGCCTATCTTACATTCGACCCTTCCAACCACTCATCTTTCACACATCAGTTATCTATTATGAATGTTACATTCACATAGAAAAAAAAACATTGTCAATTGAATGCCGTAAGCATAAACAATACATATTACTATGTTATGAGGCAGACAGGCATGCAGACAGACAGAGCGAGAGAGAGGGAGACGGAGAGAGAGAGAGAGAGTTACACCCTCTTTCTCTCTCTGACATCATATACTAGCCTCTTATTACAAATACTGGGAAAATAACAGCTCTAAATATTGATACTGGACTTAGTCCGTGGCTGATTAGTCTCACTTATCTGAAGATGTTTCCATGTACATATTTATGAAGTCATATAAGTTTCCACATGCCATCGTTTGTTTTAATTTGCTGCTGAACGCATTTAAGCCACTATGACAGCTCTATGATTGTGTTCTTGTCTAGTTTCTGCTTTGAATTTATTCATTAATTATTGATGAATGAATTTGATGTCATTATTATTTATGGGGCATGATTCTATAAGTACAGTATTCCCTCAGGTGGTAGAATGATGGAGGTGGCCATGGCTCATGGCCAGGACCAACTGGAGGCATTCTGTAACGAGGATGCCCTGTTTCTGAACCTGGAGGACTGCCCCAAGAATGGCTACAATGACCACGCCAACTTCATCGCCATCAAGGACATGACCTTAGACAAACTACCCATAGAGATCCGGCGTCAGGATGTCCTCAACTATGTCATGGCTCAGAGCAGGATGACGGTAAGTGGTGTCCAGTGCCATGCCATGTAGGGGTGATACTTTTGAAATTTCAGAAGGAAGTTCAGAATCTGAGGGAACCCTGAGACCATGGAAGTAATGGGCAGACAAAGAAACAGGTTCTGGCTGAAGGCTTGTACAACACAGAGAAGCAATCATTGGAGCATTCTCTGGGTAATTGCTGAATTGCATGTTCTTAGTCCAAAGTTGTTTGACTGGTCAGGCAATGGCTGTATTATGTGTTCCTAGTCCAAAGTTGTTGACTGGCCAGATAATGGCGCGAGCTGTATCCATAGTCTATTGTTGACTGACCAGGTAATAATTGGAGCTGTCATTTCCTAGTCAACAGTTATCAACTGGCCAGGTAATTGTTGGAGCTGTGTCCCTCGTCCATTGTTGACTGGCTAGGTATTTGCTGGAGCTGTGATTTCCTAGTCCATTGTTGACTGACCAGGTAATTGTTGGATTTGTGTTCATAGTCCATTGTTGACTGCCAGGTAATTGTTGGATTTGTGTTCATAGTCCATTGTTGACTGGCCAGGTAATTGTTGGATTTGTGTTCATAGTCCATTGTTGACTGGACCCATAAACTGTGTTCCTAGCCCATTGTTAAATGGCCAGGTAATTGGTGGATTTCTGTTTCTAGTCCATAGTTGACTGCCAGGTAATTGGTGGATTTCTGTTTCTAGTCCATAGTTGACTGCCTAGGTAATTGGTGGATTTCTGTTTCTAGTCCATAGTTGACTGGTAGGCAATTGGTGGATTTGTTTCATAATTCCATTGGTTGGGGACTTTGGGCAAAAAGACAATGACAGTGAATGATTTTTTTGGGGTTGTTTGTTTATTTCCATTGTTGGAATGGCCAGGTAAGGTGGATTTTGCAGAGCCCATATTTGCCCCAGGTTAATGGATGTGTCTAGTCAGTTTGTGAATGGGAATAGAGACAAACAGCATCTTGTGGCACAGGTTTTGTGGGTTTAAACTGGCTGCAACATTGTAAGATAAATATTTTTTCCCACAGGACTTGGATTCTTTTTGTTTTTCCTTTGTCAAAATTTTGGCAACTACTTATGCATAAAATTGTCTGAAAAATTTAAAAATCACTAATATCTCTATTCAATCCACTAAAACATGAAAGGGTATTTGAAAAAGTTTTTGGTTTTTCCATGGTTGAAGTGATGGCCAGATGATTGCATCGGGTGGGTTAAAGTATGAAGCCTGAGGTTAAAAAGGGAATGGCTGGTAGGGAGTATTTTGGCTCAGCAATTTTTCACACTGATAATTTTTTTGGGCAAGTAGTGGGTTGGTTCCACGGAGGAGGATTCCCCTTGAGTTTTTTCTGTTTGGCCTACTTCTTTCCATAAATTAAAAAGAAAAGTCGGGGGTTTGCTTCCCACAAACATGAAATGTATCTTAAAAATGTGTTTGCCATCAAAATTTGGTCTTTGGCATCAGTGGTTCAAGTATTGCCGGGAAGGGTTAGGGCCGGTCAAAAATGTTCTGATAAGTGGGATAGTGTTGGCCTGGAGGGGGAAACCCCGCAGTGTCTTTCTGTAACGGGCCTTTTCTTCAATTCTTCATCCGTTTAAAAAAACTCCCGTTGACGAAGAGATGAAAATTTCGGTCTTTGGCAGCAGTCTCCCAAGTGATTTATATATATGTTCCTCTTGTACCTTGTGGTGTCGAGGTGAAGTATAAACAGCGTGAGAGTGCCTGCTTATGGGCTTCATGTATCAATATTCCCATGGACTCTGTTATTCCCTGCGTCCATCATTTACGTGGTCGGCCTCTTCCTCTACCATCGGGTTTGTACATCATTGCTTGTTGTGGTATGCTGTTGAATGGTAACCTACTTGCATGGCCAAACCATTTCACTTGCTGCCTTCTAATAAAATCTAAATCTAGCACAGCTATAACCCCAACTTTAGTCCTGATTTCTTCATTTCTGATATTATCTCTTCTTGATACATTGATTATTCTTCTCAGGAATCTCATTTCTGTTGCTGTGATTTTTCTTTTCTCTTTCTCTGTCTTTGTCCAGGTTTGACATTGGTAGCAAAGAGTTGGTAGGAAGATTGTGTTTGTAAAGTGCTTTCTTAGTAGCTATTGATACATGTTTGTTCTTTAGTATTGGTGCCATTTGTCCAATGATTTGGTTGGCCTTATTGCAAATATTTTCAATCTCGTCTTCTGATTTGCTATTTGATATTTCCTAGGTACTTGAAACTCTTTACTTGTTTCAGGGGATGTTCGATTAGGTGAATTGTTGCTGTTTTTTCTTCTTTAGTTAGTCATTATCTCTGGTTTACTTGTGCTACTTTTCATGTTATGATACCTACACATTTTGTTTTGTGCACAAAAGAATTAATGACATCACTAACAAAAGAACACACACATCAAGGTACAAGAGGAACATGATGAGATGATATATAAACAAGCTGAACATAAATAAATGCCTTTGAATATAAATACAGATTCTAAGAATATCTTGGGTAAAGAAAAGAACAAATGCATCCATACTTCAGGAGCTGAATATTGAAGAGGGTTGGCTATTAAAGACGATAAAACAAAGAAAATTTATATCTTTTGGTCACTTGAAACGTCATGAAAGTTTGGAGAGAACAATAATGGAGAGATATATACCTGGGAATAGAGGAAGAGGACGGCCAAAGAGAAGATGGGTGTAGGATGTGGCAGATGATCTCCAGATGGGTGTATCGGATGCGGGACATCTTGCTTGTGATCAAGAAGTTTTCCAGAAGGTTGTTATGGAGCGAGGTTCTGCAAAGGAAATGCTACTGAATGTATGAATATATATAGATATTGATATCCATAAAGTGATATATGAAGACAGAGAGAGGGTGATGTGTGAAGAGAGCAATGTGTGGAGAGAGAGTGATGGGAAAAGGGAAACGGTGATGTGTGGAGAGAGACAGTGATGTGTGGAGAGGGAGAGATTTGTGTGCAGAGAGAGTGACATGCATGTGTGTTTGTGTTTATGTGTGTAGAACAGAATACAGACACAGAATGAAGCAGATCAGTGGTTCTGTCATGTGTGCAGGTCAACAGTGAGAGTCACACACAAAGTAGCAACTACACACTTTAACAGAATGGGGTCAGCATACTGTGTTGTCTTTTAACTAGTCTAGAAATATTCAACAGAAAAGACAAATGATGAATTCTTCTCTGTTTTACCTCTAGGTTCGAGTTCTGGTCAACTGGACCAGCAAGAACAGGCCGGATGGCGACCCCTGTGCCAACTATCGGGACTCCCGTCGTTCAAGAACCGCCTCAGGAACTTATGTCTTAGACAACGCCAAACATTTTGTGTCGAAGGATTGTCCAATCCCAAACTGCCACCGAGCCAAGGACCTGGGACACCAACACACCATCTATGAAGGGGATCTGAAAATTTTCACGAACAAACATGTGTTGTATGATGATGATGAACTTTCTAGAACGGTTGTGGATTTCTTCTATGATAGCCCTGACAGAGCTGGCGTCATTAGGGAATACGCAATCAAACTTTTCTACACAAAACCGTCTTCGGACAAAACATTCTTCAAGGTCACCATCCATGACCAGGAGATGTTCCACAGACTGGAACAGAATCACCTTGACTGGGCTGCAAGTTTTCATAGTTTGCCTCCCTTTGTTGTGAAGTCCATGTGTTCCTTCGCAATTGTCATCTCCCATCCCCACGGGCTGCCCAAGAAGATCAGCATCGGGCGGGTGTTGGAGGTCACTGAAGAGAACGTCACGGAAGAGACGATGGAAAATGCCAGACTTGCTGGACAGCTTGAGAGGCAGTGGTTTGAATCCAATCGTGAAGAGGATTACGGGAAATACATGGCTTGCCTGGGACAGAAGAACCTGCCTGTGTACAGAATCATGTACGACACACCAACCTGTCAGGGCAGTTCCGGGGCACCGGTTCTGTTTGGGGGGAGGGAGTGTAACGGTCATTGGGGCCCATTCATGGTCAACCACTCGGCTTATGATATGGACTCCAACCTGAACTTTATGAAAGCTGTGAGGTTTGCCTAGCCAGCCTCCCATGTTGTTCATCTCTGTCTCTGAAAGCTGTGAGGTTTGCCTAGCCAGCCTCCATGTTGTTCATCTCTGATCTCTGATTTATGCTGTTTGGGGTTTTAGAGCCTCCATTTGTTGAATATCTGAATTTTTTGGGGTTTCCCAGCCGTATGTTTGCTTTGAACTTTTAAAGTGTAGGGACCACCCCCAGACTGATCTCTGCTCTGAAGCGTAGGTTTGCTTAACAAGTCCCTTTTTTCTCTGTCTCTGAAATGTGAGATTTCCCGAGCCTACCTTTTTGCTTTAAAATCAAAGTGTGAGGTTTGAGCCAGTCCATTTTTAGCCCAACTGAAAGCTGTAGGTTTGCCTAAGCTCCCGTTGTTCATTTGCTTAGAAATTTAGGTTTGACAGCCCCCTTTTTGTTCATTTTCTCAATTTAATGAAAGGTGAGGATTTTCCTGCCATCCTCCTTTTTCCTTGTCTTGAAATGTGATTTTTCTTAGCCCCCTTGTTGTTTTCTTGTTTTGAAAGGGGGGCCCAGGGCCCGCCCCCTTTTTCCTTGTTTATGACAGTTATTTTTCCATATGTTGCATCTGTTTATCTGTAGTTTTTGCTAGCCGCCCCCGTTGCTTTCAAAATGAAAGCATTTTGTTGAATACACTTCTATTTTTATTAATCAAGTGAGGACTGATTTTGTGTGGACTTTGCTTTCCCTATGAACCCGTGTCCCTCACCCGTCAGGGAAATCAGATTTCTGAGGTACTTTTTAATTTTTTTGTCACCCCAAAACAAGGACGACAGGTCAACATGTTAGCCCAACTGTCCAGTATAAAGGGTTTAAACATAATCGGCATCAGCCAAGGGTAGGGGTTTAGATGCATGTTCTTATCCAAAAATTCGGTAAGATTTTCTGACCTCTTCTTTTTGTTGAAGACTGGTTTTACATGTTCCTCCATACATCCAGGCTACAACTTGATTTTTTTTGGGTCACCACGTTTACCAAAAATCCAAAACTGGTTTTGTTCAGGGTGAATTTTTTTTTGTTTCCCCATTAAATTTTTTACCCAGGTGCACTCCAACCCCAGGATTGTAATTTAAACCCCAAAACAACAAGGTCCTTTTATGTGTCCTTTTAACCCCTAACCCATCCCCCCATTTTGAACCTTTTTTATCTATTCACCAGGAAATTGTTTGGTTCTGTTCCCTTTCCTCCACATACAGGCCTCAAAAGCCAGTCCTATAAACTGGGGTTTTTTTCAGATCAATATTTTTTAATTTTGTCACAGATCCCAAATGATTTTTTAGTCATCTCCCATGTTTTTTTGTTTCCCCGTGGTTGGGCACAATTTTTTTCAGTTTTAAACATCAATTCATCATATTCCACGTGCTGCCATCAATTTTCGTCGTGCGGAGGAAATTTTTTGACTCCAGCACCCTTAGGTCCACTGGGATTCTCTCATGCCTTCTGATTTGTACTGTCAGGTTCAATAAAAATCATGTGCCATGATCATAATGATGGCAGGTCCCCTGTTTCGTTCTTTCACTCAATATACCAAGTCAGATCACTCAGTTTTTTAGCCATATCCCATGTTCTGTTTTTGGGCCAAACCCTCCCGGTATTTAATTCACAGATCTTAATGATTGGTTTTTGTTCCCTTTTTTGATTTTTGTCAGTTGTCAACAATTAAAGCAAGATCATTTGATTCTTTAGCCATATCCCATTTTGTTCTGTCTACATCCCAATTATTAATTCCCAAAATTTAAAGATTTTTTCCCTTTGTTTTTTTCTGTGTAGTTTTCTTGGTCATTTGGTTTTTTGCCTATCCCCTGGTTTTTTTCTTCTCCTCAAAAAAACCAACATTTATTGTTAGCCATTTCCATGTTTTTTCAGCGTCGACTCTCATTATCCCAAGTATTTACATCCCTCAATACCACTTTTGCCGTAAACGTCGTCAAATAAATTTTCACTCCCTTCAGTGGGGACACTTTTTATTCCGTTGGTTTAAAATATGTTTTCAAACTTTGCTAAAAAAGGGCTACCTTTCACCATGGCGGGGTTCAGTGTTCCCATCTCTGCCAGTGGCCAACCTCCAAGTATTTACTTCTCGGTCTTCCCATTGGTCTGTTCCTTTCGATCTTGACAGTTGTCACCAAGTTCTCCAATTCATTTCTTCTCATAACATGTCCAAAACATTTTGACTGTCTACGTCTAATTTCTCTAATCAATTTACGATTTTCATTTGTCTCCTGTAGTACTTGGTCATTGGTTTTTCTGTCTGTCCATGGTATTCTTTGCATTCTCCTCAGAAACCACATTTCTGCAGCCATCAGATGTTTTTCAGTCTGACTGCTCGTTGTCCAAGTTTCACATCCATACAAAAGAACACGCTCTATGTATCCCCTCAACACTCTTTTTCTCGTTTCAGTTGACATCTTTTTATTGGTTAGTATCTTCTGCAATAAGTCACTATCACTGAATGTAAGAAAGAGAGTGCTGAAATGCTATGTAGAACCAGTTTTGCTGTATGGCAGTGAATCTTGGAATGTAAATGAACAAATTAAGAAGAAATTAGAAGCAACAGAGATGTGGTTCCTGAGACGAATGTTGCGAATTCCTTGGACTGCCAGAGTAACTAACGACGACTGCCTGAAACAGGCTAATGAAACTAGAACATTATATACAACAATAAGATGGGGCCCATTCATGGTAAACCACTCGGCTTATGATATGGACTCCAACCTGAACTTTATGAAAGCTGTGAGGTTTGCCTAGCCAGCCTCCATGTTGTTCATCTCTGAACTTTATGAAAGCTGTGAGGTTTGCCTAGCCAGCCTCCATGTTGTTCATCTCTCAAATTTATGAAAGCTGTGATTTTTGTTGAACTATGCTGATTTTTTGTTTCTTTCGTATGTTTGCTTTGAACTCAAGTGTAGACCACACCAGACTGATGTTTGTGTGCGCACTAGCTTTCCCTATGACCAGTGTCCCTCCCCTGTCAGGGAAATACAGATTTCTGAGGTACTTGTATTTTATGTCACCAAGTCAAGGACGAGAAGTCAACATTTTAGCCCAACTGACCGGTGTAGGGTGATAATATAAGGAGCATTGCCAGATGAGGGTTTGATGCTTGTGTTCATTGTCTCAATAAGTGACGGTAAGATTGTCTGACCATCTTCTTCTTCTTTCCTTGTCTTGACATTTATTGTCCATATATGCATTGTTGTCTCTTGTATGAAGACTGGCCAGCTTCTTCTTTCCTTGTCTTGACATTTATTGTCCATATATGCAGTGTTGTATCTTGTAGTTTTTGTTGGCGCTCGCTTGCTTTGAACAACTCAAGCATAGTTGATACACACTATTTATATTAGTGATGGACTGAATTTTGTGTGTGGATTAGCTTTCTCTATTAACAGTGTCTCTCACCATCAGGCGAACCCACTCTGACTTTAGAGGTATTTGTAATTAATGTCCCCAAATCAAGGACGACAGGTCAACATGTTAGTCCAGCTGTCTAATATAAGGGTTGAACCACTAACCTCGGCATCAGCACAACGGATAGTTAAGAACATACGTTCTTATCCATTCGGCCATGCTGACCTGTGTCTCTTGTATGAAGACTGGTTGCCTGTTCCTCCATACATCCAGGCCTACAAACTACCACGTCACATATCCAAAGCTGGTGTTTGCTTCAGATCATGTTTTGTTCTATTGTGTTTACCCTGTGGATTGCAGACACAGGATTTTATCATTATACCATCATCAAGTTGACTTATTATATGTCCTGACACGCACCATCACCATTTTTACCTCATGATTCTCAGGAAATTGTTGGTTCTCTCCCTTAGGTCCACATGAGTGATTCTCTCATGCCATTCTAGTTCTGTTCTGTGCAGGCTTCAATATATTAATGTACATAGATCATTAATGATTGTTTTAGTCATCTCCCATGTTTCTGTTCTGCGTCGACATCAATATATCAATGTATCATCATCATCATCTTCCACTTCTGCCGTCAAGCGTCGTGCGGAGGAATAATTTGCACTCCAGCACCCGGTGGGCGGCACTGGATTGTGTCATTCCGTGTGGTTGTACAATGTCAGTGTATCAATCAATCAATCATGTGCCATGCTGGAAAACATGACAGGTCATGACTCACCATTTCACTCGATCACCAGAGTCGTGGATCAGCTCAGTGTTCCCATCTCGACCATGCCATGTGGCCAAGCCATCCAAGTATTTACTTCTCGGTCTTCCCCTTGGTCTGTTCCTTTCGATCTTGACAGTTGTCACCAAGTTCTCCAATTCATTTCTTCTCATAACATGTCCAAAACATTTTGACTGTCTACGTCTAATTTCTCTAATCAATTTACGATTTTCATTTGTCTCCTGTAGTACTTGGTCATTGGTTTTTCTGTCTGTCCATGGTATTCTTTGCATTCTCCTCAGAAACCACATTTCTGCAGCCATCAGATGTTTTTCAGTCTGACTGCTCGTTGTCCAAGTTTCACATCCATACAAAAGAACACGCTCTATGTATCCCCTCAACACTCTTTTTCTCAGTTTCAGTTGACATCTTTTTATTGGTTAGTATCTTCTGCAATAAGTCACTATCACTGAATGTAAGAAAGAGAGTGCTGAAATGCTATGTAGAACCAGTTTTGCTGTATGGCAGTGAATCTTGGAATGTAAATTGAACAAATTAAGAAGAAATTAGAAGCAACAGAGATGTGGTTCCTGAGACGAATGTTGCGAATTCCTTGGACTGCCAGAGTAACTAACGACGACTGCCTGAAACAGGCTAATGAAACTAGAACATTATATACAACAATAAGACAGAGACAAACAGCTTTCCTCGGTCATGTGATGAGAAGCGAGGCTTTGGAGAACATCGTAACAACTGGAAAGATCGAGGGGAAGAGAGGCAGAGGTAGACCAAGAGAAGTGATGCTGGATGGATTGAGACGGTGGCATGGAGGAATATCAGCAGCAGAGTTGATCCAGAAAACCAAAGACCGAGATCTATGGAGAGCCATGAACGCCTACGCCAGCACTTGATGATGATGATGATGTTTTTCATCTTGCTAAAGGCTACTTTCGCCATGGCGATTCTTGTTCTAATCTCTTCAAGACATCTCCCATCAGTTATGACTGTTCTGAGATAATTGTAGCGATTCACTTGTTGAAGAATATTCCCATTTACTTGTATATTACATTGTGGTATTTCGTTCTTCCAACCCCTGTTGTTCACTGTGTGCAACAACCGCATCTACTAATTGTTGCAGATCCTGCTCATTGTCTGCAATCAATGCTGTATCATCTGCATATCAAATGTTATTGATGTTTCGTCCTCCAATGCTGATTCCATTTATATCTTCTACATTTCTGAAAATATTTTCACTGTATAAGGAAAAAGATCTGGAGGCATTACACATCCCAGCCTAACACCTCTCTTAATAGGCTGATATTGTTCCACTTCATTATCAATCCTTATGGCAGCTTGTTGTTTCCAATATATGTATTTTATAAGTCTAATGTCTTTCCCATCAATTTGTAGGTCTGCAAGCATATCTACCATATTGACATGTCTAACTCTATCAAAAGCTTTTGTGTAGTCAATAAAGCAAAGATGTATATCTTTGTTTACTTCTATAGAACGTTCAATAACTGATCGTAGCATATACACAGCATTTACTGTACCCTTTCCTTCTACAAACCCACATTGTTCTTCCCTTATTTCAGGTTTTATTTTCTTCCTCACTCAATGTCAGTGTATGTCAATGTATACATATCATTAATGATTGTTTTAGTCATCTCCCATGTTTCTGATCCATACAGCAGTACTGATTTATACTGGCACCTGGCTGTCTTGACAGACGATAGTTTGTTACATTGTGCTAAACAAAAGACATACTAACCTCTCCATAGCACAAAGCAGGGGCTGATTTATAAGAGACCATGTGTTGCTCAAGCAGGTTGATCTCTCTCTCGGCCTGCCTAGTTTACTCCAGAGGAAAGGTAACACCACTACATCTGGAACAAGACAAGCTGGATGATCTCTCTCTCTCGGCCTGCCTAGTTTACTCCAGAGGAAATGTAACACCAATACATCTGGAACAAGACAAGCAGGTTGATCTCTCTCTCGGCCTGCCTAGTTTACTCCAGAGGAAAGGTAAGACCACTACATCTGGAACAAGACAAGCAGGTTGATCTCTCTCTCGGAGTGCCTAGTTTACTCCAGAGGAAAGGTAACACCAATACATCTGGAACAAGACAAGCAGGATGATCTCTCTCTCTTGGCCTGCCTAGTTTACTCCAGAGGAAATGTAACACCAATACATCTGGAACAAGACAAGCAGGTTGATCTCTCTCTCAGCCTGCCTAGTTTACTCCAGAGGAAATGTAACACCAATACATCTGGAACAAGACAAGCAGGTTGATCTCTCTCTCTCAGCCTGCCTAGTTTACTCCAGGGGAACGGTAACCCGAATACATCTGGAATAAAACAAGCAGGTTGATCTCTCTCTCGGCCTGCCTAGTTTACTCCAGAGGAAATGTAACACCACTACATCTGGAACAAGACAAGCAGGTTGATCTCTCTCTCGGCCTGCCTAGTTTACTCCAGAGGAAAGGTAAGACCACTACATCTGGAACAAGACAAGCAGGTTGATCTCTCTCTCGGCCTGCCTAGTTTACTCCAGAGGAAAGGTAAGACCACTACATCTGGAACAAGACAAGCAGGTTGATCTCTCTCTCGGCCTGCCTAGTTTACTCCAGAGGAAAGGTAAGACCACTACATCTGGAACAAGACAAGCAGGTTGATCTCTCTCTCGGCCTGTCTAGTTTACTCCAGAGGAAAGGTCACACAACTACATCTGGAACAAGACAAGCAGGTTGATCTCTCTCTCGGCCTGTCTAGTTTACTCCAGAGGAAAGGTAACACCACTACATCTGGAACAAGACAAGCAGGTTGAATCTCTCTGTCGGCCTGCCTAGTTTACTCCAGAGGAAAGGTAAGACCACTACATCTGGAACAAGACAAGCAGGTTGATCTCTCTCTCGGCCTGTCTAGTTTACTCCAGAGGAAAGGTCACACAACTACATCTGGAAACAAGACAAGCAGGTTGATCTCTCTCTCGGCCTGTCTAGTTTACTCCAGAGGAAAGGTAACACCTATACATCTGGAACAAGACAAGCTGCCAGATTAGCAAAGCAATGCTCTAACTAATCCTCTAATATTTAACTCTAAATTTAAATGAGTACTTGGTGCGAGGAAATGCATCATAAAGACTAAGAGTCATGACTAAGTGTCCGCCTGTCGGAGCTTCCATCCCAGGCCAGTTGTCAACCAAAGCCTGGTCTGCCCTGCCAACACATTTAGTCTTTAGGTTACATTTCCTCACACCAAGTACTGATTTAACTTTAGAGTTAAATATTCTAAGTTTGATTTCCTGTAACTCCCACACATAATCTAGGCCACGAAAGCTGCCCTTGCCTTGTATATTCTTCTTGTAATATCTCAATCTGTTCTCCCATCTGTGTTGACATTGCTACCTAGATATGTGTGTGGTTCATGTCTGAAAGTGAGACTGCGCCAGTTTAGATTGGGTTGACACTTGATTGATTGATTGATTGATTGATTGGAGTGTGGCGAAGTGGTCAAGCCATTTGACTCGGGCTCTGAAGGTTGTGGATTCGATTTCAGGCCGCGTCCTTCGGTTCACGAGTGAAATTGTTCGGAGACTTCTGTGGGTCGTCGCTAGAGCTACGGAGTTCGTGCTTTGTGCGACGCTTTCCACGCTGCGGTAAGAGACCGAACCATATGGGATAAAACCCGGTGCAATGAAGTCGGCTCTGTCAACTTTTAAGTGACATATTTTTGCTTGATTGATTCTAATCACCTTTGTCTTTTCTCTATGAAGTTTTACACCTAATTGTTGTGACCTCCTATCAGGTGTTTAGTATATTTGGGAAGAGATTATAATTATAGATTTATGTGTTTGTTGGGGGTTTGGGGGGCAGGAAAAAAGTTATTTAAAAAAAAAACCAACAAACCCGTCCATTGGCGTTTTTTTTTTTTGTTTTTTTTTTTTAAAATCTTTTGGAGAAACCAGTGGATTGTGTTTGTTTCTCTGTCTATTTGTGAGACAAAAATGTGTAAGGTCTATGGCATAATTTGTTTTCCATCACGGGTAAAAACTCCCCAATCATCATTATCTATTTTCTACTTTTTGTACATTTGTTTTCATTTAAAAACTTCTAGAGGGTTCTTTTTTCTTTCATTAAATCTGTCTCCTTGCATTTCTTCCTCTGGCAGTTTTTTTTTTGGTTTTAAATATTGAAACCCTTTAACATATTTTTTTTATAAGATAACAAAGTTAGTTGCAAACCTACAGGACGTTCATAACCAGCTTTGTTTTTTTTGAAAAATGTGAAGCTGTATGGCAAATTTTTTAAATTGTTCAGCATTTCCATTAATTTCTGAATACAGAACAAAAACCATTTATAAAGAATTTTTGCCAAGGTCGGTTTTACTGAAATCCCCCTTTGCATTGTTTATTCCGGATGCTTTGATTAAAATATATTTGTATTTAACCCAATTTGTGAAAGAAAACCCAAAGTTAGTTGAAAGTTTGTTATTTATAACCCCAATTTTTTCGTTTTTAAGTTTTTGTTACATTTGATTGCTTTCTGGAATTTCCCAGAAAAAACCCTTGTCTGAAACCAATCGGATTTACTGCCATTTTTAAAGCGGGATTTTTCGCTATGGGAAACATTCTCCATGTCAGGGTCCCAATTCACTAATGGGGGAACCCAGTAATTTACATTGGTTATTTCATAAAATACGAAATGTATTTAAAAATACTATTGAACTGCTATGGAGGAAAAATTACAAAAATTTAATAGTCTTAAATAACTTAAAAATGTCTTTTTTGTTTGGTTTGGGGTAGCCCCACTAACTGAGTAAATTTTTAAGGGGTTAAAGTACTTGGATGCACTCATAAAAGCCCAATTTGTGTTGGGGAAAAATCCCTGGGGAAAGTGAATGGGTTAGAAAAAAGTTTGGGGCTTTGGCTTGTTCAGGGTTACTGTTAAAAAAACTTTCCTAAAACCCCCCCATCGTGCAGAAAGGAAGACCCAAAGGGATAACTGGATCCCAATGAAGTTGACCCTGGGTTACTTTTAACCTTTTTTTTCCCAAAAGGCAAGAACAACACTCTGTGGAGCTGTTTTGTTGTCCGTGACTTATCATGAAATCCAGCAACTGTGTAATATGTCTTGATCTTCATGTATTCAAGTTGTACCTACAGCATATTCTGTGAGCTTCAGCGTGGCTTGTCTGTGATCAGTTTAACGTCACAGACAAGATAATCACTTTCTATTGTGGGTTGTTTATTCAGAAATCCAGAGGAAACTTGCACTTCCTTACAGAGGCTTTATTCTTTTATATCTACAAGTGAATGAAGCAAATAAAGAACATTTTATGCAATAAGTCCTTGTCATTGGAAATGAGAAATAGAATTCTTACATATTACATCCTTTTAACATGGTTTGTTGGGGTTTAATTCCAAAAAAAATTTGAATCAATTTTTTAATGATGAAGTGAAAATTTCTCAAAGACAATCTGGTTTTCAGGAAACTAAGTCACAAGATAACTTATCACAAATTTCAGAAAAGGAAAGCCCCTTCTGGGAAACAAAACTGGCCATATGTAACAACAGGAAATTTGTAAAAGAGAACAAAAATCTATATTATTACTCCGGACAAATTCAATTACTGTAAAATTAAACTCTGGTAAGATTACATTTCTTCAAAATTATTATTGGAAAAATTCCTTATTTACAAATATTTTAAAATTTTTCCCAAAACTTTTTTTAAATTTTATTTAATTAACCAAAATGGGTAACTTTAAACCCAAAAAGTGTTTTTTTAATTTTTTTGTTCATTTGAAAAAAATTTATTAATTTTTTTAACAAAAAATTTTTTACTGTTTTTTTTAAATAAACTTTCAAAAAATAATTTCCATTTTTTCCGGGAAAAAACAAGAAAAGCCAGGCATATTTTGGTGCATCTCGTCAGGAGCATACTGCAGTTATATTTCATATGAAGTGAACAGATGAAACATGGTGTTGGCTGAAATACATCATGCATAATGTCTATGATACTGTTCCACTGTGGGGCATTTATTATCCTCACAGTAATTGCAAAAGACACCAGAAATCAGCCTGTCTGCATAAGCCAGGTTTTAGACTCGGAAATATTCCAGGTAATAAACTGTGCAGCCTCATTTGTGTGGATTCTGTGTTAAATTCACTAAAAGAATACATTGTTTTGAATATCTTTTGATGTTTCCTTTGACACTGGTAGTGGAGTACAGTCCCCACAGCCACTCAGGACAAGCCCTGTGTAGGCCAGTTCCTGGTTGCTTGAATGTTGGCTGTTGTTGTATGGTGTGAGGTAGCTGGTCCTTAGACCAACTCTTTTACGTCATGGCCGAGGAGGTCTTCAGTCTTACTGTTCTGTACCCCCCCCCCCCCCCTCTCTCCCCGGGGACCCTGCTAACACACGACTGATCATGAAGACCTGTTATCTCCTCTTACAGTAGATCTAGTCCAGCTTCCTATATTACACTTAGACCAATAATTACTAATCCATCTTACACCTTAGAAATGGTATAATTCATCTTAGAAATGGTATAATTCATCTTAGAAATGGTATAATTCATCTTAGAAATGGTATAATTCACCTTAGAAATGGTATAATTCATCTTAGAAATGGTATAATCATCTTAGAAATGGTATAATTCATCTTAGAAACGGTATAATTCACCTTAGAAATGGTATAGATTCACCTTAGAAATGGTATAATTCATCCTTAGAAATGGTATCATTCATCTTTTTTTTTAAAATGGGTTTCATTTATCCTTGAAAGGACTTAGTTTAAAACCCCAGAAATTTATTCACCTTGAATGTTAATTACTTAGGCAAGGGTTTTACTTAGTAGGGATTTATTCTTTCTGAAGAAATGGTCTTACATACCCTGGAAAGGGTTAAATCATCTTAGAAATGGTTTTTTCACAACTGGCTTTTCCCAGTGGATAAAACATTTTGAAAATGGTTAATCATCTTAGAAAGGTTAATTCCAGAAAGGTCTCATTCACCTCAGAAAGGTATAACACCACAAAGCCTTAATTCGGCTTTAAAATATATAATTCATCTTTTGGGAAAAGGGGATAATTCCCTCTTAGAAATGGACTATTCCCCGTTTTATAATTTATTTAGAAAGGTTTAACAACCAGAAAGGTCTTTTTATAAGAAATGGGTTTTCAGTTTTAGAAAAAGGTTATTCATTTTTAAAATTTTTATTCATTTTGAAATTTTCTTACCTTTTGAAATGGGTTTGCATTTAAAAATGGTATAATTAATCAGAAATCGTTCTCATTCACTTAGTCGGGTTAAATTTATTTTGAAATTTGGGATAAGGTCCCTTTTTACTATGTTATTTCCTATTAAAAGATGGGTTGCATAACACCCCAATTTTTTTAGTACTTTTTAAAATTTTGAGATTTTATTGCCCGAACGAGGAAATTGGAAAAGCGGGAGAACCCCTGCTGGGTTTGTCTTTTTCCCCCAAAGATAAACGGGATTAAACAATTGTTAAACTTGGAAGACCACAACAGTGAGGGGTTTTATGTTGGGACAATATACAGCCAATTTGGGGGTGCTCAAAATAAGAGTTCTCTTTTTTTCCAGTGCCCTGTTTGGGTTTTCGAATCAAGAATGATGATTGGGCTTACGTGATTCTCGTTCAGAAAAACAAAGGCAAAACTAATAAAATTTCTTAGAAATTTTAAAAAATGTTGGGTTGAGTTTTTGATAATGTACATTTTAATGTCAGGAGTAATATTTACATTCATTTGCAAAAAAAAAACAAACATTTCAGGATGATTTATTTTTGATTTTAGTTCTCACTGTGATTATTTCCAAAGACAATATGGTTGGGCAGTAGCACCCAAAAACTGAAAATTTCTGAGAGTATTGTGAAGAGTGCCAAAAAACATTTTTTGTCTTTTTCAGGAGAATAAATTGTTTTAATATACAAAAACATGCAACATTTCAGGACAATAATGTGAATGGAGTGGCCAAAAAACATTTTCTAGCATTTTCCCGGCCCGATTATGGGGACAGCAGTAACCCCTACAATATTGATCGACTCTTGTTCAAAAACAAAGCTGCAACAAATTTCAGAAGATGTATTGGTTACCAAGGACATGCAACATTTCAGGACAATATTGTGACAGCAGTGCTACAAACATGCAACATTTCAGGACAATATTGTGACAGCAGTAGCAAAAACATGCAACATTTCAGGACAATATTGTGACAGTACCAAAAACATGCAACATTTCAGGACAATATTGTGACAGTAGTACCAAAAACATGCAACATTTCAGGACAATATTGTGACAGCAGTGCCAAAAACATGCAACATTTCAGGACAATATTGTGACATTAGTACCAAAACATGCAACTTTCAGGACAATATTGTGACATTAGTACCAAAAACATGCAACATTTCAGGACAATATTGTGACAGCAGTGCCAAAAACATGCAACATTTCAGGACAATATTGTGACATTAGTACCAAAAACATGCAAAATTTCAGGACAAGATTGTGACATTAGTACCAAAAACATGCAACATTTCAGGACAATATTGTGAAAGTACCAAAAACATGCAACATTTCAGGACAATATTGTGACAGCAGTGCCAAAACATGCAACATTTCAGGACAATATTGTGACAGCAGTGCCCAAAAAAATGCAACACTTCAGGACAATATTGTGACATTAGTACCAAAAACATGCAACATTTCAGGACAATATTGTGACAGTACCAAAACATGCAACATTTCAGGACAATATTGTGACATTAGTACCAAAAACATGCAACATTTCAGGACAATATTGTGACAGCAGTGCTACAAACATGCAACATTTCAGGACAATATTGTGACAGCAGTAGCAAAAACATGCAATATTTCAGGACAATATTGTGACAGTACCAAAAACATGCAACATTTCAGGACAATATTGTGACAGCAGTGCCAAAAACATGCAACATTTCAGGACAATATTGTGACAGCAGTGCCAAAAACATGCAACATTTCAGGACAATATTGTGACATTAGTACCAAAAACATGCAACATTTCAGGACAATATTGTGACAGTACAAAACATACAACATTTCAGGACAATATTGTGACAGCAGTGCCAAAAACATGCAACATTTCAGGACAATATTGTGACAGCAGTGCCAAAACATGCAACATTTCAGGACAATATTGTGACATTAGTACCAAAAACATGCAACGTTTCAGGACAATTAATTGTTGACAAGTTACGCAATCCGTCGTATGCAAGATTACAAATAATGTCAGTTACCAATTCACCACAGAACCAGTATGAGTTAGCAGTTGTGTTATTTCATAACAATTTCGTTTTAATATGTATTTTGTATACTATTGATTGCTATGGAGGAATTTACAGAAATAACTAGTCTCAAATAACTTGAGAACATGTCTTTGTTAATAGATTTGTTTGCTATGGGAAATAGTCCTCCACTAACGGGATACATTCATGTAATGGAGTGAATACAAGTACATTGGTTATGCACTAAAAGAAGACAAGTGTAAGGAAATAGAGGAACATGCTAGGGAAAGAGAAATAAAGAAATTTTTAATAGATGCTTAGAACAAAGATTAGAATGTCTGGCTGTTGGCTTGTTAGTCACTGAACTGAGTAAATACATGTTAAGTAATAACTTCTCTCTAGAGACGGGCAACCCTCCACTACTGTGTCACAGACAGGAATGCCAGGAAGTAACTGGATAGCCAGATGGGCTTCACTTCCTCAGGGTTACTCTTGTAACTTTGCTTATTTACCAGGCAAGAACAACACTCTGTGGAGCTGTTTTGTTGTTCGTGACTTATCATGAAATCCAGCAACTGTGTAATATGTCATGATCTTCATGTATTCAAGTTGTACCTACAGCATATTCTGTGAGCTTCAGCGTGGCTTGTCTGTGATCAGTTTAACGTCATGGACAAGATAATCACTTTCTATTGTGGGTTGTTTATCCAGAAATCCAGAGGAAACTTGCACTTCCTTACAGAGGCTTTATTCTTTTATATCTACAAGTGAATGAAGCAAATAAAGAACATTTTATGCAATAAGTCCTTGTCATAGGAAATTAAAAATAGAATTCTTACATATTACATAGAACCAGTTCTAACATACGGTTGTGAATCCTGGAGAATTAGTAAACAAGCAAAAAAAATCTATAGAAGTCTTGGAGATGTGGTTTTATAGATGAATGCTGAAAATTCCTTGGACATCCAAAATGAGCAATCTGGACATTTTGAGGCAAGCTAAGTCACAAAGATAACTTATCACAAACATCAGAAAGAGGCAATCATTCTGTACCCACATTCTGAGAAATCAAAAGCTGGAATATGTAACAACTGGAAAGATTTGTGGAAAGAGAGAACAAGAAGACTCTATATTATTACTCCGGTACAAGATTCCATTACTCCGGTACAAGATTCCAATACTCTGGTACAAGATTACATTACTCCGGTACAAGATTCCATTACTGTGGTACAAGATTCCATTACTGTGGTACAAGATTCCATTACTCCGGTACAAGATTCCATTACTCCGGTACAAGACTGCACTTTCTACCTGGGGCGGGGGTCTTCATGAGTTGTTGATTCAATTCCAAACTCCATCATTTGATTGATGAGTGCAATTTTCTCAGAGACTCCTGGGGGTTGTCACTGGAGCTACGGAGTTCATGTTTTGTTTGACATTTTCGGCAGGAAGCCCCTCTGAAAGAAACTGTGCTATATGTGATAAAACCCGGTGCAATGTTGTTTTTCATTTTCTTTTGTTACTACTTACTGACATAATTCAATTCCTTTTAAAATAACTGTGTTGTTGGTTGGTACATACTTAATTATGTTTTGAAGGCTTATTACAAACGTTATTTCCCAAACTGAATTTATTAATTAACCAAATGGTAACTAACAGTGTATTTTATTAGTCATTGATTTATAAATTATACATATACTATGATAACTTTCACGTATTCTTCTTCAAACATGGAAGCCACAAACAGCAGGATGCATAATGTATTGCCAGGCATATTTTGGTGCATCTCGTCAGGTGCATACTGCAGTTATATTTCATATGAAATGAACATATGAAACATGTTGTTGGCTGAAATACATCATGCATAATGTCTCTGATACTGTTCCACTGTGGGACATTTGTTATCCTCACAGTAATTGCAAAAGACACCTGAAATCAGCCTGTCTGCATAAGCCAGGTTTTAGACTCGGAAATATTCCAGGCAATAAACTGTGCAGCCTCATTTGTGTGGCTTCTGTGTTAAATTCACTAAAATAATACATTGTTTTGAATATCTTTTGATGTTTTCCCTTGACAGTGGTAGTGGAGTATAGTCCCAAAGCCATTCAGGCCAAGCCCTGTGTTGAATGAATGTTGGCTATTTTTGTATGGTATGAGATAGCTGGTCTTAGACCAACACTTTTACGTCATGCCAAGGAGGTCTGCAGTCTTACTGTTCTGTGTACCCTCCCTTGGGCTCTGCTAACACACGACTGATCATGAAGACCTGTTATCTCCTCTTACAGTAGATCTAGTCCCAGCTTCCTGATTACACTTAGACCAGTAATCACTAATCCATCTTACACCTTAGAAATGTTATAATTCATCTTAGAAATGGTCTCATTCACCTTAGAAATGGTATAATTAATCTTATAAATGGTCTAATTCATCTTAGAAATGGTTTAATTCATCTTATAAATGGTATAATTTATCTTATAAATGGTATCATTCACCTTATAAATGGTATAATTCTTCTTAGAAATGGTATAATTAATCCTATAAATGGTATCATTCACCTTAGAAATGGTATACTTCACCTTAGAAATGGTATAATTCACCTTAGAAATGGTATAATTCATCTTAGAAATGGTATTCATCTTAGAAATGGTATAATTCATCCTAGAAATGGTCTTATTCACCTTAGAAATAGTCTCATTCACCTTAGAAATGGTATAATTCATCTTATAAATGGTATAATTCATCTTAGAAATGGTATGATTCATCTTAGAAATGGTCTTATTCACCTTAGAAATGGTATAATTCATCTTAGAAATGGTATAATTCATCTTAGAAATGGTCTTATTCACCTTAGAAATGGTATAATTCATCTTAGAAATGGTATAATTCATCTTAGAAATGGTTTAATTCATCTTAGAAATGGTCTCATTCACCTTAGAAATGGTATAATTCACCTTAGAAATGGTATAATTCATCTTAGAAATGATATAATTCATCTTAGAAATGGTATAATTCATCTTAGAAATGGTCTCATTCACCTTAGAAATTGTATAATTCATCTTAGAAATGGTATAATTCACCTTAGAAATGGTCTTATTCACCTTAGAAATGGTATAATTCACCTTAGAAATGGTCTCATTCACCTTAGAAATGTTATAATTCATCTTAGAAATGGTCTCATTCACCTTAGAAATGGTATAATTCATCTTAGAAATGGTATAATTCATCTTAGAAATGGTCTCATTCACCTTAGAAATGGTATAATTCATCTTTGAAATGGTATAATTCACCTTTTTCTCTATGTTGCATTTCCCTTACAGGATGTTGCAGTCAACACCAGCATTTTTCAGCTGCTGTTGATGTATTAGGCAAGTTTTACGTTCAGTAGTTTGCCATTGCTTTCTGAACGACTGGCTCACATACTCTGGTAAGTTACCAGCGCGGCGCGAACCACTGCTGGTTCTCACAGCTGCTGTTTTCCCCACATGGATATACGGGATTATGAACAATGTCGTTAACACTTGGCCAGGGAGACCAGCAAGGTCGACTGTGAGGGCTCACTGTTGGGTACACCATATACAGCCTTAAAATTCGGCTTTCAAAATATATGACACTTTATTTTGGAGATGGGTGTTGTTTGTCCATCAAGAATGATGATGACTATTCTGTGTATTTTGTTTATGAAAGTAACAAAAGAGCATCTATATAAAATACTTTGAAATTTAAGAAATGCTTGTCTTGAGTTTTTGATAATGTATTCATTTTTAATGATATATTGGCATTGTAATATCTTACTTTATTCATGTTTGCATTATATAAAATAAAAAAAACAAATCTTTATTACTTCATTTGTCGTTATTGATTTTGATTTGTGATTTTGATTTCTTCACTGTGATTATTTCCAATTAAAATATGGTTGGACATGTAGCACAATATTCAGTACTGACATATTTTGAGAGTGATTGCTGAATGAGAATGAAAGTGGATAGAACACTGGTGTTTGTCTTTCTTCAGTAAAAACAGAGAAATAATGTAAGTTATTGAATATACAACAGTAAGCTTCTACAGATTCTGAGGACAATATATAGCAATGGACGTGGCTCAAAGGATAAGAGTTCTCTAGCTTTTCCAGTGCCCTGATTATGGGGTATCAGAATCAACCCCTACATCGGTCAGTTGGACTTGCATCGACTTCTTGTTCAGAAAACAATGGCAAACTGCTGAACCTAAATTTGCTTAGAAGATGTACGTTGGGGTTGATCGCAGAGGACATGCAACATTTCAGGACAATATTGTGACAGCAGTGCTACAAACATGCAACATTTCAGGACAATATTGTGACAGCAGTAGCAAAAACATGCAACATTTCAGGACAATATTGTGACAGTACCAAAAACATGCAACATTTCAGGACAATATTGTGACAGCAGTGCCAAAAACATGCAACATTTCAGGACAATATTGTGACAGCAGTGCCAAAAACATGCAACATTTCAGGACAATATTGTGACATTAGTACCAAAACATGCAACATTTCAGGACAATATTGTGACATTAGTACCAAAAACATGCAACATTTCAGGACAATATTGTGACAGCAGTGCCAAAAACATGCAACATTTCAGGACAATATTGTGACATTAGTACCAAAAACATGCAAAATTTCAGGACAAGATTGTGACATTAGTACCAAAAACATGCAACATTTCAGGACAATATTGTGACAGTACCAAAAACATGCAACATTTCAGGACAATATTGTGACAGCAGTGCCAAAAACATGCAACATTTCAGGACAATATTGTGACAGCAGTGCCAAAAACATGCAACACTTCAGGACAATATTGTGACATTAGTACCAAAAACATGCAACATTTCAGGACAATATTGTGACAGTACCAAAACATGCAACATTTCAGGACAATATTGTGACATTAGTACCAAAAACATGCAACATTTCAGGACAATATTGTGACAGCAGTGCTACAAACATGCAACATTTCAGGACAATATTGTGACAGCAGTAGCAAAAACATGCAATATTTCAGGACAATATTGTGACAGTACCAAAAACATGCAACATTTCAGGACAATATTGTGACAGCAGTGCCAAAAACATGCAACATTTCAGGACAATATTGTGACAGCAGTGCCAAAAACATGCAACATTTCAGGACAATATTGTGACATTAGTACCAAAAACATGCAACATTTCAGGACAATATTGTGACAGTACCAAAAACATACAACATTTCAGGACAATATTGTGACAGCAGTGCCAAAAACATGCAACATTTCAGGACAATATTGTGACAGCAGTGCCAAAAACATGCAACATTTCAGGACAATATTGTGACATTAGTACCAAAAACATGCAACGTTTCAGGACAATATTGTGACAGTACCAAAACATGCAACATTTCAGGACAATATTGTGACATTAGTACCAAAAACATGCAACATTTCAGGACAATATTGTGACAGTAGTACCAAAAACATGCAACATTTCAGGACAATATTGTGACAATAGTACCAAAAACATGCAACATTTCAGGACAATATTGTGACATTAGTACCAAAGACATGCAACATTTCAGGACAATATTGTGAAAGTACCAAAAACATGCAACATTTCAGGACAATATTGTGACAGCAGTGCCAAAAATATGCAACATTTCAGGACAATATTGTGACATTAGTACCAAAAACATGCAACATTTCAGGACAATATTGTGACAGCAGTGCCAAAAACATGCAACATTTCAGGACAATATTGTGACAGCAGTGCCAAAAACATGCAACATTTCAGGACAATATTGTGACAGCAGTGCCAAAATCATGCAACATTTCAGGAGAATATTGTGACAGTACCAAAAACATACAACATTTCAGGACAATATTGTGACAGCAGTGCCAAAAACATGCAACATTTCAGGACAATATTGTGACAGTACCAAAAACATGCAACATTTCAGGACAATATTGTGACAGCAGTGCCAAAAACATGCAACATTTCAGGACAATAGTGTGACAGCAGTGCCAAAAACATGCAACATTTCAGGACAATATTGTGACATTAGTACCAAAAACATGCAACATTTCAGGACAATATTGTGACAGTAGTACCAAAAACATGCAACATTTCAGGACAATATTGTGACATTAGTACCAAAAACATGCAACATTTCAGGACAATATTGTGACAGCAGTAGCAAAAACATGCAACATTTCAGGACAATATTGTGACAGTACCAAAAAGATGCAACATTTCAGGACAATATTGTGACAGTAGTACCAAAAACATGCAACATTTCAGGACAATATTGTGACAGCAGTGCCAAAAACATGCAACATTTCAGGACAATATTGTGACAGCAGTGCCAAAAACATGCAACATTTCAGGACAATATTGTGACATTAGTACCAAAAACATGCAACATTTCAGGACAATATTGTGACAGTACCAAAAACATACAACATTTCAGGACAATATTGTGACAGCAGTGCCAAAAACATGCAACATTTCAGGACAATATTGTGACAGCAGTGCCAAAAACATGCAACATTTCAGGACAATATTGTGACATTAGTACCAAAAACATGCAACGTTTCAGGACAATATTGTGACAGTACCAAAACATGCAACATTTCAGGACAATATTGTGACAGTAGTACCAAAAACATGCAACATTTCAGGACAATATTGTGACATTAGTACCAAAAACATGCAACATTTCAGGACAATATTGTGACAGCAGTAGCAAAAACATGCAACATTTCAGGACAATATTGTGACAGTACCAAAAACATGCAACATTTCAGGACAATATTGTGACAGTAGTACCAAAAACATGCAACATTTCAGGACAATATTGTGACATTAGTACCAAAAACATGCAACATTTCAGGACAATATTGTAACATTAGTACCAAAAACATGCAACATTTCAGGACAATATTGTGACAGTACCAAAAACATGCAACATTTCAAGACAATATTGTGACAGCAGTACCAAAAACATGCAACATTTCAGGACAGACAGAGAGAGAAAGAAGGAGAGACAGGCAGAGAGAAAGAGACATACGGAGAGAGACAGGAAGAGAAGACAGGAAGAGAGAGAGACAGACAGAGGGAGAAACAGAGAGAGGGAGATACAGAAAGAGGAAGACAGAGAAAGAGACAGACTGAGAGAGGTAGACAGAGGAAGAAACATATTGAGAGAGGCAGACAGAGAAAGAAACATATTGAGAGAGGCAGACAGAGAAAGAAACATATTGAGAGAGGCAGACAGAGAAAGAAACATATTGAGAGAGGCAGACAGAGGAAGAAACATATTGAGAGAGGCAGACAGAGGAAGAGACAGACTGAGAGAGGCAGACAGAGGAAGAGACAGACTGAGAGAGAGACAGACAGTCATGCAGAGAGAGATAGACAGACAGACAGTCATACAGAGAGAGGGAGAAGTAGACGGAGGGAGAGACAGACCGACAGAAGGAGAGACATACAGAGAGAGACAGATAGACAGAGAGACAAACATCATACAGAGAGAGGGAGAAACATGGAGGGAGAGACAGACAGTGGGAGAAACAGACAGAGACAGACAGACAGACAGAGATATACATAAACAGAGAGAGAGAAAGAAAGAGACAAAACGACAGACAGAGGCAGAGAGAGACAGACACAGATATAGATGGACAAAGGGAGAGTCATTGAGAGACAGATAGAGGGAGACAGAGACAGACAGGGGGAGAGACAGACAAAGTGAGAGACTGACAAAGATACAGATAGAGACAGACAGATAGACCGAGACAGACAGACATAGAGACTGACACACAGAGACAGACGGAGAGACAGAAAAACAGGTGGACAGAGAGACAGAAAATGAGAGAGAGACAGACATTGACAAACTGAGAGACAGACAGAGAAACAGAGAAGGATAGAGAGACAGTCAGAAAGAGACGGGCAGACAGAGACAATTAGAGACAGACGGACACAGACAGGCAGACCGATACAGACAGACAAATAGAGACAGGCTGACAGAGACATCCAGACAAGCAGAGACAGACGGGCATATGCAGATAGACAGAGACAGCCTGACAGAGTCAGACAGACAGATGCAGACAGAGATAGACAGACAGACATATGCAGATAGAGACAGACAGACAGATGGACTGAGCCAGATAGACAGAGACGGACAAAGAGACAGGCAGACAGAGACAATTAGACAGAGACAGATGGACATAGACAGACAGACGGAGACAGACAGACTGACAGACAGAAAGAGATGGAACCTGACAGATGGAGACAGACAAACAGAGACAGACAAGCGGACTGAGTCAGATAGACAGAGACAGATAAAGAGACAGACAGACAGAGACAATTAGACAGAGACAGACGGACACAGACAGAGACATTCAGACAGACTGTCAGACAGAGACAGACGGACTGAGCTAGATAGACAGAGTCAATTGGACAGGGATAGACAGAGAAACAGAGATAGACAGACAGTGACTGACAGACAGAGACAGGGAGGCCTATTGACTATTGACTTACTGAATGTTCCATGACCCTTGCAGGGCGTTGTCGTCAACCCCAACTCTAGGTTGATCTACTGGATACTGTCACGTTCAGTAGTTTTACATGGCTTTCTGGACGAGAAGTCGACATTTAAGTCCGAACAGTGTAGACAACAGTGAACAGTGTCCCGAACAGTGTAGAGCCGGTCTCTGTGGCTAAGGGCTTGCGAACGCGGTTTGTGAGCCCGTATACCCGGGTTCGAAACACGGCGGTGCCGGTTTTTTCGAAAAAGGTATAGGGGCCGGTCGTTCAGAAAGCAATGGCAAACTACTGAACGTAACACTTGCCTAGTACATCAACAGCAGCTGAAAATGCTGGTGTTGACTGCAACGTCCCGTAAGGGATACGCAACAAAATTTATTAGTGTAGACAAAATCTCACTAACCCCCCCCCCCCCCCCCCCCCCCCCCCCCCCCCCGTAAGTGCACGGGAAGTTTAAGAACCAGCGCTCTGACCCATTCGACTACGCCGGCCTCTACAGAGAGACTAATTATACAGAAAACAAGTCAGTACATCTGAAACCAGATACCGGATCTAGGATTTTAGTAGCGCCATTAATCGGAAACACAAACAGGATATGAACAGCCGCCAACCACGCGGGACAGTGGAGCTGGCCTGTGAATTCATATACTCATATACCAGCGACACACACACTCACACAAACACACACACACACACACACACAGAGAGAGAGAGAGAGAGAGAGAGAGAGAGCCATCAACTCATGGTTCCCGTTCACAACACTACGTGAAAGGTTAGACCGCTCGGCCCAGCAATCTGTACAATCTAAGGTTCACGTTTCGAATCTAGGTGAAGTAGGTGAAGCGAAAATAGATAACAAGGTGACCGGATTTCAGATACAAATTCCTACTTATGGAATTCTATATTATATTCTTGTCCTTCTTTCGTTCGAGTGAAATTTGTCTATGACTGCAATGTTGCTTCTTGTATGAATGTAACTATTATTTGATGGGAGATATCTTCAACAGTGCCACAGGCTAGTCATTTCTGATTGAATTCTTTATTCTGTTTTCGAGAAGAGACCTTAGATAGCGACCTTCGCAAAGCAACATTATTGATGTAACCCAGTGGTTCTCAACCGGTGGGGAATTCCCCGGCCCCCCCCCCCCCCCCCCAGAGGGAAATTTTAGGGTTTCCAGGGGGGGGGGGGAATGAAGATTATTTCAAGATCGAGTTAATACAAGAACCGATTACTTGATATTGTTTTTCCCTTCATACTTTACGGTTCTGTACGTCTCACCCTTCTAAAATTCATGTTATAAAGTAAGTAGACCCACAAATCACATGTTATGTGGACGTCTAGACTTGTTTTAGTATGTACTTCCATTATTACGTATACTGTGTAGGAGCGGGGGGGGGGGGGGGGGGAATGACGTTCTGAAAATATAGTGAACGGGGGCACGGGCCAAAAAAGGTTGAGAACCAGTGTTGTAACTTTTTTATACGTTGAAGCCAAAACCAATATTTTTCACGATTTATTGCCTCGTAATTATTTAGATGCCATTTCTGACACAAATGTTGCCAATAACTTGTACTATAGACTGCAGAGATGTGGTTTCTGAGACAAATGTTGCCAGCACCTTGTACTATACCTGCTCCGTGGCGAAGAGGTTACGGGCTCAGTTCGTTATATCGCATACCCGAGTTCAAAACATAGCTGCGGGCGATTTGGCAACAATCCGCCTTGTGTTGGTTTGTTATGAAATGGTATGGGTGCCGGTCGTTCAGAAAACAATGGTAAACTAATGAACATAAACTTGCCAAGAGATCACAACAGCAGAAAATGCTGTTGTTGACTGCGACGTCCAGTAAAGGATATGCAACTAAACCTTAAACCTTTTACACCTTGTAACAGCGGAGATGTGGTTTCTGCGGCACACGTTTCCAAGAAGAGTTTAATGAAGTACTTTATTATAGGCAACAATAAGAACTGTACTTTCGCTATGTAATGAGAGGAGAGACATTGCGGAAGGTCGCGAGGAATGGAAAGATGGGAGGTAAAAGAGGCAGACGCTGATCGACTGGAGGGTCTCAGACGGTGGCGTGGAGGGAGGTTGTCAGTAGAGTGGATCTAGAATACCAGCGACTGGGGTCTGTGTAGAGACGTGATCGACTGGAGGGTCTCAAAACAGTGGCATGGAGGGATGTTGTCTGTAGAGTGGATCCAGTACACCGGGGACTGGCGTCTGTGCAGAGTCGTGGTCGGCTGGAGGGCCTCAGACAGAGACATGGAGGAATATTGTCTGTAGAGTGGATCCAGTACACCAGGGACTGGGGTCTGTGCAGAGACGTGGTCGGCTGGAGGTGCTGGGGTCTGTGCAGAGACGTGGTCGGCTGGAGGTGCTGGGGTCTGTGCAGAGACATGGTCGGCTGGAGGTGCAGGGGTCTGTGCGGAGACATGGTCGGCTGGAGGTGCTGGGGTCTGTGCAGGGAAGTGACTGGCTATGTCATGTGTTAAGGCACATGATGATGACAAGCGATTCCGTGAAGGTCCTGTTAGTGGCAATGATGTGGTTGTCTGTCTGTCCGTCTGTCAGTCTGTCTGTCCGTCTGTCAGTCTATCCATCCATGTGTCGGTGCCGTACGAGTGTGTTGGTGTGTCTGTCTGTCTCTCTGTGTGTGCGTACGTACGTTTATGTATATGAGTGAGCAGATTGGTGCGTGCGTGCATGTATGCATACCTGGCTGTCTGTGTTTCAGTCTGTTTCTGTGTGCCTGTGTATAGGTGGGTAGCTAGGTAGGTAGCTATATGTTTTACGGGCGTAAATACACACACACACACGAGTGTGTGTATATGGGTAAGTAGGTAGGTTGTTTTACTGTTAGGCAGATATTTAGATTGGTAGGTAGGCATGTATGTAAATACACAGGCAGGTGAACAGGTATCTCTCTATGTCTATACCTGGTAGATACACTTTATCAAATGACGGATGTTGGCAGGCGACGGAGATGTTGTAGAAACTCACGTGACTAATAAATCTGTCATTGACCCGTTCTCTGACCGGCTGACCTCGTTGTAACGACGTTCACATCCGTCAGGATCTCTGACGATGAAGAGCTCTTGAATGGTCCTCTCTCGCCACATGTCTACGCGTCTGTTGTTCACACACACACACACGCACACACACACACACACACAGACACACACACACACAGACACACACACACACACAGATATATATATATATATATATATATATATATAATATATATATATATTATATATATATATATATATATATATATATATATATATATATATGTATATATTACAGTTGTTCACATACACAGTTGGTCATATACATACAAACTTATTCGCACACACATATAATTGTTCACACACACACTTGTTCACACACACAGTTGTTCACACACACACACACACACACACACACTTGTTAACACACATACTTGTTCACACACAGTTGATCACACGCACAAACTTGTTCACACACACAGAGTTGTTCACACACACATTTATTCACACACACCGTTATTCATACACACAGTTGTTCACACACACACAGTTGTTCACACACAGTTGTTCACACACACACACACTTGTTCACACACAGTTGTTCACACACAGTTGTTCACACATACAGTTGTTCACATACACAGTTATTCACACATACAGTTGTTCACACACACAGTTGTTCACACATACAGTTGTTCACACATACAGTTGTTCACACACAAACAGTTGTTCACACACACACTTGTTCACATACAATTTTTCACACACAGTTGTTCACACACACAGTTGTTCACACACACAGTTGTTCACACATACAGTTGTTCACACACAGTTGTTCACATACACAGTTGTTCACACACACAGTTGTTCACACACAGTTGTTCACATACACACAGTTGTTCACATACAGTTGTTCACACACACAGTTGTTCACATACACACAGTTGTTCACATACAGTTGTTCACACATACAGTTGTTCACACACAGTTGTTCACATACACACAGTTGTTCACACACACAGTTGTTCACACATACACAGTTGTTCACACACAGTTTTTCACACACACAGTTGTTCACACATACAGTTGTTCACACACAGTTGTTCACATACACAGTTGTTCACACAAGCACAATTGTTCACACATAACAGTTGTTCACACATACAGTTGTTCACACATACAGTTGTTCACACATACACAGTTGTTCACACATACAGTTGTTCACACACAGTTGTTCACACACAGAGTTGTTCACACATACAGTTGTTCACACACACAGTTGTTCACACACAGCTGTTCACATACACAGTTGTTCACATATACAGTTGTTCACACACACAGTTGTTCACACATACACAGTTGTTCACACACACACAGTTGTTCACACATACACAGTTGTTCACACATACAGTTGTTCACACATACAGTTGTTCACACACACAGTTGTTCACATACACAGTTGTTCACACATACAGTTGTTCACACACAGTTGTTCACATACATAGTTGTTCACACACACAGTTGTTCACACATACAGTTGTTCACACACACACACACACACACACACAGTTGTTCACACATACAGTTGTTCACACACACAGCTGTTTACACATACACAGTTGTTCACACACACAGGTGTTCATACACACAGTTGTTCACACATACAGATGTTTACGCATACACAGTTGTTCACACACACAGTTGTTCGCACATACAGTTGTTTACACATACACAGTTGTTCACAAACACAGTTGTTCACACATACAGTTGTTCACACATACACAGTTTTTCACACACACACACACACAGAGTTGTTCACACACATATTTATTCACACACACACACACACAGAGTTGTTCACACACATATTTATCCACACACATAGTTTTTCACACACACAGTTGTCCACACGCATAGTTTTTCACACACACTTGTTTATACACACCGAGTTGTTCACACATACACACAGTTGCACACACACACACACACACGCGCAATTATTCACACACACACAGTTGTTATTACACACAGCTGTAACATATTAATGCACTATGTCCCGTTGTCAATCAGTCTGTATGTGTGTGTGTGCGCGCGCGCGTGTGTACGCGTGCCTGCATGTGTATATATCTAGCGTCAGATTAATGCACTATATCTCGTTGACTGTGTGAGCGTGTGTGTGTTTGTGTGTGTGCGCGTGTGAGTGTGTGTGTGTGTGTTTGTGTGTGTAAATCTTCTTCTGTTTCAGTCCTCTATCCCCCATTGGGATATATGTCGTAAATCCACTTACTCCCAGCCCTCAACCCACTCACTCCCCGCCCTCAACCCACTCACTCCAATCCCTCAACCCACTCACTCCCAGCTCTCACTCCCCGCCCTCAACATACTAACTCCCAGCCCTCAACCCACTCACTCCCAGCCCTCAACCCACTCACTCCCAGCCCTCAACCCACTCACTCCCCGCTCTCACTCCCCGCCCTCAACATACTAACTCCCAGCCCTCAACCCACTCACTCCCAGCCCTCAACCCACTCACTCCCAGCCCTCAACCCACTCACTCCAAGCCCTCAACCCACTCACTCCCAGCCCTCAACCCACTCACTCCCAGCCCTCAACCCACTCACTCCCAGCCCTCAACCCAATCACTCCCAGCCCTCAACCCACTCATTCCTAGCCTTCAAACCACTCACTCTCAGCCCTCAACCCACTCACTCCCAGCCCTCAACCCACTCACTCCCAACCCACTCACTCCCAGCCCTCAACCCACTCACTCCCAACCCACTCACTTCCAGCCCTCAACGCACTCACTCCCAGCCCTCAACCCACTCACTCCCAGCCCTCAACTCACTTACTCCCAACCCACTCACTCCCAGCCCTCAACCCACTCACACCCAACCCACTCACTCCCGGCCCTCAACCCACTCACTCCCCGCCCTCAACCCACTCACTCCCAGCCCTCAACCCACTCACTCCCAACCCACTCACTCCCAGCCCTCAACCCACTCACTCCCAGCCCTCAACCCACTCACTCCCAGCCCTCAACCCACTCACTCCCAGCCCTCAACCCACTCACTCCCAGCCCTCAACCCACTCACTCCCAACCCTCAACCCACTCACTCCCAACCCACTCACTCCCAGCCCTCAACCCACTCACTCCCAACCCACTCACTCCCAGCCCTCAATCCACTCCTCCCAACCCACTCACTCCCAACCCTCAACCCACTCACTCCCAACCCACTCACTCCCAGTCCTCAACCCACTCACTCCCAACCCACTCACTCCCAGCCCTCTATCCACTCCTCCCAACCCACTCACTCCCAGTCCTCAACCCACTCACTCCCAACCCACTCACTCCCAGCCCTCAACCCACTCACTCCCAGCCCACCCACTCCCAGCCCTCAACCCACTCACTCCCAGCCCTCAACCCACTCACTCCCAACCCACTCACTCCCAGCCCTCAACCCACTCACTCCCAACCCACTCACTCCCAGCCCTCAACCCACTCACTCCTAACCCACTCACTCCCAGCCCACAACCCACTCACTCCCAGCCCACCCACTCCCAGCCCTCCTATCTTTGGCTACCCCATACAGTTCTGCCCATATCCTTCCCATATAGATTATGTCTCTTTCCACTTCTCTTCTCTGTGAGTTTTTATGTCTTTCTCTGTTTGTTTTGACCCGTAGATTTCAGACAGCTATTTCTAGATTTACAATTCTCAGGTTTTCTGTCTATGCCCCATCCAGCGGCAGCATCTTATCTCCATCTCTTGGTTCACTGGTATTTGTCTAGTTTTCTCCATGAGCTTCACAAAGGCGATTGTGCCATACCATTTTATTCCTTTATTCCTTCTGTTTTTTTGCAGGTTCCATTTAATGAATGTTTGTAGTTTATGTGTAATGGTGTTCTTTGTTCTCCGTTGTTCTCTGCTCCATACAGCAGAACTGATTTCACGTTAGAATTGAATATTCTAAGTTTTGTGCTCAGTTTAATTTCTGTTGACTTCCACACATTTGCTCCTGCTCTGACAGCCTTCTGTATTCCTTTTCTAGTCTTCCGTGTTCTTATTTTGATATCTGTATCTGTTCCACCCATTTTGTGTACATCGCTTCCTAAGTAGGTGTATGATGTGTATATATTCAGCCACATAAGAATGCAATATGTACGCTTGTATGTCTGAGCGCATGTGTATATGTGTGTACCTAGTGACATATTAATGCACTATTTCCCTCTGTATGTGGGAGTGTGTGTGTTTGTATACTATACTTACAGTGACCTGAATCACACGACACGCCCCGTATGGTGAGACAAGCCCCTAAGGTCACGTCGTAACTTAACAAACGAGGCAGCAGGAGAAACAACACGCTCGACCACCAGGTACGGCGCAACAACTTCATAATTGCTTGAAGTACAGGCAACCATACGCAGTTTAGTGTGCTATGTCAACTCGGCTTGCATTGTGAATCCGGCCGTGTTCTCATTTCTGATACACTACAACATGTTTATGGGAATATCTCCGAGGACGTCCGATATATTAAACTAATCCTGTTCCTGTTCCCTTTGCCCTTGTGGACCACATATTCCCAGATTTATGGTATTGATTACACTGCGGATTCACACGGTAGGCTGACGTTTGTGGTTTGACATGTTGTATTGTCTTTATTCTTCATTTGCAGGTCCCGAGATGACACAGGCGACCACGACTCCCCATACCTCCCTGCCATTTCATATGATAATACAGTTAGTGTTGCTGATGTAATTATTATTGTTATTTGTTCCTCTGTTTCAGCACTCCACGTACACCTTATTCTGCCTGTATCTGCCTCTTGTCTAGAATGTTCTCGCATAGGCTGATTTCTCTGTTCTTCTGTTGATGTGTCCTATCATGTTCTTGTTGATCTGTATTGTTATATTCTTGATGATGTGTCCTATAATGTTCTTGTTCATGTGTCCTATAATGTTCTTCTCTGGTCTTAAACTTTTTCAGTCTTAAACTTCTCTAGTTTTAAACTTCTTCTGCTCTACCTAGATATGGAATCTATCTTCTGACCTTTATATTATCTGCCCTTTACATCATGCCTTCTGCATCGTCTGCCCTCTCCTATATTATCTGCCCTTTAATCATGCCTTCTGCATCGTCTGCCCTCTCCTATATTATCTGCCCTTTACATATGCCTTCTGCATCGTCTGCCCTCTCCTATATTATCTGCCCTTTAATCATGCCTTCTGCATCGTCTGCCCTCTCCTATATTATCTGCCCTTTAATCATGCCTTCTGCATCGTCTGCCCTCTCCTATATAATCTGCCCTTTAATCATGCCTTCTGCATCGTCTGCCCTCTCCTATATTATCTGCCCTTTACATCACACCTTCTGCACCGTCTGCCCTCTCCAATATTATCTGCCCTTTAATCATGCCTTCTGCATCGTCTGCCCTCTCCTATATAATCTGCCCTTTAATCATGCCCTGTGCATCATCTGCCCTCTCCTATATTATCTGCCCTTGACATCACGCCTTCTGCATCGTCTGCCCTCCCCTATTGCATCAATCTTGCATTTTCTATAAGTTGCCATTGATCATGTATTATTTCCGAAGATGTACTAAGAGAGCTGTCCATTAATACTGATGTACTGAAGTCATCCCGATGTTCGCCTCTACCCCTCTCCCCTATAACCTGAGCATGTCCATGGCACGCCTGGTTTACTCGGATACTCGAACCTTGTACCTTTTTACAATCCACCAGCAGTTTGGGGTCGACAAGAGCACGGCGAATATATCGCTGCCCGGGATAAAATTATGACAACACCAGGAAACATACCCACAATAGAATATGTATAGCATGTATGATTCTGGCGTCCGCGCACACCCACCCACACACTCACACACTTGGACCTTGATCGTGCTACGGGCAATGTAAGGTGGAATCTGTGTAGAAATCGGTGACTCGGTACAAACCATAGATTCGGAGAATCGCTTCCGCCAAGGTGTTGGCCACTCACCACCGTTCACACGGATGCTGGACTGCTTCGTCACTCCTGTCACATCGTACACAAACACTATTGTTTGGCGATCAGGGAAGTAGAAGACAGAGGTAGAGTTTAGAGGACGCAGCACTACACAACATAAACATTGAAAGTTATAGTTATGGACCGGGATTCGAACCTGTCACCTCCAAATGAGCGAAAACAATACATGTGTGTATATTTATGAACTGTCTTAGCGGCCTCAAGTGGTTCCCCAATTGCTATTGCTGTTTGTAAAACAAGTCTGCGTTCTTTCCTTGCCTCCATATTTCTCCTGTACATCGATTCAGCGGATCCGTAAACTATGAACTATGAACGGGGTGTGAAGAAGGTAACCTGGCAGCAATGGCGTCTACTGTCTGGATAATAGCTATCCATCGAGGCGGAGGTAAAGACTGGATCATAGCTAGCCATCGAGGCGGAGGTAAAGACTGGATCATAGCTAGCCATCGAGGCGGAGGTAAAGACTGGATCATATCTTGCCACCCAGGCTAAGGTGAAGACTAGGATCATAGCTAGCCATCGAGGCGGAGGTGGAGACTGGATCATAGCTAGCCATCGAGGCGGAGGTAAAGACTGGATCATAGCTAGCCACCCAGGCGGAGGTGGAGACTGGATCATAGCTAGCCACCCAGGCGGAGGTGAGACTGGATCATAGCTAGCCACCCAGGCGGAGGTGGAGACTGGATCATAGCTAGCCACCCAGGCGGAGGTGGAGACTGGATCATAGCTAGCCATCGAGGCGGAGGTGGAGACTGGATCATAGCTAGCCATCGAGGTGGAGGTAAAGACTGGATCATAGCTAGCCATCCGAGGTGGAGGTAAAGACTGGGTCATAGCTAGCCACTCGAGGTGGAGGTAAAGACTGGGTCATAGCTAGCCATCCGAGGTGGAGGTAAAGACTGGGTCATAGCTAGCCATCGAGGTGGAGGTAAAGACTGGGTCATAGCTAGCCATCCGAGGTGGAGGTAAAGACTGGGTCATAGCTAGCCATCGAGGTGGAGGTAAAGACTGGGTCATAGCTAGCCATCGAGGTGGAGGTAAAGACTGGGTCATAGCTAGCCATCGAGGTGGAGGTAAAGACTGGGTCATAGCTAGCCATCGAGGTGGAGGTAAAGACTGGGTCATAGCTAGCCATCGAGGTGGAGGTAAAGACTGGGTCATAGCTAGCCATCGAGGTGGAGGTAAAGACTGGGTCATAGCTAGCCATCGAGGTGGAGGTAAAGACTGGGTCATAGCTAGCCACCGAGGTGGAGGTAAAGACTGGGTCATAGCTAGCCACCGAGGTGGAGGTAAAGACTGGGTCATAGCTAGCCACCAGGTGGAGGTAAAGACTGGGTCATAGCTAGCCACCCAGGTGGAGGTAAAGACTGGGTCATAGCTAGCCACCGAGGTGGAGGTAAAGACTGGGTCATAGCTAGCCACCGAGGTGGAGGTAAAGACTGGGTCATAGCTAGCCACCGAGGTGGAGGTAAAGACTGGGTCATAGCTAGCCACCCAGGTGGAGGTAAAGACTGGGTCATAGCTAGCCACCGAGGTGGAGGTAAAGACTGGGTCATAGCTAGCCACCGAGGTGGAGGTAAAGACTGGGTCATAGCTAGCCATCCGAGGTGGAGGTAAAGACTGGGTCATAGCTAGCCATCGAGGTGGAGGTAAAGACTGGGTCATAGCTAGCCACCGAGGTGGAGGTAAAGACTGGGTCATAGCTAGCCACCGAGGTGGAGGTAAAGACTGGGTCATAGCTAGCCACCGAGGTGGAGGTAAAGACTGGGTCATAGCTAGCCACCGAGGTGGAGGTAAAGACTGGGTCATAGCTAGCCATCGAGGTGGAGGTAAAGACTGGGTCATAGCTAGCCATCGAGGTGGAGGTAAAGACTGGGTCATAGCTAGCCATCGAGGTGGAGGTAAAGACTGGGTCATAGCTAGCCATCCGAGGTGGAGGTAAAGACTGGGTCATAGCTAGCCATCGAGGTGGAGGTAAAGACTGGGTCATAGCTAGCCATCCGAGGTGGAGGTAAAGACTGGGTCATAGCTAGCCACCGAGGTGGAGGTAAAGACTGGGTCATAGCTAGCTACCGAGGTGGAGGTAAAGACTGGGTCATAGCTAGCTACCGAGGTGGAGGTAAAGACTGGGTCATAGCTAGCTACCGAGGTGGAGGTAAAGACTGGGTCATAGCTAGCCATCCGAGGTGGAGGTAAAGACTGGATCATAGCTAGCCACCGAGGTGGAGGTAAAGACTGGATCATAGCTAGCCATCGAGGTGGAGGTAAAGACTGGATCATAGCTAGCCACCCAGGCGGAGGTAAAGACTGGATCATAGCTAGCCACCCAGGTGGAGGTAAAGACTGGATCATAGCTAGCCACCCAGGTGGAGGTAAAGACTGGGTCATATCTAGCCACCCAGGATGGAGGTAAAGACTGGATCATAGCTAGCCACCCAGACGGAGGTAAAGACTGGATCATATCTAGCCATCGAGGTGGAGGTAAAGACTGGGTCATATCTAGCCATCGAGGTGGAGGTAAAGACTGGGTCATATCTTGCCACCCAGGCTAAGGTGAAGACTGGATCATAGCTAGCCATCCAGGCTAAGGCGGAGACTGGATCATAGCTAGCCATCCAGGCGGAGGTGGAGACTGGATCATAGCTAGCCATGGAGGTGGAGGTGGAGACTGGGGCCAACTGCCGGGGGAAGAGTCTGGCTTTCCCGCGGCCAGTTACGTTAATAAAGCTGGTAGATGCAACCGAGCGCCTAAAGTTCGCCCTCCGAGGGTGAGGTGGCTTCTGGGCAGACACACTTAGCGATGTCGATGTGGGATCAGGAAGTTAAGCGAACGTCTCGAAGGTGGATAAGTACCACAGGAGAAAAACGCCCAAGAGTCATGACCAGGACGGGACCGCCCATAGAGAGTGTGAGGAAATTAAAGTGGCCGCCGCCCATAGAGAGTGTGAGTAAGTTAAAGGGGCCGAAACATTCGGCGAGGGGTGAGGCACTTCTGATAATCAGAAGCCTCCTGTCGTGCTTGCTCGGAGGCGGAGTTTGTATACAACTGATCACATTTCTGAAGCTTCAGTTTTGACCTCAAATGTGAGCTCTAGCACGAGGGTTGTCAGACTGTGACTGGGAAACCGGGACATTTCTCGCAAGCATACGAGGAATCAGATTGTAAACATTAATGTTGTTACTTAACACAGGGGGATTGACGGCAAGATGGCGGACTTCATTGCAACTGGTTTTATCCCATGTAGTCTCTTTCCTCAGAGCGACCTGTGCTAACAGTTTAACTTGAGACTATTTCTGCACAAGCGACAACAGACGGCAGCTGAATAACCGCACTGGCCACAAACCCGTGAACATGAAACCACGGAGTTTCACGCGCGGACATTCGATGCTTGTACATTAACGAGCTCTACCAAATGTTATTCGAGGAAGGTTGGGATTTAATTAATCTTATGACAAGGAAAGAAACCGGGGCTAACGGGACACTGCATTACTTCTTACGAAATCAAGACTGTCAGACTCGGTAAACAGAGATGTCTGGTAACCCTATGTAACATCCTTGTAAATAAATGACTGCGAATACAGATTGTGACAATACAATTGTCACGGAAACTGTCAAACTGCCCCGTTACACTCAGTAACAAATAGGGGTGGGATACCGGATTCACAATCTCGGCACAGTTCTTGCCAGTGAATGATTTATCTTATTGCGTTGTATTGTCAAGTAGCACTGCACGAAATGGCGCACATCTGGGATGAGTCACTCCTTGTCGTTGTGTTGTTGCTAGATAGATGTGTTGATGGTAAATGGAGATGTGTTGATGGTAAGGTTAAGAGAATACGAGACCTATATTCAGTCCTACATCTGGCAGGTATCTGAGCTGCGCCAGGCTGGTTACCAACACAACAGCTGCTGTCCTCGCTTGATTGATTTCCTTTGTAGAGGGTCGCCTTCAGTGCACACTTGTAGCTACATAACTGCATCAGTCTCTTTCAGTAGGTCGTACTCGGAGAATCTCAACTTATTGAATAGTTTCCAAACCTCCACATGAACCCTCCTGTCATTCACAACACAAGGACAGGGTGTGTGTGTGTGTACAGTCCTTAATTTGTAAACAGAAACCCCAAGAATTAATTAATCAGTTGCTGAAGACCATTGCAGACTCTGAAATAACACGAGAAATACTTTCACATACGTTTACGACTGTTGGCACTTTGTGTTACCCATCCAGAATTGTCTGCCGGTCTTCAAGTCTGTCAACCCGCCCGCCATTCTTTTCCCCCTGTCTTCAGCTCTGTCAATCCATCCAGCATGGCCTGCCTGTCTCACTCTCTCTCTCCAACCGTGTCAACCAGCCCTTCATTGTCTCCATTTGCCTCCATCTTCGTCAACCCATCTGGTATTGTCTCCCTTTGTCTCTAACTCTGTCAACCCACCGGGTTGTCACAACTTTCTCTATACCCTCAGCAGCATTAATAACAGCAGCAGCATCAGCAACGACAGCAGCGACAACAGCAGCAGCAACAACAGCAAGAACAACAACATGCAAACACATTCTCTTCATCGGAGCATTCTGATGGTTTCTTTCTGGGATCTGTCTGTTGTTCTCTTCCTGTGATCTGCCTGATGTTCTCTTCCTGTGATCTGCCTGATGTTCTCTTCCTGTGATCTGCCTGATGTTCTCTTCCTGGGATCTGCCTGATGTTCTCTTCCTGTGATCTGCCTGATGTTCTCTTCCTGGGATCTGCCTGATGTTCTCTTCCTGGTATCTGCCTGATGTTCTTTTCCTCGAATATGTCTGTTGTTCTCTTTCTGGAATCTGTCTGTTGTTCTCTTCCTGTGATCTGCCTGATGTTCTCTTCCTGGAATCTGTCTGTTGTTCTCTTCCTGGAATCTGTCCGTTGTTCTCTTCCTGTGATCTGCCTCATGTTCTCTTCCTGGAATCTGTCTGTTGTTCTCTTCCTGTGATCTGCCTGATGTTCTCTTCCTGGAATCTGTCTGTTGTTCTCTTCCTGGAATCTGTCTGTTGTTCTCTTCCTGGAATCTGTCTGTTGTTCTCTACCTGGTATCTGCCTGATGTTCTCTTCCTGGAATCTGTCTGTTGTTCTCTTCCTGGAATCTGTCTGTTGTTATCTTCCTGTGATCTGCCTAATGTTCTCTTCCTGTGATCTGCCTGATGTTCTCTTCCTGGGATCTGTCATATGTTCTCTTCCTGCGATCTGTCATATGTTATCTTCCTGCGATCTGTCATATGTTCTCTTCCTGTGATCTGTCATATGTTCTCTTCCTGTGATCTGTCATATGTTCTCTTCCTGTGATCTGCCTGATGTTCTCTTCCTGTGATCTGCCTGATGTTCTCTTCCTGTGATCTGCCTGATGTTCTCTTCCTGTGATCTGCCTGATGTTCTCTTCCTGTGATCTGCCTGATGTTCTCTTCCTGGGATCTGCCTGATGTTCTCTTCCTGTGATCTGCCTGATGTTCTCTTCCTGGGATCTGCCTGATGTTCTCTTCCTGGTATCTGCCTGATGTTCTTTTCCTCGAATATGTCTGTTGTTCTCTTTCTGGAATCTGTCTGTTGTTCTCTTCCTGTGATCTGCCTGATGTTCTCTTCCTGGAATCTGTCTGTTGTTCTCTTCCTGGAATCTGTCCGTTGTTCTCTTCCTGTGATCTGCCTCATGTTCTCTTCCTGGAATCTGTCTGTTGTTCTCTTCCTGTGATCTGCCTGATGTTCTCTTCCTGTGATCTGCCTGATGTTCTCTTCCTGGAATCTGTCTGTTGTTCTCTTCCTGAAATCTGTCTGTTGTTCTCTTCCTGGAATCTGTCTGTTGTTCTCTACCTGGTATCTGCCTGATGTTCTCTTCCTGGAATCTGTCTGTTGTTCTCTTCCTGGAATCTGTCTGTTGTTATCTTCCTGTGATCTGCCTGATGTTCTCTTCCTGTGATCTGCCTGATGTTCTCTTCCTGGGATCTGTCATATGTTCTCTTCCTGGGATCTGTCATATGTTATCTTCCTGCGATCTGTCATATGTTCTCTTCCTGTGATCTGTCATATGTTCTCTTCCTGTGATCTGTCATATGTTCTCTTCCTGTGATCTGTCATATATTCTCTTTCTGTGATCTGTCAATTGTTTTCTTCCTGTGATCTGTCATATGTTCTCTTCCTGTGATCTGTCATTTGTTCTTGTCATCACCTCACCTAAAGATAGAATTAGAGGGCTGCAACTCTAGCCCAAGAGAGACAACCGAGTTGCTCAGACTAAGAAAAGTCCAGAACCTTATCGAAGGTCAACCCTCGAGTTCATGGGTCCGTGGACACTAATGTGGCCCGCCTGAAGCGGGGTCCACGAGGAACTCGAACAGGGTTACCGCCCGTCGAATAGCGACACGCGGAAAACCATCAGAGGACAAATGGACTGAGACCAGGCAACAAGTGTCTGCCTGAGAGGGACTCGTTAGCTCTTTGAATAGAGATAGAACATAGGCTAGATAGTGTGCTAGTTTGTTATATGAAATGTTTGATGTTCTATAATCTGTGATATGATGATGATGTAAAGCGCGGGCTGTTTAACCCACTGCGCCAACTGTAGATTGCCACAATAAATCGGCTATATCATAGCGAACGTATTTATTGTTTGTATTAATTAACACCTGTGTGAACCCATTAAGTTACCTAGACAAAGTAAGACGTCAACAGGTTTTTGGGGCTAGTACCGGTTTTGACATAATATGTTATGAAATAACTGTGAAATGTCATGTAAAATTGTTTATTCATATCACATTGTTTGGTTACAATAGAAGAAAATTGTTAACCATAAATTGTTCAACATATTTAGTAGCTATCTAGCAATAGAATAAAAGTAATCAGATTAAGCAGAGTCCCTCAACAGTCTCAAAACAAAGTCCATACCTTACACCACAATATTAGTGGTCTGTTAACGATGTATAACTGTTTAACATAACTATGACATTTTTGTTTTTTTTCGTTGACCGTGACTAATGTTTCTTGCTCTACGAGCAGATTGTGCCGCAAAGAATACCGTGGGCAACACATGTGATTTTTTCAAGCCACTAAGTTGTGTGACAGAGAGGACCGCGTGCAACGCAGTGTAACTTTTCCCAGCAGTGACGAAAGAACGACAACATCGAGCGCTACTATTCAGAGCTAAGTTTCAGATCATACTCATTGTAAAGTCTAAGCTGTGCTTCCCATTCTCATTATCATCAATATATTATTGTATTTCATATTTATTTGTTTGTATATTCATGACCTTGCCACCATTATAACCGTGCATTTTGATTTACACATTAGTAAGCAAGGTAGGCAACCAAATTTTTCTACACACCAAAGTTTTTGATAAGGGAAATAACTCTATAAACATTACTAATAAATTTCCTGTCATCACCTCACCTAAAGATAGAATTAGAGGGCTGCAACTCTAGCCCAAGAGAGACAACCGAGTTGCTCAGACTAAGAAAAGTCCAGAACCTTATCGAAGGTCAACCCTCGAGTTCATGGGTCCGTGGACACTAATGTGGCCCGCCTGAAGCGGGGTCCACGAGGAACTCGAACAGGGTTACCGCCCGTCGAATAGCGACACGCGGAAAACCATCAGAGGACAAATGGACTGAGACCAGGCAACAAGTGTCTGCCTGAGAGGGACTCGTTAGCTCTTTGAATAGAGATAGAACATAGGCTAGATAGTGTGCTAGTTTGTTATATGAAATGTTTGATGTTCTATAATCTGTGATATGATGATGATGTAAAGCGCGGGCTGTTTAACCCACTGCGCCAACTGTAGATTGCCACAATAAATCGGCTATATCATAGCGAACGTATTTATTGTTTGTATTAATTAACACCTGTGTGAACCCATTAAGTTACCTAGACAAAGTAAGACGTCAACAGTTCTCTTCCTGGAATCTGTCTGTTGTTCTCTTCCTGTGATCTGCCTGATGTTCTCTTCCTGGAATCTGTCTGTTGTTCTCTTCCTGTGATCTGTCATACGTTCTCTTCCTGTGATCTGTCATATGTTCTCTTCCTGTGATCTGTCATATGTTCTCTTCCTGTGATTTGTCATATGTTCTCTTCCTGGAATCTGTCTGTTGTTCTCTTCCTATGATCTGCCTGATGTTCTCTTCCTGGAATCTGTCTGTTGTTCTCTTCCTGGGATCTGTCATATGTTATCTTCCTTTGATCTGTCATATGTTCTCTTCCTGGGATCTGTGTCATATGTTCTCTTCCTGGAATCTGTCATATGTTCTCTTCCTGGAATCTGTCTGTTGTTCTCTTCCTGTGATCTGCCTGATGTTCTCTTCCTGGTATCTGCCTGTTGTTCTCTTCCTGTGATCTGCCTGATGTTCTCTTACTGGAATCTGTCTGTTGTTCTCTTCCTGGAATCTGTCTGTTGTTCTCTTCCTGTGATCTGCCTGATGTTCTCTTCCTGTGATCTGCCTGATGTTCTATTCCTGTGATCTGCCTGATGTTCTATTTCTTGGGATCTGCCTGATGTTCTCTTCCTGGTATCTGTCATATATTCTCTACCTGGAATCTGTCTGTTGTTCTCTTCCTGGGATCTGTCATATGTTCTCTTCCTGGAATCTGTCTGTTGTTCTCTTCCTGAGATCTGTCATATGTTCTCTTCATGGAATCTGTCTGTTGTTCTCTTCCTGGAATCTGTCTGTTGTTCTCTTCCTGGAATCTGTCTGTTGTTCTCTTCCTGGGATCTGTCTGCTGTTCTCTTCCTGGGATCTGTCTGCTGTTCTCTTCCTGGGGTCTGTCATTTGTTCTCTTCCTGTGATCTGTCTGTTGTTCTCTTCCTGGGATCTGTCTGTTCTCTTCCTGGAATCTGTTTGTTGTTCTCTTCCTGGGATCTGTCATATGTTCACTTCCTGGGATCTGTCTGTTGTTCTCTTCCTGTTATCTGCCTGATGTTCTCTTCCTGGTTGTCATATATTCTGAAGGGAGTGGGAGATCACTGTGGTGCATGCCCCATTTCTAATCAAAGAAGTTGGGCCCCATCCTCTTCTATCTTCAATAACCCCCAGAATATGACCCTCGAGTTATCTGCAGGCCTCGTCTTATTAATTTAGTCTAGGAGATGTAAATTATGGCCCTGGTGAGAATAGAAAATACTAACTGGGATTCTGCCCCTTCTCCAAGGATTATTTTAGCTCTTGAGCCCCCTTTCTGTCTATCTGAGGAAAGTCTGGAGAATTTTCTCAGCCCGATTTATGTTAAGAAAGCATGGATGTTGAGCAGTTGATAGGCATAGAGTCTTTTCTCTCAATTTAATATTTCTTCATGAGTTAATTTGTTTTTAAAACAATTAAACACATAACCAAATCACAATAGATCTTGACAACATGGTGTACACACATAGGATGGTGAATCACAGATAGGTTGGACTGGCAAATCAACAGAAGGTCAGTTCATGTTCATTATTTATTGACTGGGCCTGTGTCTCTAGGCCGTTTACATACATTTTCTATGGTAGTTTATACAAGATAAATTAGAAAAATGCATATAGGACCCATGCCACAGACCATCAACAAATAAGCATCAATATGTGTGATAACAACAAGTGTGAAACATGGTAAACATTTGAATGTTGTACATGTTGAGTGTGGATATGATGAGTCTACCTTTAGGTATCAGTTCTGAACTTGAGTGTTGTGTGTGTTCTTACGAGATAAGGATACCCTTATGATTTGGAAGATTAGGAAAAGCCTGGATCCATTGACTGATGGATCCACTTCAGTTCTGCCCGTGTAGCGTCTCTGAAGGCCTCCCCCACTTTGCTCATGGCCAAGTCTTCTTCCATCTCAAGTGCGGTTAATCTCTTTCTCTCTGTGGTATGGTTTGGTTGGTTGGCCAGTTGGTTGCCAGTTGGTTGCCAATGGGTTGCCCATGGGTTGCCACCAAGATTTCACTGTGTAAAATGCACATAAACATAAACAATCCTACCAATGCAATATTCTAGAAGTAGGTCGGAAGAAATCTAAATTCCTGAAGTAGGAACTAGTTCCCCTCCCCTCCTCTTTTCTCTAATCTAGTGTTGGGTTAATTTGGGGTGGTCAGAGTTTATCACACTGTGTACGCCTTGTATCAACTGGTTCCTGCTGTATGTAAGTTCTCATTGGACCTGGGGTCAGTGAGAAGTGTACAGTAAGACAGTGACAAGAGTGAGGAGGTGTCAAGATGCATGTAAATAAATGACATACATTTATAACATTTCTATCACTCAATTGTGTTTGTAGTGTGTATAAATGATTTTCTGTGTTTTCCCAATTAACCAACTTCTTCTTCTTCTTTGTATAATAACTCCATTCCCATTATCTGTTGTTGTTGTGTTGAGTGTTGGGTGGTGTGGTGTTGAGTGTTGGGTGGTGTTTTTAAGTTGTGTTGAGTAATGAGTTAAGTCAACTTCTGGTGGTGGAGTTCCGCGAAGCACAACTTTTCTGATGTAATGCAGTTCATAAGTGCCCTTATCTAATTAAAATTTGACACAAATATAAATATTTATTCCATCAAACCCTATTTATTCAATCGATGAAGGAGAAAGGAAAGATTGGATTTCTCTTGTTTTAGAACAAGGCACTCATTCTAGTACACGAACTGTCATTTTAGCTGTAGATAGTGATAGCATTTTTAGCAGTGTTTCTAATGAAAGGCACAAGATTGCTTTAGAATCATCACTTCGTACAGTTGTCCAGAATAGAATGTAGTAGTATTATGCACTTCTTAAAGTTAATAATTATCTTTAAGAATATCAGAGATTGCAGTATTCGAAGAGAGTAGTAGATTGTCAGTTTGCCCGGGAATCGGCTTTGCGTCGTCAGAATCTAACAGTCGAACATTTTACATTTCAGAGGTTTTAATTTATAATAATACATTTCAATTGACATTACAAACACTGGATACCATTACTTGATACTTGATACATCTGGTCATCACTTTAACCTAGGGATTAACAAGCCTACCTCGGATCTAGACATTCTGCCGTCCTTTATTGAAAATGTGGTCACACAAGCTTTTCACGTCTGTTTATCAGGGGTTTGCAGAAAGAGTGCGCGATTAACATATTCTAAGCGGGTTTTCGAATAGAGGCGTTGTCACATGTCGGTTTTCCTCCAATGATCTCCTGAGTTTTGGCTGATGAAATATTCCCTAGAATTGACGTCATCTGTCACTTGTCCAGTTTCAGTTTTGAGTCGCGAAGCCAATTGTTATATATTTTCTCCTCTCTTTTTTGGCGTGCATTCTTGGTAACTGAATAATGGTGGTTGCGGTTATACCACATGGCCTCACCCCAGATTGTTCTACGGTATGGAACTGTTTCCAACATTTTCAGTTATCAAGCCGTTCCCGTGTTTTCCTCCCTTGTATTCTCTTCTGCGTCTGATTGACCTGGTTCGTCAGGCACTGGGTGTCGACTCAGGAAGTCCGCTCCCACATTCATTTTCCCAGGAACGTATTCAACATGGAACGAGTAAGGTTGAAGAAGCAGCAACCACCTCATAAAACGGGCATTCAGAGTCTTGGATGCTGCGAGAAACATGAGTGGTTGATGGTCACATTGCACTGTGAAGTGTTTGCCATATAGGTATGCCTGAAACTTCTGTACACTCCATACGAGTGCAAGACATTCTCTCTCGATAGTACTGTAATTTCTCTCTGCTGCATTTAATTTCCTGCTAGCATAGGCTACAGGGAATAGCTCTGATGTACATCTCCCTTTCTCTGCAACAACGTTGCCCCAATTCCTATGTTACTGGCATCGGTGCGCAGCACGAATGGTTGGTCGAGGTCTGGTAGATGTAAGACTGGATGAGCATTTAATGCCTGCTTTAGTGCCGTGAAAGCTCTCTTACAGTCAGCTGACCAAGTGACTTTCTCTGATTTCCCCTTTTTGGTAAGATCCGTTAAAGGTGCTGACAGAGTGTTGAAGTCCTTGATGTATCTTTGATAGAATCCACATAAGGATACAAATGATCTTACATTCTTCTTTGTTTTTGGACGAGGTGCTCTCTGGAGTTTGTCCACATTTCCTCTTGTGGAGTTATCAGTCCATGAGATATCTTATGACTTAGAAAGTCCAATTCTTGGAATCCTATTTGACACTTCTTTGGTCTAGCCGTCAATCCAGTTTCTCCTCAGGCGCCTGAACAAAAGATGCAGTGTTTCTACATGCTCTTCAAATGTTTCAGTTTGCGATCAGGATGTACATCCATGAAGTGACTAATGTCTGGATGCTGTAGTGGGGTCAAGTACATTATTCTCATCATACGTGTAAAAACGCTGGGAGCATTACTTAATCCAAATGGAAGAACGTTGAACTCATAGTGGTCCTCCTGGCGTGCTGAAAAGCTAACCATGGTCTAAACTTCCGGTTTTACAGGAATCTGATAAATATCCTTACTGAGATCAATCCTAGTAAAGTATTTAGTTCGGTTGAGTGCTGTGAAGAGTTTATTCTGATCAGGCAGAGGTTCTGCTTGGAATTCAGTAATGGCATTGAGCTGTCGATAAAGTCGCTGTCCAAAAGAGAAACCTGGACCAATGCAGCAGTCTTTGCCCATGATGTCTATGAAGGTTTCCACTCAGGCACTGAAACCGTTGCTGCAGCGATTGATCTTGAGGACGCGTACAACAGAGTACCACTGGATTTTTTAATGTTTCAGCTTCTTGAACTAAACGTAAGTCCATTCCTCCTTAGCTGGATCGCTGCAGCCCTCTACCAACGGAAAGTAGTTTTTAGATGTGGCAGTTGGACTTCGGAACCAACAACAATATATCCTGGCCTACCACAGGGATCACCATTATCTCCGGTACTGTTCAACGCCTACACAGTGAGAATCACCAGTGAGCAGATCACTGGACCTGGCAGGACATTGTCGTATGCCGATGATGTTTTAGTGTATCGTCAGGGTAAGGATAGAGAGGAGGTTGCTGTGGAACTACAAACCGAACTCAATCGCATAAGTACTTGGTGTGATGAAGCTGGGGCAATGGTCAACCCAACAAAGGCAACAGTGACTTGGTTCTCGTTGAATAATCATATTGTCAACAATCCAACACCAACTGTAATGCTGTGTTCAGAGACGGTGGAAAGAACGCAGGCAATGAATTACCTGGGGATACGGTTTGATCGAAGCCTTGCTTATAATGTGCACATAGACCAGGTGATAACAAAGGGTCAAGCGGGGTTTGGCAGCGATGCGGGTGATGGCGGCAGCAAACTGTGAGCAGCGCCATCTATGTCTTCTGTACGAGGGGCTGGTCATATCTGTTTTGGAGTATGCAATGGCAATCCTGACTCTCAGCCATAAGCAGATAGAAAGGATGGAAAGGATACAGAATGAAGCTATGCGCATTATTCTTGGATGTACAAGAGATACAGCATGCAGGGCGATGCGCTACCGTCTTGATTTTCCAACCATTGAAGAGAGAATACAAGGTTGCAGGCACGCGCCTACCTCAGAATTAACGCAAACACACAACATCCACTGCATAGTGAAATTAGGAAGGTGAAGGACAGCAGGTTAAAAAGAGGACGGTCGTGGATGGGTCAAGCCGAAGACATTCTTCAACAGGTGTGTTCACTTGAGGACTTAGAACCTGGCGAGGAGTGGGTGCAAGTGCCAACAGACTTCTGCACATCCTTTTCAGTTGCATCCAACTAGATAGAAAATGCAGACAAGAAAATCCGGCTGCTGTTGAGGCTGAAGTACAGCGTTGATTTTCGAGAATTCGCTAGACGGTGACGCGGTCATCTACACAGATGGGTCGGTCGTTCCGACATATGAGAAGCTCATGGGCCTTTACAGCTCGGGCCGGAGGGAGAATTGTGAAGGAGGACTCTGGTGCTTTCACTGAAACCACAAGTAGCCTGACCATGGAAGTCATGGCAGTAAGTAAAGCAATAACATGGCTCGAGACACAGACATTCACTAGGGCTTGTTTCCTTAGCGACTCAATGAACATGATCAAGAGGATAGAGGAGGGGTCGATCCGAAGAGAATGGTTGCTGCCTCTGAAGCGGTCTCGGCTGGCAAAGATTAGTTTCATCTTCGTGCCAGGTCATGCGGGAGTACAAGGAAATGAGCGGGCTGACAAGCTCGCAGGTGAGGCTACTGTGGAGGGCGGACGCGCCATGGACCAGGCTGACATTCTGAATGCTCTACGAGAAGTGAGACTTTTGCGAGAACCAAGTGATGACTGTGAATCTACAACAATGGCCAGACTGCGGGAGCAGCAAATTAAAAGAGGGGTGGCCAAACAATGAACACTACGCAGGAAGCCAAAGAATATTGATAAACCAACACAGAACTGGCGTCGTTAGCCGCTACACGCTGCGGGATTTGCTGAGGAGGGGATCCGAGCACTTATGGACTGAATGGTTCGATGTGCAACGAGGATGATCTGTCGACTAACTAACTATAACTATTAGCTGTCGATAATCGATGCACAATCTATGTTCTCCACTTGTCTTTCTCAATAAGACGACGCTAGCACTGTAAGGTGATTCAGATGGTGAGATTATTCCTGCGGTGAGCAGCTGTTGTATTTTTCCTCTAAAGTCTTTTGCTTTGCATAAGGAACTGGGTAAGTCTTGACTCGCACAGGCACTGTGTCATTTAATTTCATGTCAAATTCCTCCAAATCAGTTGTTCCTGGCTTATCAGTAAGTACTTCTGCATACTTTGCCATAAAGTTCCCTAATCTGCTTTTGCTGATCCTTTGTTAAGTTGGGATTGATTTCCACATCCTTAAAGGTCTCTTTGGCTTGCAGTGGGTACTCGACTCCCATTGTTGATCCTTCTTCGACTTCAGTAGCCACACTCATGGCCATCAGATGTGCAGGTTCGGTGGTTGAGGGTCTTTCATGATACTTCTTCAAGAGGTTTATGTGAAATACTTTCATCTTGCCTTTGACTGAAATTCTGTAGTTGGTAACGTGAGATCTTCTCCGTCACTACATAAGGTCCTCTCCATCCGATTGCAGCTTATTCTGACTGGTTGGAAGCAGCAACATCACCTTCTTTCCTACCTCTAACTCTCTATCTTTTGCCTTGTGGTTGAAGTTACGAGCAATTCTTCGTCTGGCGTGACGTAGATTGACATTCGCTGTTTCCAACTGTGTTGTAAACGATTTTTCAACTCGGCAACATATGTAGGATGCAGTCACGACTGTATCATCTGTAGTATTATCGGTACAGGTTCGAAGTAACGCCTCAAGTGGTCCTTTGATCGGTCGTCCAAACAACAGTGTGGCTGGAGCAAAACCTGTTGAGTGATGGGGTACCTCCCTGTAAGCGAATAAAGCTGCGGGTAAATACAAGTCCCAATCCTCTGTCTTCTCCTGGGCAATTTTGCGCAGGATACTAATCAATGTCCCGTTCCACCTTTCCACAAGTCCATTTGACTGAGGGTGATATGGTGAACTGAAGATATGGCGTGCATGAAAAAGTCTGAAGGTCTCTTCCATGAGCTTACCACGAAACTGTGAACCGTTGTCCGTCAAGTCCTTTGAGGGAATCCTAGACGTGTGAATATTCCTAATAGATGCATCAGCGACGTGGTTTGGAGTCACAGCTGGGCATAGGAACCGCTTCGGCCCACATGGTTGTTGTGTCCACAAGCGTTAATATGAATTGGTTTCGCCTCTTCGTTGCTGAGAGAGGTCCGACTATGTATACAGCCACTTTCTCAAATGGAATTCCAGTGATGGGCGATTCCCCCAACATTGCCGGTGGTGTCCGGTGTTTTGGTGATACTTTCTGACACCGTGGGCATGATTTTACAAACCGTTGTATGTCTGAGTTCATCCCTGGCCAAAAGTAGTGAGTTGCAATCCGCTGTGTAGTAGCGTTGATACCCATATGCCCACTGAATGGTAGACTATGACCCATTTCCAAGATCTGAGTCCTGTATTGAGTTGGTACAAACAAGTTGATTAAACTCTTGTCCAGCTCGTCCTGCTTTTCTGTAAAGAAGTGCTGACTTCATGAACAGATCACCTTTACGTAGAGGTAAATGTGATTTTGGCAGTTTTCTGAAGCAGGGATCCAAGGTGCTGTCGGCTTCTTGTGCCCTCTTCAGTTCCTCCGTTCGAGGGATTGGCGTAGTTGTTTCTGGAGTCTTTTACGCCTGGGATCGAGTGGTCATGGTCGCCATCGCCACAGGTTGAACAGGTTCTCCTAGAACGATAAATCTACAGCCGAGGATTACAGGATATATTGGATCGTCCAAGACTGCTGCCTTGATTGTCCCAGTGACATACCGCGAGGCTATGTTCACTTTTGCCACTGGAAGAGACATATTCGTTGAACTCTTCAGTGGTCCCTGTAATTCCACACTATTTCCTCTGTCACCTGTTCAGGGTGAACTAAGGATGATGAAACAACACAGTCATACGATAATCCAGTATCATATAAACATGTCGTTTTGAATCCATTTAGCAAGATGGATTCTACAACCGAAATACGAGATTATGTGTCTTGATGAGGTGTCTGTTTGGACGTTTCACCAGTGCTCACTTTTTTCTCTTTTCGGTTGGCCAAACATGCAGCTGTGTGTGGAGGTGGCTTCTTCCTGCAATTCTGAAATGTGTGACCTCTAATTTTGCAATGGATACAGAATGGTTTTTCCTCCTTCGGCGCTGTTTGGGCTGTGTTTTGAATGTTTTTCTTGGATTTCCCATTTTTCTTGGTGGCTAAAGTGTTTTCACCCTCTTTTGGCTTTGGAGTTTTATCTTGAGAGGGGGTGTTGTTCGAACGTCCCCTTTACCTCCCATCTCCTTCTGAGATTTTCAAATCTCTCTGCCAGGATGATTATTGTTTCTAGGCGGTCAGCCCCGTTTTGGGGTAAGAATGCTTTCATTTCATTTGACATCTTCCCCTTTATCTGATCAATGATGATCATTTCACGGAGTCCCTCAAAACTCTCCTCAAATCCTCCTAAGCAAGCCCATCTTTGTATGTATGACTTCAGTTTTTCAACTAGTTGCGCATAACTCTCACCCGTTCTTTCCTTGCGGTTTTGAAACGAGCTTTGTAAGATCCCCGTCCACTTCGAATCGGCTCAAGAGTGCCTTTTTGAGTGTTTCGTATTCCTGTTGTTCCTCACGAGTAAGCCTCGAGAACACGTCATACGCGGTAGTATCTTAAAGCCTGCGCTAACTTCGTCGCCATCTCCCCTCCTTCAAGCCCACAGCTGACAGCCATTGCCTCGAAGCGTGATAAAAATCCTTCGATGTGGTCAGTCTTGTTCATTGAAGGGTTCCAGCGAAATGACATAGCTCCTGAATTAAAGGTGGGAGACGTGAGAATATAGGTTCTGTCACTGGCAATCCTGATGAGGTTGAGGGTGTAGGACCACTCCCCTTCTCTAGTCTCCGGATCTCCAATTCAGTCTCCATCCTCTTCAACTCCAGTTGGTGTTGACGCTCTCTCTCCTTAACTTCCATTTCAGCCTGTAGTCGTTTCTCTTTCTCCTCCAATTCTGCTTGAAATCGTTTCTCTTTCTCCTCTATTTCTGCTTGAAGTCGTTTTTCCCTCTCAGCCAATTCAGCCAATGCATCTGAAATATAGTTAGCTAGCTCAGGGCCATCTAACCCGCATTCCCTACCTGTTTCTGTTATTTGGGCCCGAAACTTAGCAGTTTCCGCCATGCCTAGAATTTATTGCTTTATTTGCCCTGTCTAAAAAATAATATAAATGCAGTGTGGTCTGATCCGCGTAAGCTTGTCAGTCCCTGATCTGCAAGTATACAACAGAGCATGCACAATATTAAACACTTTATGCTATGTCTGTCTGTCAATGCTGGAAAAGCCAAAGGCAGCAGACATTGAAGTAACCAGAATTAATCCCTAGTAAAAGAAAAGAATCTGAAATTAGACAGAGATTTCCCTCCGGATAAGATTTTACGGTGGTTGATGAAATGCTGTAAGATCAGACTCCTCAGGAAAAGAACACCTTCTCTGGAAGAGAAGTAGTGTTTGAATAGTAGATTCACACTCTATATTTCTCCTGGAGCACCTTTTTCTGAAGTATAAATCTATTTGAAAGATGCCCTCCTTATTCAGAAGAAATGATCAGTCACCTACTCTTATTTATCTATAAATGTCATTCATATCATGTGGCTGTCAATCAATACCCCACATGGTGTCTGTTATATCATATCAGAAAATGACAATGTTCAAATCTAAAGATATCTGTGTTAATGTTTATTGTAATACAATGTTTTATGTAATCATTTAATTACACAAGGTTTTATGTAATGGTTTAATTACACACACCGTATTATGTAATTGTTTAATTTATTTATGGGAACCATCCAGGACGTAGCCATCCCAATATGTCATATATTCTGAAGGGAGTGGGAGATCACTGTGGTGCATGCCCCATTTCTAATCAAAGAAGTTGGGCCCCATCCTCTTCTATCTTCAATAACCCCAGAATATGACCCTCGAGTTATCTGCAGGCCTCGTCTTATTATTTAGTCTAGAGATGTAAATTATGGCCCTGGTGAGAATAGAAAATACTAACTGGGATTATGCCCCTTCTCCAAGGATTCTTTTAGCTCTTAAGCCCCCCGTTCTGTTTATCTGAGGAAAGTCTGGAGAATTTTCTCAGCCTGATTTATGTTAAGAAAGCATGGATGTTGAGCAGTTGATAGGCATAGAGTCTTTTCTCCCAATTTAATATTTCTTCATGAGTTAATTTGTTTTAAAACAATTAAACACATAACCAAATCACAATAGATCTTGACAACATGAGTGAGGAGGTGTCAAGATGCATGTAAATAAATGACATACATTTATAACATTTCTATCATTCAATTGGGTTTGTAGTGTGTATAAATGATTCTCTGTGTTTTCCCAATTAACCAACTTCTTCTTCTTCTTTGTATAATAACTCCTTTCCCATTATCTGTTGTTGTTGTGTTGAGTGTTGGGTGGTGTGGTGTTGGGTGGTGTTTTTAAGTTGTGTTGAGTAATGAGTTAAGTCAACTTCTGGTGGTGGAGTTCCGCGAAGCACAACTTTTCTGATGTAATGCAGTTCATAAGTGCCCTTATCTAATTAAAATTTGACACAAATATAAATATGTATTCCATCAAACCCTATTTATTCAATAGATGAAGGGAGAAAGGAAGATTGGATTTCTCTTTCAGCTTTCTAAATTGAAAATAGACATAGATAGTCTGTTTTAGAAAAACCTCATTCTAGTACACGAACTGTCATTTTAGCTGTAGATAGTGATAGCATTTTTAGCAGTTTTTCTAATGAAAGGCACAAGATTGCTTTAGAATCATCACTTCGTACAGTTGTCCAGAATAGAATGTAGTAGTATTATGCACTTCTTAAAGTTAATAATTATCTTTAAGAATATCAGAGATTGCAGTATTCGAAGAGAGTAGTAGATTGTCAGTTTGCCGGGGAATCGGCATTGCGTCGTCAGAATCTAACAGTCGAGCATTTTACATTTCAGAGGTTTTAATTTATAATAATACATTTCAATTGACATTACAAACACTGGATACCATTACTTGATACTTGATACATCTGGTCATCACTTTAATCTAGGGATTAACAAGCCTACCTCGGATCTAGACATTCTGCCGTCCTTTATTGAAAATGTGGTCACACAAGCTTTTCAGTCTGTTCACGGGGGTTTTTGAAAAAATGGGTTTTTTAAAGCGGTTTTCGAATAAGGCGTTGTCACGTGTGGGTTTTTTCCCCTCCAATGATCTCCTGAGTTTGGCTGATAAAAATTTTCCCCCTAGAATTGACGTCATCTGTCACTTGTTCGTTTCAGTTTTGAGTTGCGAAGTCAATCTATATCTATAAAACAAAGTGTATGTATGTAAATATATATGTAAATATATATGTATGTCCTTTATTTGTTCGCGAACGGCCCATCCGATTGAGATGAAATTTTCTACACGCCTTCCTTTCATTCCAGAGCTGTCAACTGTCATAGTTTTTTTTTCTTCTTCCTCCTCCTCCCTCCTCCCCCTCCCAAAATACGTACGTAAATATATGATGATGATGATGAAAGAATCCCCGAACCAAAACGCTAGGGAAAGGGAAGAAAATGACGTGACTACACAGAATCGTCACACGGCAATCATCATCATCAAGTGCCGTGCCGGCTGGCGTAGGCGTTCATGGCTCTCCGTAGATCTCAGTCTTTGGTTTTTTGGATCAACTCTGCTGCTGATATTCCTCCATGCCACGGCAATATCAATAACAATTCATCTTTTTATGTGTAAGGAAGTTATCTACAGTCGTGTAGAAGGGAAGAACTAGACGAGTATGAATTCGGAATGGCGAACTCTCTCCTCCTCTCTTCTCCTCCCTCCACCCTTCTCCTCTTCCTCCTCCTCTCTCCTCCTCTCATCCCTCTCCCTCCTCCCTCCTCCTTCTCCCTCTTCCTTCTCCCCCTTCCTCTCCCCTCCTCCTCCATCCTCCTCCCTCCTACTCCCTCCGCCTCCTCCCCCTCCTCCCTCATCTTCCCTCCTCCCTCTCCCTCCTCATCCCTCCTCCTCCTGCCTCCCTCCTCCTCCTCCTGCCTCCTTCTCCCTCATCATCCTCCCTCCTCCTTCTCCCTTCTTCTCCCTCTTCCCTCTTCCTCCTCCTACCTCCTCCTCCTCTACCTCCTCCTCCTCCCTCCACCCTCCTCCTCCCTTCTCCTCCTCTTCCTCCTCCCTTTCCTTCCTCCTCCTCCTCCCTCTACCTCCTCCTCCCCCTACCTCTTTCCTCCTCCCTCCTCCTCCTCTTCCACCTCCCTTTCCTTCCTCCCCTCCTCATTCTCCCTCCTTCCTCTCCCTCCTTCCTCCTCCTCCTTCCTTCTTCTCCCTCTGCCTCCTCCCTCCTCCTCTCCCCTCCTCCCTCCTCCTCCTCCTTCTCCTCCTCCCTCCTTCTCCCTTCTTCTCCTCCTCTCCCCTCCTCCTCCTACCCTCTTCCTCTTCCCCTCCTCCCTCTCCCTCCTCCATCCTCCTCCTCCCTCTTCCTCCTCCTCCCTCTTCCTCCTCCTTCCTCCTCCTCCCTCTTCCTCCCTCTCCCTCCTCCATCCTCCTCCCTCTTCCTCCTCCTTCTTCCTCCTCCTTCCTTCTCCTCCCTCCTCCTCCCTCTTCCTCCTCCTCCTACCTCCTCCCTCCTCCTCCTCTCTCCTCCTCCCTTTTCCTCCCTCCTCCTCCTCCCTCTACCTCCTCCCTCCTCCTCTCCACTCTTCCTCCTACCCTTTTCCTCTTCCCCTCCTCCTCCTCCCTATCCCTCCTCCTCCCTTCACATTCCTCCTCCTCCCTCTTCCTCCTCCTCCCTCCTCCTCCTCATCCCTCCTTCTCCCTCCTCCTCCTTCTTCCTCCCTCCCCCTCCCCCTCCTCCTTCCTCCTCCTCCCTCTCCTCCTCCTCACTCCTCCTCCCTCTCCTCCTCCTCACTCCTCCTCCTCCCTCCTCCTCCTCCCTCTACCTCCTCCCTTCACATTCCTCCTCCTCCCTCTTCCCCCTCCTCCCTTCTCCTCCTCCTCCTCCTCCCTCTACCTCCTCCTCCCTTCACATTCCTCCTCCTCCCTCTTCCTCCTCCTCCCTCCTCCTCCTCATCCCTCCTTCTCCCTCCTCCTCCTTCTTCCTCCCTCCTCCTCCCTCCTCCCCCTCCTCCTTCCTCCTCCTCCCTCTCCTCCTCCTCACTCCTCCTCCCTCCTCCTCCTCCCTCTACCTCCTCCCTCCTCCTCCCTTCACATTCCTCCTCCTCCCTCTTCCTCCTCCTCCCTCCCTCCTCATACCTCCTCCTCCCTCCTCTCTCCTCCTCCATCCTCCTCCTCCCTCCTCCTCATCACTCATCCTCCCTCCTCCTCCTTCTTCCTCCCTCCTCCTCACTCCTCCCCCTCCTCCTGCCTCCTCCTCCCTCTCCGCCTCCTCCCTCCTCCTCCCTCCTCCTCCCTCTACCTCCTCCTCCTCCCTCCTCCTCCCTCTACCTCCTCCCCCCTCCTCCCTTCACATTCCTCCTCCTCCCTCTTCCTCCTCCTCCTCCTCCTGCCTCTCCCTCCTCCTCCTCCTCCCTCTACCTCCTCCCTCCTCCTCCCTTCACATTCCTCCTCCTCACCTCCTCCTCCTCCCCTCCTCCTCTTCCCTCCTCCTCCTCCCCCTCCTTCTCCTCCTTCTCCCTCCTCCTTCTCCCTCTTCCTCCTCCCTCCGCCTCCTCCCTCCTCCTACTCTCTCCTCCTCCTCCCTCCTCCTCCCTCTCCCTCCTCCTCCCTCTCCTCCTCCTGCTCCCTTCTCCTCCTGCGTTCTCCTCCTCCCTCCTTCTCCCTCCTCCTCCCTCTTCCTCCTCCCTCCTCCTCGCCTCCTCCTCCACCCTACTCCTCCCTCCTCCTCCTAATCCCTCCTCCTCCCTCCTATTCCTCCCTACTCCTCCTGTCTCCTCCCTCCTCCTCCCTCCTCTTCCCTCCTCCACCTCCCTCTTCCTCCTCCCTCCTACATTTACCCAAGACAGACAGACAGTCAGACAGATAGTCGGGAACGGGATCTTATATGACTACTTATATAATTTAAATGAGATGCTCTCCACCATGGGCTGGGCCGGGTCAGACAGACAGACAGATAGATAGATAGACAGACAGACAGACAGACAGACAGACAGACAGACAGACAGACAGACAGACAGACAGACAGACAGTCGGGAACGGGAACTTATATGACTACTTATATGAATTAAATGAGATGCTCCCCACCAGGAGTTGGGCGATGCCGGGCCGGGTCAGACAGACAGACAGATAGATAGTCGGAACGGGAACTTATATGACTACTTATATGAATTAAATGAGATGCTCCCCATCAGGGTCTGGGCGAAGACGGGCCGGGTCAGACAGACAGACAGACAGACAGACAGACAGATAGACAGACAGACAGACAGACAGACAGACAGATAGTCGGTAACGGGAACGAGAACTTATATGACTACTTATATGAATTAAATGAGATGCTCCCCACCAGAGTCTGGGCGAAGCCGGGCCGGGTCAGCTAGTTGTTATATATTTTCTCCTCTCTTTTTTGGCGTGCATTCTTGGTAACTGAATAATGGTGGTTGCGGTTATGCCACACTGGTATCTGCTTGATGTTCTCTTCCTGGAATCTGTCTGTTGTTCTCTTCCTGGGATCTGTCATATGTTCTCTTCCTGTGATCTGCCTGATGTTCCCTTCCTGTGATCTGCCTGATGTTCTCTTCCTGGAATCTGTCTGTTGTTCTCTTTCTGGGATCTGTGATATGCTCTCTTCCTGTGATCTGCCTGATGTTTTCTTCCTGGCATCTGCCTGATGTTCTCTTCCTGGAATCTGTCTGTTGTTCTCTTCCTGGGATCTGTCTATTGTTCTCTTCCTGTGATCTGCCTGTTGTTCCCTTCCTGTGATCTGCCTGATGTTCTCTTCCTGGAATCTGTCTGTTGTTCTCTTTCTGGGATCTGTGATATGCTCTCTTCCTGTGATCTGCCTGATGTTTTCTTCCTGGCATCTGCCTGATGTTCTCTTCCTGGAATCTGTCTGTTGTTCTCTTCCTGGGATCTGTCTATTGTTCTCTTCCTGTGATCTGCCTGTTGTTCCCTTCCTGTGATCTGCCTGATGTTCTCTTCCTGGAATCTGTCTGTTGTTCTCTTTCTGGGATCTGTCATATGTTCTCTTCCTGTGATCTGCCTGATGTTTTCTTTCTGTAATCTGCCTGATGTTCTCTTCCTGGGATCTGCCTGATGTTCTCTTCCTGTGATCTGCCTGATATTCTCTTCCTGGAATCTGCCTGTTGTTCTCTTCCTGTGATCTGCCTGATGTTCTCTTCCTGTGATCTGCCTGATGTTCTCTTCCTGGAATCTGTCTGTTGTTCTCTTCATGTGATCTGCCTAATGTTCTCTTCCTGGAATTTGTCTGTTGTTTTCTTCCTGTGATCTGCCTGATGTTCTCTTCCTGGCATCTGCCTGATGTTCTCTTCTTGGAATCTGTCTGTTGTTCTCTTCCTGTGATCTGCCTGATGTTCTCTTCCTGGAATCTGTCTGATGCCCATTTCCTGGGATGTGGCTGATGCTCTATTCCCAGGATCAGCCTGTTGTTGACATACGCACCCTGAGTCCCCATTGTTGCCCGTGGAACGGTCTGGTTGTATACACTTGAATACCTTTACGTGGCCGTTGATGTGTCCTTTTGTCTTCCTTGCTTTCACTCTATGATGAAAACTTGTCACCGAAACGCCTCCCGTTATTCTTTCTCGTGTTCTCGTCGAGCTGCCCGTCTCTAGTGTTTTCCTCTCCTGTTAATGCGACATGTGAATGTGGAACTTGACAAGTTGGCAGACTCGCAACCTCCGCTCGACAATAATTCTCTTTCTATCTCAACTCAGTGTGACGTGTATTATTTTGATTACACATCGGGCCTCCCACTCTTGATCGTGGTACAGTTTTCTGGATCATATTACGGTAGTTGGAATGCGCTTACTCAGTTTGTAGTATGGCAATAATCGATACACAGCTGCGTAGTTTATTGTGGAGTACACATCTCTAGATTCATGTTGTAGGTTGGACATCTCTTTACGTGTATTATAGATTAAATGTCTGTTAAAGTAATCTCTTTACACAGACTGTTGATTGCACATTTCTTCACGTTTATTGTAGTTTGTAAATCTTTTAGTGGATTGTGTGGATTATATATCTATTTACACTTATTGTGGATTGTATTCTCTTTAAGCATAAGGTAAATTACACACGTGGTAGGTGTTGTAGTATGCTATATAGTAGTATGTTATATATTTCTTGGCATATTGTGAATACAATATATTCTCACACATATTGTGACTATAACACATCATCACACATATTGTGAATACAACTCATTCTCACATATTGTGAATACACAACATCCTCACACATATTGTGAATACAACACATCCTCACAAATATTATGTATATAACACATTATCTCGCATATTGTGAATATAACACATCCTCACAGATATTGTGAATATAACATTTTCACACATATTGTGAAAATAACACATCCTGACACATAATGTGAAGATAAACCATTCTGAAACATGTTATGAATACAACATATCCCAACACATAATGTATACAACACATCCTCACACATAATGTATACAACTCATCCTAAAACATACTGTATACAACACATCCTAACACATAGTGTATGCAATACATCCTCACACATACTGTATACAACTCATCATCACACATACTGTATACAACACATCCTCACACATACTGTATACAACACATCCTCACACATAGTGTATGCAATACATCCTCACACATACTGTATACAACACATCCTCACACATACTGTATACAACACATCCTCACACATAGTGTATGCAACACATCCTTACACATACTGTATACAACACATCCTCACACATACTGTATACAACACATCCTCACACATACTGTATACAACACATCCTCACACATACTGTATACAACACATCCTCACACATACTGTATACAACACATCCTCACACATAGTGTATACAACACATCCTCACACATACTGTATACAACACATCCTCACACATACTGTATACAACACATCCTCACACATACTGTATACAACACATCCTCACACATAGTGTATACAACACATCCACACATACTGTATACAACACATCCTCACACATACTGTATACAACACATCCTCACACATAGTGTATACAACACATCCTCACACATACTGTATACAACACATCCTCACACATACTGTATATAACACATCCTCACACATACTGTATACAACACATCCTCACACATACTGTATATAACACATCCTCACACATACTGTATACAACACATCCTCACACATACTGTATATAACACATCCTCACACATACTGTATACAACACATCCTCACACATACTGTATACAACACATCCTCACACATACTGTATACAACACATCCTCACACATACTGTATACAACACATCCTCACACATACTGTATACAACACATCCTCACACATACTGTATATAACACATCCTCACACATTGCGTATGCAACACATCCTCACACATTGCGTATGCAACACATCCTGGCAGCAGAAGTCGGATATCTCGGCCTAAAGGTGCAATTAAACAGGCACAACGCAATTACATCTGAAAAAAACACACTCCGGGTGAACAAAGAAGAAGAAGAACGAACGAACGAACGAACGAACAAACTTTATTTTAAAAGGGTAACAAATTGGGCACGCAGAACCGTCTTACATTCGGCCCTTCGAAGAAGAAGAAGAAGAAGAAGAAGAAGAAGAAGAAGAAGAAGAAGAAGATGAAGAAGAAGAAGAAGACAACACATCCTCACACATACTGTCTACAATACATCCTCACACATAGTGTATGCAATACATCCTCACACATACTGTATACAACACATCCTCACACATACTGTATACAACACATCCTCACACATAGTGTATGCAACACATCCTTACACATACTGTATACAACACATCCTCACACATACTGTATACAACACATCCTCACACATACTGTATACAACACATCCTCACACATACTGTATACAACACATCCTCACACATACTGTATACAACACATCCTCACACATAGTGTATACAACACATCCTCACACATACTGTATACAACACATCCTCACACATACTGTATACAACACATCCTCACACATACTGTATACAACACATCCTCACACATAGTGTATACAACACATCCACACATACTGTATACAACACATCCTCACACATACTGTATACAACACATCCTCACACATAGTGTATACAACACATCCTCACACATACTGTATACAACACATCCTCACACATACTGTATATAACACATCCTCACACAAACTATATACAACACATCCTCACACATACTGTAAACAACACATCCTCACACACATTGTGAATACAACACATCCGCACACAAACTTTATCTATCACAACCTCACACAAACTATACAACACATCCACACACATACTGCATACAACACATCCTCACACATATTGTGAATACAACACATTCTCACACATGCTGCGAATATAACACGCCATCACACATATTGTGCGTACAACACGTCATCACGCATATTGTGAATACAACACGTCATCACACATATTGTGAATACAATACGTCCTCACACAAACTATGTTCAACACATCCTCACACAAACTATATACAACACGTCCTCACACAAACTATATACAACACGTCCTCGCACATACAGTGTGGTGTGAATATCTGTCTTAGATAACTTGATGTTTACGTATAGCTAACACAGGGTATACTTTTCTTCACAGACACCACGACGTGCACGTCACAGTAACAACAATGGGGTGAACCTGTTTCTCCAGCAGTCCCATAGTCGCCATGACAACCGACATTTCAACTAACTTGATGCCGAGTCCACACACAACGAACAGTTCAACTAACTTGATGCCGAGTCCACACACAACCAACAGTTCAACTAACTTGATGCCGAGTCCACACACAACCAACAGTTCAACTAACTTGATGCCGAATCCACACACAACCAACAGTTCAACTAACTTGATGCCGAGTCCACACACAACCAACAGTTCAACTAACTTGATGCCGAGTCCACACACAACCAACAGTTCAACTAACTTGATGCCGAGTCCACACACAACCAACAGTTCAACTAACTTGATGCCGAGTCCACACACAACCAACAGTTCAACTAACTCGTTGCCGAGTACACACACAACCAACAGTTCAACTAACTTGATGCCGAGTCCACACACAACCAACAGTTCAACTAACTCGTTGCCGAGTACACACACAACCAACAGTTCAACTAACTTGATGCCGAGTCCACACACAACCAACAGTTCAACTAACTTGATGCCGAGTCCACACACAACCAACAGTTCAGCTAACTTGTTGCCGAGTCCACACACAACCAACAGTTCAGCTAACTTGTTGCCGAGTCCACACACAACCAACAGTTCAGCTAACTTGTTGCCGAGTCCACACACAACCAACAGTTCAGCTAACTTGATGCCGAGTCCAGGCACAACCAACAGTTCAGCTAACTTGTTGCCGAGTCCACACACAACCAACAGTTCAGCTAACTTGTTGCCGAGTCCACACACAACCAACAGTTCAGCTAACTGGTTGCCGAGTCCACACACAACCAACAGTTCAGCTAACTTGTTGCCGAGTCCAGGCACAAACTCGTCATCCCAAAAACTGTATCAACAGCAGAGTGAGCTGAAGCCCATTCTGTCGATGGAGTTTGAGTGCGCTAACTGTGGCAAGCGGGCCTACAACATGAAAGCTTGCACAAGATGCTGGTGGGCCAAGTATTGCAACCGGTCATGCCAGGGAAGCCACTGGGGCCGTCATAAAATGGAATGTCGCAAAGATGTGACTAAGTCACAATATTACAAAGGTAAGATAATCGTGAACAGCATAGCAAGAGTCGAACAGCATTCTTTGGTCATGTAATGAGCTGTTTACTTAGTAGCATATCCTTTGCAGGACGTCGCAGACAACCCTAGAATGTTTTTTGGCTGTTAGTGATTTCTTGGCAAGTTTACGTTCTGTAGTTTGCCATGCGGGTGTACGGGGGAATGAACAGGCTGATAGGCTAGCACGGAATGCACCTCTTGGTGGTAGTTTGCCTATGGACAAGGGGGAAGTGGTCGCACGCTTGTGTGACCAGGTGGAGAAGGCGGAGGAACAGATTGAGAACCCATATGTGGAAAGAATGAGATTGCGGGGGATCGGCAGGGGTGAATCTCAAAGCTGAGAGGGAAGACCAGGAGAACTTTTAATCAGATAGTGGTGGGAACGATTAGCAGTATGACTCTTCGCTGGCTGTTGAACGAGGAGACAGAGCACGTATGGGAATGTCCTGAGTGTAGTGATGTCGGTTCTTAACTCAACTCAACTCAACTAGTTTGCCATTGCTTTCTGAACGACCGGCACTCATAATATTGTATGAAAACCAGCGCAAGACGGACTGCTGCCAAATCGCCCGCAGTGGTGTTTCTAACGCATATGCGGGATTGCGAATTGTGTTCGTCACCCAAGCCAAGCCTTGGATCAGGCAGACAGAACACAAAGTTAGTTTGTGCACGTTTATAATAAATAAGTGTGTCATGTCTTAGTCAGATATGACTGAGCTACCGTATGACAGTAGACGGTACTACCTGCTTTCTGTTAGCGCCGAACGTTGGGCGGCGCTTACCAAACCCGACATCCCACATTGTGCCAATGGCTTCGGGTGAAAGAGCGCAATTGGGAGGGTACAAGCCTTACCCTGGTGCGAGGAAATGCAGCTTAAAAACTAAATGTCATGGCAGGGCAGACCAGACCCTAAGCTTTGGTCGGCAACTGGTCTAGGATTGAAGCTCCGACAGGCGGACAGTTAGAGCACTGCTTCTGCTGAACCGGCAGCTTCTGCAGCTTGTCTTGTTCCAGATGTAGGGGTGTTACCTTTCCTCTGGAGTAAACTAGACAGACCGGGAGAGGGATCATGCTGCATGAGTAACACATGGTCTCTAAATTAAGCCCAGTCTTTGTGTTATGGAGAGGTATAACTCCATTTTACAAATTATCGTCTGCCAAGACGGCAAGGTGCCAGTCTATAATAAATAATCAGTGAATCGCAAACTGTTTTGAGTTATAGTCCTATACACCCACACATATATATATCTTTTTATCAATCCTACTGTACATTGAAAACCTGGCCACTTCTGTCAAGTGTCTTCAAGTGGTTGCTCCGAGAACGGCTGAAATACTGGTTCAACTTAAAATACGAATACAATTCGTGGAACTGCGATAAAGCTGTGGAAATGTAAACAATATAAAATAACACAAAGTAATGCAGCTTTACATAACTGAATTACGAAAAATACGGAATGTTGCGGCGAACAGCATCAGCAAAAAAAAAAAAAAAAATTAGAACAATGAAGATAAAATGAAACTTTGAAAACAAAGTTGTTTTGAAAAATTTTATTTACTACCTATCTCAGAATCCCAGAAAATGTCGTCCCCCCCCCCCCCCCCCACACACACACACAAATTCTGCTTTTACTGTATCCTTGACTTACTGATGTAAAAAAAAAAAAAAAAAAATTAAAGTCATGACAATTGATGGATCCACTTACGCATGATTCTATGAGTACAGTATGTCCCCAGGTGGCCGAGCCGTGGAGGTGGCCGTGGCCCTGGGTCAGGACCAGATGGAGGCATTCTGTGACGAGGCTGCCCTGTTTCTGAACCTGGAGGACTGCCCCAAGAATGGCTACAATGACCACGCCAGTTTCATCTCTGTCACGGACATGACTTTAGACAAGTTGCCAATAGAGATCCGGCGACAGGATGTCCTCAATTATGTTATGGCTGAGAGCAGGATGACGGTAAGTGGTGTCCAGTGCCATGCCACGTAGGGGTCATGCTTTTAAAGTTTTAGAAGGAAATGTAGAATGTGTGGAAGCCCTGAGACCATGGGAGTGATGGGTAGACCAAACAAATAAAAAAAAAATAGGTTCTGGCTGAAGGCTTGTACAACATGGAGAAGCAAACATTAGAAGATTCTGTGGGCAATGGCTGGATTGTGTGTTCCTAGTCCAAAGTTAACTGGTCAGGTAATGGCCGGAGTTGTGTTTTCCTAGTCCAAAGTTGTTGACTGACCAGGTGATGGTTAGATTTGTGGTCCTAGTCCACAGTTGACTGGCCAGGTGATGGTTGGATTTGTGCTCCTAGTCCACAGTTGACTGGCCAGGTAATGGTTGGATTTCTGCTCCTAGTCCACAGTTGACTGGCCAGGTAATGGTTGGATTTGTGCTCCTAGTCCACAGTTGACTGACCAGGTAATGGTTGGATTTGTGCTCCTAGTCCACAGTTGACTGGCCAGGTAATGGCCGGAGTTGTGTTTTCCTAGCCCAAAGTTGTTGACTGACCAGGTAATGGTTGGATTTGTGCTCCTAGTCCACAGTTGACTGGCCAGGTAATGGTTGGATTTGTGCTCCTAGTCCACAGTTGACTGGCCAGGTAATGGTTGGATTTGTGCTCCTAGTCCACAGTTGACTGACCAGGTAATGGTTGGATTTGTGCTCCTAGTCCACAGTTGACTGACCAGGTAATGGTTGGATTTGTGCTCCTAGTCTACAGTTGACTGGCCAGGTAATGGTTGGATTTGTGCTCCTAGTCCACAGTTGACTGACCAGGTAATGGTTGGATTTGTGCTCCTAGTCCACAGTTGACTGGCCAGGTAATGGTTGGATTTGTGCTCCTAGTCCACAGTTGACTGGCCAGGTAATGGTTGGATTTGTGCTCCTAGTCCACAGTTGACTGGCCAGGTAATGGTTGGATTTGTGCTCCTAGTCCACAGTTGACTGGCCAGGTAATGGTTGGATTTGTGCTCCTAGTCCACAGTTGACTGACCAGGTAATGGTTGGATTTGTGCTCCTAGTCCACAGTTGACTGGCCAGGTAATGGTTGGATTTGTGCTCCTAGACCACAGTTGACTGGCCAGGTAATGGTTGGATTTGTGCTCCTAGTCCACAGTTGACTGGCCAGGTAATGGCCGGAGTTGTGTTTTCCTAGCCCAAAGTTGTTGACTGACCAGGTAATGGTTGGATTTGTGCTCCTAGTCCACAGTTGACTGGCCAGGTAATGGTTGGATTTGTGCTCCTAGTCCACAGTTGACTGGCCAGGTAATGGTTGGATTTGTGCTCCTAGTCCACAGTTGACTGACCAGGTAATGGTTGGATTTGTGCTCCTAGTCCACAGTTGACTGGCCAGGTAATAGTTGATTTTGTGATCCTAGTCCACAGTTGACTGACCAGGTAATGGTTGGATTTGTGCTCCTAGTCCACATTTGACTGGCCAGGTAATGGTTGGATTTGTGCTCCTAGTCCACAGTTGACTGGCCAGGTGATGGTTGGATTTGTGCTCCTAGTCCACAGTTGACTGGCCAGGTAATGGCCGGAGTTGTGTTTTCCTAGCCCAAAGTTGTTGACTGGCCAGGTAATGGTTGGATTTGTGCTCCTAGTCCACATTTGACTGACCAGGTAATGGTTGGATTTGTGCTCCTAGTCCACAGTTGACTGGCCAGGTAATGGCCGGAGTTGTGTTTTCCTAGCCCAAAGTTGTTGACTGACCAGGTAATGGTTGGATTTGTGCTCCTAGTCCACAGTTGACTGGCCAGGTAATGGTTGGATTTGTGCTCCTAGTCCACAGTTGACTGGCCAGGTAATGGTTGGATTTGTGCTCCTAGTCCACAGTTGACTGACCAGGTAATGGTTGGATTTGTGCTCCTAGTCCACAGTTCACTGGCCAGGCAATGGTTGGATTTGTGTTCCTAGTCCACAGTTGACTGGCCAGGTAATGGTTTGATTTGTGCTCCTAGTCCACAGTTGACTGACCAGGTAATGGTTGGATTTGTGCTCCTAGTCCACAGTTGACTGGCCAGGTAATGGTTGATTTTGTGATCCTAGTCCACAGTTGACTGACCAGGTAATGGTTGGATTTGTGCTCCTAGTCCACATTTGACTGGCCAGGTAATGGTTGGATTTGTGCTCCTAGTCCACAGTTGACTGGCCAGGTAATGGTTGGATTTGTGCTCCTAGTCCACAGTTGACTGGCCAGGTAATGGCCGGAGTTGTGTTTTCCTAGCCCAAAGTTGTTGACTGACCAGGTAATGGTTGGATTTGTGCTCCTAGTCCACAGTTGACTGGCCAGGTAATGGTTGGATTTGTGCTCCTAGTCCACAGTTGACTGGCCAGGTAATGGTTGGATTTGTGCTCCTAGTCCACAGTTGACTGACCAGGTAATGGTTGGATTTGTGCTCCTAGTCCACAGTTCACTGGCCGGATAATGGCTTTAGGCCTACACATGCTGCGACATGTTCAGAACTAGTCCAGAAATATTCCACAGAAAAGGTAAATAATGAATTCAAAACAAAGTTTTATGGTTGTTAATTTGAATAATGAAGAAGCAAACAATAGGTTTCACAATATATTGTCTGACGTATTTTACTGCAACTTGTCAGCAAACTGTCACGCAGTCAACAACTAGATCCTGACTTTGGGTTGTCATATATGAAACAGGGAAATCCCAGTCCTGCCTTGACTGATGCTGCTACCTGTACCGTCCAGATTCTGGCAAGCTAGCAAAACCAACGGACAGAACATTACCCACTTCCGCAACAGCACGACAACTGCTTGAATCTAGTCACGTGACTGATAGAGACTGCATATCTGTTGTTGTTTAACAGACAGGATGGGTGAATGTTAAGATACGCTGTAGCAGTTGCAATCCGTATGTAAAGCTGTTGTGTAAACAATAAGACGCGATAAACAGTTCAACATTACTACAGAAGACAGTTTAACCGATTTCAATGCCAAACAAAAAACAAAAGCCCATAACCGGACACTCTCACGATGTTTATACTTCACCTCGACACGGCAAGGTACAAGAGGAACATGATGAGATGAGGTGGTGTGCCAAACAAAAAGTTGGTTCCGACCAAACATAGTACACAATCAAATGGACAAGTATTATAATGTAGATTTGCGTTCACTGAACAATGAAATTGTGGAAGATTCTACAAAATATAACAAATAACACGATGACCATAGTATGGCGATATATCGTCCTTCTGTCCAAATGATAAGTCACAATCCAGTTTTCGAAAAAATAACAAAAATTCCAAATTCGGTCTCGTCTAACCTGCTTCATCAGCTGTGGTTATTGTTGAGAGCCGTGGTTTTTGTGTGTTCATTCACCCTGATTCTTGTCTTATGCGCTCTTACGAGTGAGTTCTATCTCGGACTGGTTATGTTGAAAGATAAGACGCATTTGGTGATATATAAATAATCCTTGGACAGTGAATAAGTTAAATGACCATGGGAATGTGTGTGTTGTGTGTTGTGTACCGTGTGTTGTGTATGCCAGCTTCCAGCACTCATTGTGTGCCGTGTGTTAGTTTGATTGACTTCTGAGATGTGTACCTGGCGACATGTGGAGAAGTATTCTGGCAATAAATTGTGGAACCTAATGCTTGTGTTTCTGTTACTAAAATGATGAGTCCTCCCATCTTCTCCTCCAGGTTCGAGTCCTGGTCAACTGGACCAGCAAGAACAGGCCGGATGGCGACCCCTGCGCCAGGTACCGGGGTGACCAGTAGATCTGACCCACACTCTGATGGTGACCAGTAGATCTGACCCACACTCTGATGGTGACCAGTAGATCTGACCCACACTCTGGGGGTGACTAGTAGATCTGACCCACACTCTGATGGTGACCAGTAGATCTGATCCACACTCTGATGGTGACCAGTAGATCTGACCCACACTCTGATGGTGACCAGTAGATCTGACCCACACTCTGATGGTGACCAGTAGATCTGACCCACACTCTGATGGTGACCAGTAGATCTGACCCACACTCTGGGGGTGATCAGTAGATCTGACCCACACTCTGGGGGTGACCAGTAGATCTGACCCACTCTCTGTGGGTGACCAGTAGATCTGACCCACACTCTGATGGTGACCAGTAGATCTGACCCACACTCTGGGGGTGACCAGTAGATCTGACCCACACTCTGGTGGTGACCAGTAGATCTGACCCACACTCTGATGGTGACCAGTAGATCTGACCCACACTCTGGGAGTGACCAGTAGATCTGACTGACACTCTGGACTCTGGGAGTGACCAGTAGATCTGACCCACACTCTGGACTCTGGGGGTGACCAGTAGATCCGACCCACACTCTGGACTCTAGGAGTGACCAGTAGATCTGACTGACACTCAGGACTCTGGGGGTGACCAGTAGATCTGACTAACACTCTGGGGGTGACCAGTAGATCTGATCCACACTCTGGGGTTGACCAGTAGATCTGACCAACACTCTTGGAGTGACCAGTAGATCTGACTGACACTCAGGACTCTGATGGTGACCAGTAGATCTGACCCACACTCTGGGGGTGACCAGTAGATCTGACCCACACTCTGGGGGTGACCAGTAGATCTGACCCACATTCAGGACTCTGGGGGTGACCAGTAGATCTGACTCACATTCAGGACTCTGGGGGTGACCAGTAGATCTGACCCACATTCAGGACTCTGGGGGTGACAAGTAGATCTGACCCACACTCAGGACTCTGGGGGTGACCAGTAGATCTGACCCACACTCAAGACTCTGGGCGTGACCAGTAGATCTGACCCACATTCAGGACTCTGGGGGTGACCAGTAGATCTGACCCACACTCAGGACTCTGGGAGTGACCAGTAGATCTGACCAACACTCTGAACTCTGGGAGTGGCCAGTAGATATGACACACACTCAGGACTCTGGGAGTGACCAGTAGATCTGACCCACATTCAGGACTCGGGGTGACCAGTAGATCTGACCCACACTCTGGACTCTGGGAGTGACCAGTAGATCTGACCCACACTCTGGACTCTGGGGGTGACCAGTAGATCTGACCCACACTCTGGACTCTGGGAGTGACCAGTAGATCTGACCCACACTCTGGACTCTGGGAGTGACCAGTAGATCTGACCCACAGTCTGGACTCTGGGAGTGACCAGTAGATCTGACCCACACTCTGGACTCTGGGGGTGACCAGTAGATCTGACCCACACTCTGGACTCTGGGAGTGACCAGTAGATCTGACCAACACTCTGGACTCTGGGAGTGACCAGTAGATCTGACCCACACTCTGGACTCTGGGAGTGACCAGTAGATCTGACCCACACTCTGGACTCTGGGGGTGACCAGTAGATCTGACCCACACTCTGGACTCTGGGAGTGACCAGTAGATCTGACCCACACTCTGGACTCTGGGAGTGGCCAGTAGATCTGACCCACACTCTGGACTCTGGGAGTGACCAGTAGATCTGACTCACACTCTGGACTCTGGGAGTGGCCAGTAGATCTGACCCACACTCAGGACTCTGGGCGTGACCAGTAGATCTGACCTACACTCTGGGAGTGACCAGTAGATCTGACCAACACTCTGGACTCTGGGAGTGACCAGTAGATCTGACCCACACTCTGGAGTGACCAGTAGATCTGACCCACACTCTGGACTCTGGGGGTGACCAGTAGATCTGACCCACACTCTGGACTCTGGGGGTGACCAGTAGATCTGACCCACACTCTGGACTCTGGGAGTGACCAGTAGATCTGACCCACACTCTGGACTCTGGGAGTGACCAGTAGATCTGACCCACACTCTGGACTCTGGGGGTGGCCAGTAGATCTGACCCACACTCAGGACTCTGGGCGTGACCAGTAGATCTGACCTACACTCTGGGAGTGACCAGTAGATCTGACCAACACTCTGGACTCTGGGGGTGACCAGTAGATCTGACCCACACTCTGGACCCTGGGAGTGACCAGTAGATCTGACCCACACTCTGGACTCTGGGAGTGGCCAGTAGATCTGACCCACACTCTGGACTCTGGGAGTGACCAGTAGATCTGACCCACACTCTGGGGGTGGCCAGTAGATCTGACCCACACTCAGGACTCTGGGCGTGACCAGTAGATCTGACCTACACTCTGGGAGTGACCAGTAGATCCGACCAACACTCTGGACTCTGGGAGTGACCAGTAGATCTGACCCACACTCTGGACGTGACCAGTAGATCTGACCCACACTCTGGACTCTGGGAGTGACCAGTAGATCTGACCCACACTCTGGACGTGACCAGTAGATCTGACCCACTCTGGGAGTGACCAGTAGATCTGACCCACACTCTGGACGTGACCAGTAGATCTGACCCACACTCTGGACGTGACCAGTAGATCTGACCCACACTCTGGACTCTGGGGGTGACCAGTAGATCTGACCCACACTCTGGACTCTGGGGGTGACCAGTAGATCTGACCCACACTCAAGACTCTGGGGGTGACCAGTAGATCTGACCCACACTCTGGACTCTGGGGGTGGCCAGTAGATCTGACCCACACTCAGGACTCTGGGCGTGACCAGTAGATCTGACCTACACTCTGGGAGTGACCAGTAGATCTGACCAACACTCTGGACTCTGGGAGTGACCAGTAAATCTGACCCACACTCTGGACGTGACCAGTAGATCTGACCCACACTCTGGACTCTGGGAGTGACCAGTAGATCTGACCCACACTCTGGACGTGACCAGTAGATCTGACCCACACTCTGGACGTGACCAGTAGATCTGACCCACACTCTGGACTCTGGGGGTGACCAGTAGATCTGACCCACACTCTGGACTCTGGGGGTGACCAGTAGATCTGACCCACACTCAAGACTGGGGGTGACCAGTAGATCTGACCCACACTCTGGACTCTGGGGGTGGCCAGTAGATCTGACCCACACTCAGGACTCTGGGCGTGACCAGTAGATCTGACCTACACTCTGGGAGTGACCAGTAGATCTGACCAACACTCTGGGAGTGACCAGTAGATCTGACCCACACTCTGGACGTGACCAGTAGATCTGACCCACACTCTGGACGTGACCAGTAGATCTGACCCACACTCTGGACGTGACCAGTAGATCTGACCCACACTCTGGACTCTGGGAGTGACCAGTAGATCTGACCCACACTCTGGACTCTGGGAGTGATCAGTAGATCTGACCCACACTCTGGACGTGACCAGTAGATCTGACCCACACTCTGGACGTGACCAGTAGATCTGACCCACACTCTGGACGTGACCAGTAGATCTGACCCACACTCTGGACGTGACCAGTAGATCTGACCCACACTCTGAACGTGACCAGTAGATCTGACCCACACTCTGGACGTGACCAGTAGATCTGACCCACACTCTGGACGTGACCAGTAGATCTGACCCACACTCTGGACGTGACCAGTAGATCTGACCCACACTCTGGACTCTGGGAGTGACCAGTAGATCTGACCCACACTCTGGACTCTGGGAGTGACCAGTAGATCTGACCCACACTCTGGACTCTGGGAGTGACCAGTAGATCTGACCCACACTCTGGACTCTGGGAGTGACCAGTAGATCTGACCCACACTCTGGACTCTGGGGGTGGCCAGTAGATCTGACCCACATTCAGGACTCTGGGAGTGACCAGTAGATCTGACCCACATTCAGGACTCTGGGGGTGGCCAGTAGATCTGACCCACACTCAGGACTCTGGGCGTGACCAGTAGATCTGACCAACACTCTGGACTCTGGGAGTGACCAGTAGATCTGACCCACACTCTGGACTCTGGGAGTGACCAGTAGATCTGACCCACAGTCTGGACTCTGGGGGTGACCAGTAGATCTGACCCACACTCTGGACTCTGGGAGTGACCAGTAGATCTGACCAACACTCTGGACTCTGGGAGTGACCAGTAGATCTGACCCACACTCTGGACTCTGGGAGTGACCAGTAGATCTGACCCACACTCTGGACTCTGGGAGTGACCAGTAGATCTGACCCACACTCTGGACTCTGAGGAAAGGCCAGACGGACACATAATCAGACTGCTACTAGAACCATTGCCAGCTCCATGGTGAAGGGGTTATGGACGCGGTTCGTGATCCCGCATACCAGTGTTTGAAACACAGCTGCGCGCAATTTGGCAGTCGACTAGATTGTGTTGGTTATTTACGAATTGGGAGGAGCGGCTGACCGACTGGCTAGAACGTCGGACTCTCCTTCGGGAGACCTGGGTTTGATCCTCAGTAAGGTGTGGGATTTTCTTCTGTTGGGGGTAAAAAGAAAATCCTAACCTGCACAGTTCGCGGCGACTGCACTAGCCAGGTGGCCTTAATTCCTCAGGCTCAAAGATCCTCCCTGCCATACATCGCAAGTTACAATATTGGCAGTGAATGACAATTGACAGTTTTTATGACAGTATGGGTGCTGGTCGTTCAGAAAGTAATGGCAAATTACTGAACGTAAACTTGTCAAGAGATTACAACAGCGAAAAATGATGGTGTTAACCGCAATGTCTATGTAAAGGATATGCAACTGACTGATTTTTTACTGGTACCATTAGTACTGGGACTCTTCACTGGCTGTTGATGATGAAAACGGAGCACATATGGGAATGTCCTGAGTGATATTGGTTCTTGACTCAACTCATCTCCTTGATCTCAACAATTACAACATTAATGATGCCAACATAACAATCACGCTTCACGGACTCGCACACAGTGTAAAACGTACATCGTCAGTGTCGCGGAATGCCGCCTTAACATCCCAGAATATTTTTCTCGGTCTCCAAATTTGAGAGGCCAAATTGAGAAAGAATGAATTAATCACACTACTCCACGGCTATCTAGTCGTGAGGTAAGATTATTCACAAAAAGCCTCTAGCCATGACGTAAGCTTGCAGATGGCAAGTAAAATGGGATACTTGAGATGGACACAACTAGATAATTAGTATACACCTTGGGAAACTGCTGACCCAGACATGCTGAATCAACAATGAACTGGGCCAGTGAGTGAAATAAAACCACCCAGGCGTGAACAACATTGACACAGGGAGAGATAATAGCCCCAGGGCGGGAAACAAGCCCCGTCTACTCGGACTGGCAGACCCAGGTAGGTGTGAAATCACTGATAAGACTGTGAAACTGATCTGGGGCTGGCAACGCAAAACCATCCAGGTGTGACACTATGGTGAAGGCTAGTGTGCATGCAGAAAGAATTTTATGACTGGACAGACTTGGAGTTAATTGCAATTACTGTCAGGAGGAGATAAGAAGAATTTATGACGGGACTGCCAAAGAGATAATAGTGTCTCAGACACTGTCTGCTGGACTCAGCTTAAATAAGGGTCCCTAGCCTGTGTTAGGTTAGATTAAGTTTGACTTCAGAACAGGTGAGACAACCAGCTCGTTTTGTATGATTCTTAGGTTGCTAGATTTAACTAGGAGAATTAATTCTTAGTAACTAGTAGAGTTTTAAATGGATGTAATGACTCTGTCTATATCTGACCTAGGTTACTTCCAGAATTATCATTGCTTCAGGTTACTTGAGTATTCTTTCTAAGTTCTGTGTTCAATATCATATTGCTTTAAAGAGTTATTCTTCTGAGAAGTAGAGCCTTATGTGAAACAGATCTTGTCTGGGTATACTTTTAGGTGTCTTGGTAGATGCTTGTCATTTCTTTGTACACTATCCTAGTTGCTTTTTGGTGTGTGCATTTGTTGTACAGAATATAAGTCAACTGACTATTTAATTAATTCTTACAACAGCAGTAACTAACTAGTGCATTATGCTATGATGTTAAAGTATCATACTATGTCTAGTTTAATCAATATGTTTATGTGTATTGGATGTTTGATATATTGATTTGTCATATGCAAACCTACCAACATGAAGTGTTATGCTATTGTCTGCGCATTGGCACATTGGCCAATGAATGTGTTGGAAGCAGAGGTGTAATGGTACAGACATTACCCACAATTGGTAGTATAGGGTATATGGTGCTAAACTTTCTCAGTGTATTGTGGGCGTGCGTCCACGATAATGCATGGAAACCTGGCACAGCTACTTGTCACGGCTTGCAAGCCCGGATGATCAGGCATTGTTATAATACCCTTACCGACCCTGTGAGCTGCTAAACTAACATTGGACGGAGCGGCTGTACGACACATAATTTCTGTGTTAGCGACATGGACATGGGGCGGCAGAAATGTAATCAGTACAGGCGTGTGAGACAATTGAAAAGCCCGTCCCAGACTAAAGACAGTAGGGAGAAGGAGGTGGGTGAACGCAGTCGAGCTGAAAGATAAACTTGGCCAGACTGGTCATTGTATATGTTTGTGTTATATGTTTTAATTAGGATTGCGCTGATGTAGAACTGATGTAACACATTCTTGACTTTCTTTCAAGCTCTCACAAGGAGCCCTATGTTATAGATCTCAAGACTAGAGACTACTGACTAGGAGTGTCAGGACTGGCAGGATCGTCAGAATACCGGCAAGCTGTTCTTTTTCTCTTTTGTGTGTGTCTACTGGAGAGTGGGGATCTGGACCACAGATCCAGATAGATCGAGTAACAAGTAAAGTTACGTAATGTTTGTCATCAATATCAATATGTATATGATTTCATTCATCATCCTCATATTGACAATCATCCTATGTCTATTGTTATGATTAGTAAATAAATGTTGTAGTATTGTAACTCATAGTTCTGTCGTTATATTTTAATTCCAATTGTGCATACGTGTTGTGTGTGTACATTGGTGGGGGTTCACTTACACACCAAGGAAGGGAGCAGTCAGGGAGAAAAACCTGTACTGGAATAGTTGTCTTTACACTTTAATTCAGACGTAAAAATCTATTCTAGCTAACCTTCTTCTTCCCATCCTTGGCGAATATTCAGCACAGTTCATTTTAATTTTGTAACGAGCCACTTAGAGCTGTACGTTGGATATTCAGGGCTTAATCTGTAGTTCAGCCATATAGATTTTGTCCCTAGTCAGTTTCTGACTATTTAGGGTTGCTCGCCAGTGAATAAATACTTTCATCTAGCTGGTGGGGCACCCCGACTTCTGACAGATTGGGCTTCTCGTCTGGAATTTGAATTCGTACTTCTCGCTTTCAATAGACTCCGGTACTAGACCCTAGACATACGATTTTAAAAGTTAACTCCTGTAATCTTCAGTCATCAAAATAGACTATCATCAGATGTAGCTAATTTTAGTTGAGGAAGTCACAGAGTATAGATATAACTTTTCAAAAGTGTATAACAGATAAGAACTTATGAGAACTACCTCATCTATCATTTATTGATAAGTATTTTAATTCTTATCATTTAGTGTATCTTTCATCATTTAATGATAACGGATCACTTTAATCATATTTACATTGATGTGTTTGATGATTTAACTGCTTGACTGATTTGCAATTTTATGCTAATATATGCCATGTTCATTTTGACATGTATGCAGTGCATTTTAATGTTTATTTAGGTAAATATTAATATTGATTACTGTGTAGTATATCTCTCACACTTACTTCACTGCTATTGCCAGGTACTATTTGAATATTATTTTCAGTTGTCTTTCACTGCTGAAGCTAAACTCTACACATTGGTTTAGGTTCTGCTGTCATTGGTTCATTCTTGTCTTTCTAGCTTAGATCTGATTTTTGATATAAACATAGGGGCTTACCTAAATATAGTCATTAGCAATTATGTTCTTGCTTCACCGGAATCTTGAAGAGGATCTGAAGGCGCGCGCAGATTTCTCAGAGACCGCGAGAGGGTGGGGCATAAGAGAAGGCTTACAGGGAGAGCAACTAGAAACATATATCATAGCTGAGTTAGAATGGTGGGACCAAGAAGAAGAAATTATGTTTAAAGAAAGTGATGAGTTCGTTGAAGCACAAGAGCGTAGCAAAACTGAAGGAGTAAAGATGGAGAAAACGCATATAGAAACAGTCAATGTGGAGAAGCTAACCTTTCTAGCGGAACATAAGGTAGGAGATACGGATGCTCACCCAACCAGGAAGGAAGGGACATCTTTGCCACCCACCGCAGAATCAGAGTTAGTGGACCGGGAACTACAGGTTCTCATTCGACCCAGTCCTAAACGGAAAAGAGGGAAGAAAAAACGTGCCAAGGGCATTTCAAACAGTCACAAACGTGATAACTGTTTGCACCACGGCAATAGTCGTTTGACAGTAGAGGACCTTCAGGAAAACCACTTGACTGCTACGAGAAATGAATCTCGAGAGAAAGAGGAACTGAAGACAACCTTTAATGAGGTCGCAGGCAGAGACCTAGCCGATCCTCACATTCCCTTCTGTTCACAGAATCACGAAGTGGAATTACATCTGACTGAAATAGGGAGGAAGGAAGAAACGGAATCCCAGGTGAATTTCATTACTGCAATGCGGGAAGAATCACTAATTATCAGTTCAGATAGTTTAACTGGTCCGCCAGTACAAGACTCCCAGGAATCTCATTTTACTTCAACGAGAGGTGAAACTCAAGAGGAAGATGACCTGAGGACATCTTTTAAGGAGGTCGGAGATCGAGAGGTAACCGACTTTATTATTCCCTTCAGCTCAGGAGAGGATGAAGTGGGATTAAATTTGACTGACAGAGGGATGAAGGATGATCCGGAACCCCTTGTGATCTTTGAGGCTGCAGCTCAGGACAAGACACTAGATCTCAGTTCAAATCATTTACCTAATGTGATGGTTTGCTTAGACAGCCCACCACAGGATTTACCTCAACTGGACTTAGCCCATGAAAGCACGACCAGAGAGGAACATCCAGACCAGGAAACATTTCCAGTTGTTATCTCACAGTATACCAGTTCGGAGACTCAGGAAACACAAGGAATTGTCATGAGCCAGAATATGGACTCTGATATTGTGCAGACAACATTGTCTGTAGTTGCTAAAGAAGAAAATTCTTTGCACAAGATGGAGGAAGAAACGCCTATCATCTCATTAGCTGAAGTTATCAGGGAATTCCAGCAACAGGGACCTGAAGTAACAGAAGTCAAGAGTGGTTTGGAATCAACACTCTTAGGACTCAATCTACCCTTCAGTCAGGTCGATTTGATAGGAGTAGATCAGCTATTTGTGGATACTTTATTCAAAAGTAACTCCACTTTATTGCCCTGGAGTAAGTATGTTATTTCTCAAGGCTGGACAACTTGGCTCACTAAATTTCCAATTTCTAGCACGGTTTTCACACGAAACTCTAATGCAGAGAAACTCAGCCCGTTAACTGATTATCAGGGGAAGAAACCGCGACACCGAGGAGGGACGATTGTTACGCCCGACTTTGAAGGAGGAAAGCGCCAGTTGAATTTACATCATGGGACCATGATGTGTAACATTATTCCTTTCAAAAGGAAGCTATTGATGGATCAGTTAAGAATCTATAATCAATGGAGGAAAATCACGGAGACAAGCTTTGCTGTGGCCAGCTTATGCAAGACCTCACTACGGGTACATCCTCGGCTGAAAGGAGTAAATCACGTGAGTGAATGGTGTAAAACAATTGCTGTCCAGAGGCGTAGAAGAATCCCGTGGATTGTGATCTTTCCCGGAGGGGTAAAATTACAACCTCCTGACAATTACCGGATTTTACCAAGCTATTGCATGGAATCCCGGCCGAAAACCAGGTACAAGGATCTATCCAGAGTATCTTTGGGTTATGGAAATGGGACGTCTTTATGCAAGACAACCCACTGCCACAAGGAATATTGGAAACCTTCAGGCAGATACAGAACGGAGAGTGCTTAGGCATTATTCTGGGATGTACGGCGTGCGTTGAAAAAAGATTTCTGCAGAAACTTTTTTTTTAAGGGGAAAGCTCTGTCGCGGAATGCCGCCTTAACATCCCAGAATATTTTTCTCGGTCTCCAAATTTGAGAGGCCAAATTGAGAAAGAATGAATTAATCACACTACTCCACGGCTATCTAGTCGTGAGGTAAGATTATTCACAAAAAGCCTCTAGCCATGACGTAAGCTTGCAGATGGCAAGTAAAATGGGATACTTGAGATGGACACAACTAGATAATTAGTATACACCTTGGGAAACTGCTGACCCAGACATGCTGAATCAACAATGAACTGGGCCAGTGAGTGAAATAAAACCACCCAGGCGTGAACAACATTGACACAGGGAGAGATAATAGCCCCAGGGCGGGAAACAAGCCCCGTCTACTCGGACTGGCAGACCCAGGTAGGTGTGAAATCACTGATAAGACTGTGAAACTGATCTGGGGCTGGCAACGCAAAACCATCCAGGTGTGACACTATGGTGAAGGCTAGTGTGCATGCAGAAAGAATTTTATGACTGGACAGACTTGGAGTTAATTGCAATTACTGTCAGGAGGAGATAAGAAGAATTTATGACGGGACTGCCAAAGAGATAATAGTGTCTCAGACACTGTCTGCTGGACTCAGCTTAAATAAGGGTCCCTAGCCTGTGTTAGGTTAGATTAAGTTTGACTTCAGAACAGGTGAGACAACCAGCTCGTTTTGTATGATTCTTAGGTTGCTAGATTTAACTAGGAGAATTAATTCTTAGTAACTAGTAGAGTTTTAAATGGATGTAATGACTCTGTCTATATCTGACCTAGGTTACTTCCAGAATTATCATTGCTTCAGGTTACTTGAGTATTCTTTCTAAGTTCTGTGTTCAATATCATATTGCTTTAAAGAGTTATTCTTCTGAGAAGTAGAGCCTTATGTGAAACAGATCTTGTCTGGGTATACTTTTAGGTGTCTTGGTAGATGCTTGTCATTTCTTTGTACACTATCCTAGTTGCTTTTTGGTGTGTGCATTTGTTGTACAGAATATAAGTCAACTGACTATTTAATTAATTCTTACAACAGCAGTAACTAACTAGTGCATTATGCTATGATGTTAAAGTATCATACTATGTCTAGTTTAATCAATATGTTTATGTGTATTGGATGTTTGATATATTGATTTGTCATATGCAAACCTACCAACATGAAGTGTTATGCTATTGTCTGCGCATTGGCACATTGGCCAATGAATGTGTTGGAAGCAGAGGTGTAATGGTACAGACATTACCCACAATTGGTAGTATAGGGTATATGGTGCTAAACTTTCTCAGTGTATTGTGGGCGTGCGTCCACGATAATGCATGGAAACCTGGCACAGCTACTTGTCACGGCTTGCAAGCCCGGATGATCAGGCATTGTTATAATACCCTTACCGACCCTGTGAGCTGCTAAACTAACATTGGACGGAGCGGCTGTACGACACATAATTTCTGTGTTAGCGACATGGACATGGGGCGGCAGAAATGTAATCAGTACAGGCGTGTGAGACAATTGAAAAGCCCGTCCCAGACTAAAGACAGTAGGGAGAAGGAGGTGGGTGAACGCAGTCGAGCTGAAGATAAACTTGGCCAGACTGGTCATTGTATATGTTTGTGTTATATGTTTTAATTAGGATTGCGCTGATGTAGAACTGATGTAACACATTCTTGACTTTCTTTCAAGCTCTCACAAGGAGCCCTATGTTATAGATCTCAAGACTAGAGACTACTGACTAGGAGTGTCAGGACTGGCAGGATCGTCAGAATACCGGCAAGCTGTTCTTTTTCTCTTTTGTGTGTGTCTACTGGAGAGTGGGGATCTGGACCACAGATCCAGATAGATCGAGTAACAAGTAAAGTTACGTAATGTTTGTCATCAATATCAATATGTATATGATTTCATCATCCTCATATTGACAATCATCCTATGTCTATTGTTATGATTAGTAAATAAATGTTGTAGTATTGTAACTCATAGTTCTGTCGTTATATTTTAATTCCAATTGTGCATACGTGTTGTGTGTGTACATTGGTGGGGGTTCACTTACACACCAAGGAAGGGAGCAGTCAGGGAGAAAAACCTGTACTGGAATAGTTGTCTTTACACTTTAATTCAGACGTAAAAATCTATTCTAGCTAACCTTCTTCTTCCCATCCTTGGCGAATATTCAGCACAGTTCATTTTAATTTTGTAACGAGCCACTTAGAGCTGTACGTTGGATATTCAGGGCTTAATCTGTAGTTCAGCCATATAGATTTTGTCCCTAGTCAGTTTCTGACTATTTAGGGTTGCTCGCCAGTGAATAAATACTTTCATCTAGCTGGTGGGGCACCCCGACTTCTGACAGTCAGTCTCACACGCAAACACAAAACATCTCAAACAATTTCAACAAAAGGAATTCACGTTATATTTGCTGTAAAAATGAGGAACAAAACATGCAATCAATCAGCATAACATAATTACAGGTTTAAAAATTAACACACACACAAAAATAGTATAAAAACCAAATCTGCGAGAAGTCAACAAACGATGCATACGTGGTACGTTCACGTGATTCTGCACCCAGCAAGGTCCCAATATCACATAAAACATATGCCATGATTGGTATGTTCTCAATATTTGCACGCAATAATTCGTATTATGTATGTAGAAACAAACATATTGTCAACATAATAAATTATATAAAACAGAAACACATGGTTGACATAATGAGTTAGGTCAACTAATAGAAATGCGGACATAATGAAATAATATTTTAACTTTTAGACACAAAATCAAAGTATATCTCTTAGTCAGTCAAGCAAAAATCAGAGACAGCCATGTGTAATAATGGTTGAACTCTTACACAGACATGCAAAATCAAAGTTTAACTCGTACACAGACATGCAAAATCAAAGTTTAACTCTTACACAGACATGCAAAATCAAAGTTCAACTCTTAGACAGTCATGCAAAATCAGAGACAGGCATATGTAATAATGGTTTACCTTTTAGATAGACATGTGAAATCAAAGTTTAACTCGTAGACATACATGTGGAATCAAAGTTTAAACTCATAGACAATCATGCAACATCAGAGTTAAACTCTTAGACAAACATGGATGAGGGTGTTGTGATGATTGCGGCCGACCTCTCTCCTGGAGTGGTTGTATGCTGTGACATGTGAACTGTTTCCTGCTATTGCAATTTCAACATAACACTCTGGGACTGAAAGGGTTAAAGCAATGACTGGGACTATATGGGTTAAAATTATGACCTCATGGGACTAAGGGAAATGGTGAATACAACAACGAGGACAGACTGGGACTCAGTGGGACTACATGGGTTAAAGTGATGACCTCAGTGGGACTACATGGGTTAAAGTGATGACTTCATGGGACTACATGGGTTAAAGTGATGACCTCAGTGGGACTACATGGGTTAAAGTGATGACCTCCTTGGACTACATGGGTTAAAGTGATGACCTCAGTGGGACTACATGGGTTAAAGTGATGACCTCAGTGGGACTACATGGGTTAAAGTGATGACTTCATGGGACTACATGGGTTAAAGTGATGACCTCAGTGGGACTACATGGGTTAAAGTGATGACCTCATGGGACTACATGGGTTAAAGTGATGACCTCATGGGTTAAAGTGATGACCTCCATGGACTACATGGGTTAAAGTGGTGACCTCAGTGGGAATACATGGGTTAAAGTGATGACCTCATGAGACTATGTGGGTTAAAGTGATGACCTTAGTGGGACTACATAGGTTAAAGTGATGACCTCATGGGGCTAAGGGACATGGTGAAGACAACAACTAGGACAGAGTGGGTCTCAGTGGGACTACATGGGTTAAAGTAATGACCTCCTGGGACAACATGGGTTAAAGTAATGACCTCATGGTGACGGCAATAATTAGGACGGAGTGGATCTTTGTGGGGCTCAAGGAGTCAGACAAACATTGATGTCATTCTGATGACATCTCAGCCAAACGGTGATGTCAATCTGACATCTCAAACAGTGATGTCATTCTGATGACATCTCAGCCAAACAGTGATGTCAATCTGACATCTCAAACAGTGATGTCAATCTGATGACATCTCAGACAAACAGTGATGTCAATCTGATGACATCTCAGACAAACAGTGATGTCATTCTGATGACATATGGATTAAAGGTGTGGGGATGTGCTTGACTGCACCGGGTTTTGCTGCTACTGGCTGTTCTCTCCATGCTGGGGTCAAGGTTACAGGTTAGAGTGAGAGGACTGACTTTATTGCAATGAGTTTGACCCCCATCTGGCCGAGTCTCTCTCCCAGAATCAAAGTCACTTTCTGATAAAACTACAGACAACATGAACTCCACAGGCAGTCAGAACACAAACACATGACCATCCAGATGGCCAGGCACACAAGCTTGAACACTTAACCATGATTCCCATCATTACATCTGGAGCAACTGGTCAATGCCTGATCAACTGCTGGTGTTTCTGTCCATGTGTTAGTTCTGTCCACCCAGCAGTTCTGACAACCTGTCAATTTTGTCCAGATGTTTTATCCCACGACCACACAGATGTAATTAACAACTACACAGGAAATATAAAACTATCACCAGAACAACACAAAACAAAGTTTGGCCAAGTGATCACATCCTTATAAGGGAAGACTGAAGCGTAGCAACTTTGTAGAAACTGCAAAACGAAGGATTAGGGCAGATCCTATACTTAACATATCAACAGTCAAGCCCATACACAATGCAGACAAGTTCCCAGCTTGGAGACAGCAGCAACTGCCTGAGATGATAGAAAACATTCCTGGTATTGAGAAAAAGAACACTCAGCATGAAACCGAAAGAAGAGAAATAACCCTAAACTACATAAAAGAACATTACCCAAGCAGGAATTGGACCCATGCATATACAGATGGATCAGCCAAAAATTCAATAGAGAATGGAGGAGGAGGAATTCTCCTAAATTTAAAAAATGGAGTGAAAAAAACACATTCAATGGCAACTGGAAAATTTTCAAGTAACTTCAAAGCGGAGGTAGAGGCTTTGAAAACTGCAGCAGAAATGCTCCTGATGGAGGAAAATAAAGAGAAGCAAATAGCTATCTTCACAGATGCAAAGTCAGCTGTCTCAATACTCAAGAGCAATAACAGCACAGAACTAACTGACCTAAGAGCAGCACTCCATGGTCTATGCCAGAAATCCAAAAAAGTTGTAATACAGTGGATCCCATCACATTGCAGTATACCTGGAAACGAAGAGGCTGACAGACTGGCAAAAGAGGGCGGACGACTACCACAGCCTGACATAGACATAACCTATAATGAGGCAAAGAGGTTGATAAAAAGCACTTATAGAACCAAATGGGAATCTGAGCATCCAGGCCATCAGAAGGATGATGCATATTACAAACTCGACCGAAGAGAACAAGTAGCAATCTTCAGACTCCGCACAGGACATAACAGGCTGAAATACCACTTGTTCAATAAACTAAAGATAGGAGATACCGATGAATGTAATTGTAGAACTGGAAAAATGACAGCAAAACATTTGCTGCAGGATTGCCCAACGTATGCAGAACAGAGAAAGATATTTTGGCCCACACCTGCTTCATTTGAGGACAAGCTCTATGGAGATATCAACAAGCTCAAGTTGACCGCAGCTTACTTTAACTACATACAGGTTGACATTTAAAGGTGCATGAAGACCCAGAGGCATGAAATGGAATATTGCTTGGATAGCAAATCCATTATGTGGAAAGTCCAAATCGAAAGCTCGCTCTGTGGGCTTCATAAAAGGTGGAAAAGTGTCCTAGTGGCACGAAATGGAATATTGCTTGGATAGCAAATCCATTACGTGGAAAGTCCGAATCAAAAGCCCATTGTGTGGGCTTCATAAAAGGTGGAAAAGTGTCCTAGTGGCATGAAATGGAATATTGCTTGGATAGCAAATCCATTACGTGGAAAGTCCGTATCTAAAGCCCACTGTGTGGACTTCATAAAAGGTGGAAAAGTGTCCTAGTGGCACGAAATGGAATATTGCTTGGATAGCAAATCCATTACATGGAAAGTCCGAATCGAAAGCTCACTGTGTGGATGTCATCTGCAGACTGCATACTTCTGGTTTCCGGAAGAACAGCCTATGGTGAACGGAAGGCCCAATATACGGAAGTGAGGCTAAGCAGCCATGTGCAGGACGTGACGATTCCTTGGGTGAGCCCAGTACCAGAGCGCTATGTATCGGCTCTGCAATTATGGAAGCCTCCTTGGATGGCGGGGAATGCCCATGGTCTGCCCCTGCCTTCCCTTGAGGGCTGACCAGGATCTTTGGCTGTTCTATATGGACCAGCTGGGATGGGGGATAACACCACAACAGTGAGAGTCAAACGTCCTAAGAAACCCCCGGGAAGGTTAACCCGGTCAACAAATGCCCGCAGAAGTCGGATGTGTCGGCCTAACGGCGCAAGAACGCAGCTCTGCTGTAAACAGGCACAACGCAATCACATCCGAAAAAAAAACTCCGGATGAACGAAGAAGAAGAAGAAGACATCCTTATAAAGCAATTCTAGCCAGTTTGTGACGTGCAGTTATATGAATGGATTGTAGAAGAACAAAGATTTGTCCAACAAATGATTGTGACATAAAAGCTAGATGAATGGATTATAGAAGAACAAAGATTTGTCCAACAAATGATTGTGATGTACAGCTAGATGAATAGATTGTAGAAGGACAGATAATTTTGCAGTCTGCCAATCATGTTTATAGCTAGACTTCAGGGGCTCTTCTGTTCTTAAGGTGAGACAATTCATAATGAGATGACAAAATGAGGACTAGCATCATATGAAATGTCTATGGGACAGTATGAGCAATGTCGTCACAAGAAACAACCCTGGGACAGATCAGAGTATTCACGTCACATGAAGTATCCCCAGGACAGTGTAAGCAATGTCGTCACATGAAATATCTATGCGACAGCATGAACACTAGCGTCTCATGAAGTATCCCCAAGGCAGCAGAAACAAATGGAAGGCTCTGACAGTCAGAAGCAGATTCCCTTTCTTCAGAAAATATATTGATTACTTTTTCATCTTCCTGGTGGTCTCTGGGGAGGGAGAGGTCTGCTGGCATCACGATTCCCGGTTGGCTTTCTCCTACCGCCTTATGACATGTAAATGTTTACAGATGAGAGAAGAATACACCAGGCACTGGAAACAAAAGCGGTCACGTCACACACACACACACATACACAGCGAGGAAGAGACAGATTTGTGTTGTTGAGCAAACTTGTTTCTTGAACTTGGTCATTGCCAGGAAACATTAAATGCTGGTCAATGAAGGCTAAATGTTGAATTGCCAGTTGTAACATGCACTGTAAAGGGACCAATGATCAAAAACATCTGTGACCTCCCCAACATACGAGGCTGCAATTATTTGTAATACGCAACGTTGAACTGTCACGTACAGACAAGTGACGGTATGTACACACACATGGCATCTGACTACATGCTCTTGTACACAGACAGGTGAATATATGTATATACATAACAACACATCATTATGTGTACATACATACGTGCACCTGGTCATGTCTGGGCAATGTCATTCCTACCTGATTATGTATGTACACATAGAGCAGTTAATATGTATGTACACAGACAGTGACTATATGTTCACACACAGACAGGTGACTGTATGTTCACACACATAGACAAGTGACAATATGTGCACACACATAGACAATCGACTATATGCACACACACATAGACAATCGACTATATGTACACACACATAGACAATTGACTATATGCACTCACACATAGACAATCGACTATATATGTGTATATATATATATATATATATATATATATATATATATATATATATATATATATATATATATACACCTGCCTATACATCCATACAATGTCATTTACACTTGATTATTTGTACACATAAACCAGGGACCGTACGCACCCACACACGGGACACATGAGGACACACATACATACATACAACAACATGACTCATACAGGCACATTCAAGCCAGAAAGGTACACATAAACACATCATGGTATTCCTCTTCTCCCCCCTCCCCCCGGAGCATAGACCCCACCAACTCACACCAAGCGGACCTATCCCATCTTGTGCTAACTCACACAGCTCCCTCCATTCCTCCCCTATTATTCACCTCTCTAATTCTCCTCCCCTATTATTCACCTCTCTAATTCTCCTCCCATATTATTCACCTCTCTAATTCTCTTCTCCATGCATGTACAGGCCTTTCTCTAGTTCTCTTTCCCTCCCTCTATTTATCTTGCCTGGCAGGTTCCAGAGAAAGAACATTCCAGTGACACTATGAGCAGGTTCTCTGAATGTGTGTGTCCCACCCAGTGCCGGCAACTTCCTCTTGTTCCACCAGAACTCAACAACACACTGACCTCAAGCTATACAAGTGATCATTGTATGTTGGTCAGAAACTACAACGAAACATTTCATGTGAGCGACAATCGAGTGAAACTGATCAGAAACTGACAAAATGGAATGATAAAAAATGAAATGAGAACAATATGATACAACGATAAAATCAAATCAGAACCACATGGCAGGTATTAATCTACACTCAATAATAAATGCTTTATAACATTTGTCTATATACCTAATACATTGATATCCATACATATATTTATATAAATATTTATATAATCACAGTTTGATTAGCACAATACATGACACACGTACTGCTATGTGAATTATGTGGCTGTTACATGCATTTATATGTTTGCTGATGTATACACACACAATCATGAAGACAGAAATAAGTGTCAGTAACATACGAGAATAGGCCAGCACGTTACGCGTTGACACTTCACACTGAACAGGTTGCACTTCACTGATAACTCAAGTTTACATACAACTCACCCAACTTTACATACAACTCACCCAACTTTACATACAACTCACTCAACTTTATATACAACACACCCAACTTTACATACAACTCACCCAACTTTACATACAACTCACCCAACTTTACATACAACTCACCCAACTTTACATACAACTCACTCAACTTTACATACAACTCACCCAACTTTACATACAACTCACCCAACTTTACATACAACTCACCCAACTTTACATACAACTCACTCAACTTTACATACAACTCACTCAACTTTACATACAACTCACCCAACTTTACATACCACTCACCCAACTTTACATACCACTCACCCAACTTTACATACCACTCACCCACCTTTACATACCACTCACTCAACTTTACATACCACTCACCCACCTTTACATACCACTCACCCACCTTTACATACCACTCACCCACCTTTACATACCACTCACTCAACTTTACATACCACTCACCCACCTTTACATACAACTCACCCAACTTTACATACAACTCACCCAACTTTACATACAACTCACCCAACTTTACATACAACTCACCCAACTTTACATACAACTCACCCAACTTTACATACAACTCACTCAACTTTACATACAACTCACTCAACTTTACATACAACTCACTCAACTTTACATACAACTCACCCAACTTTACATACAGCTCACCCAACTTTACATACAGCTCACCCAACTTTACATACAGCTCACTCAACTTTACATACAACTCACTCAACTTTACATACAACTCACCCAACTTTACATACAACTCACCCAACTTTACATACAACTCACCCAACTTTACATACAACTCACCCAACTTTACATACAACTCACCCAACTTTACATACAACTCACCCAACTTTACATACAACTCACCCAACTTTACATACCACTCACCCAACTTTACATACCACTCACCCAACTTTACATACCACTCACCCAACTTTACATACCACTCACCCAACTTTACATACAACTCACCCGACTTTACATACAACTCACCCGACTTTACATACAACTCACCCGACTTTACATACAACTCACCCGACTTTACATACAACTCACCTGACTTTACATACAACTCACCCAACTTTACACACAACTCACTCAACTTTACACACAACTCACTCAACTTTACATACAACTCACTCAACTTTACATACAAGTCACCCAACTTTACATACAAGTCACCCAACTTTACATACAAGTCACCCAACTTTACATACAAGTCACCCAACTTTACACACAACTCACCCAACTTTACACACAACTCACCCAACTTTACATACAACTCACCCAACTTTACATACAAGTCACCCAACTTTACATACAAGTCACCCGACTTTACATACAAGTCACCCAACTTTACATACAACTCACCTGACTTTACATACAACTCACCCGACTTTACATACAACTCACCCGACTTTACATACAACTCACCCGACTTTACACACAACTCACCCAACTTTACATACAACTCACCCAACTTTACATACAACTCACCCAACTTTACATACAACTCACCCAACTTTACATACAACTCACCCAACTTTACATACAACTCACCCAACTTTACATACAACTCACCCAACTTTACATACAACTCACCCAACTTTACATACAAGTCACCCAACTTTACACACAACTCACCCAACTTTACACACAACTCACCCAACTTTACATACAAGTCACCCAACTTTACACATAACTCACCCAACTTTACATACAACTCACCCAACTTTACATACAACTCACCCAACTTTACACATAACTCACCCAACTTTACATACAAGTCACCCGACTTTACATACAAGTCACCCAACTTTAGATACAACTCACCCAACTTTACACATAACTCACCCAACTTTACATACAACTCACCCGACTTTACATACAAGTCACCCAACTTTACATACAACTCACCTGACTTGTAAAAGAACAGATCTCACAAAATACAATATATCCACGTTTACATACAACTTATTCCACTTCACTGACAACTTGTCTCCCTTGGCATACAGCACATGTCACATGACACAAGGAACAGACGAGTCTCAAACATTTCTTAATACTGGGGTTGTGATAACAAGAACCTCACATATCTCTGTTGCTTTCAAGTTCTTCCTAATTTGTTCATTTACATTCCAAGATTGACTGCCATACAGCAGACCAGGTTCTATATAGCACTTCAGCACTCTCTTTCTTACATTCAATGATGGTGACTTATTGCGTAAGATACTTTTCATTTTCTGAATTGCAAGCTTTTACTTGCCCTATTCAGCTCTTAATCTCCTTAAGCAATTTCCTTTCTATTGTATATCACATTTTGGCGCCATCAATTTCTTTGATATAACCACTGGTGCTGTTTTCTTGATATTCAAATAGTCATGTTTTGCACTCTATTACTACAATGACCAAATGTAGATCTTTTGTGTTTTCAGCTTCCCATAATATGCTCACTGTATCATCATCATCATCTTTCACTTTTGCCGTCATGCGTCATGGGGAGGAATAATCTGCGTTCCAACGCCCGATGGGTGGCACTAGATAGTGTCATTCCGTGCGATTGTACAATGTTTTTGATATCATCAATCCATATTCTTCTCTGGCGTGTCTTGCTCTCATAGCAGATCTTCTTTGATGTAAGTCCAGTGCTGGTAGTTGATGGTGTTGCATTCTAACGAGATGGCCAAACCACTTGATCTTCTGTCTTTCAATAAATGTGGCACAAGATGTTGATCCCACTGTCTGTCTGACAACAGCATTTCTTACTCGATCTCGGCTAGTTAAGTTGGCAGCTCTCCTCAGGCATCTCATCTCATAGGTGTTGATTGTCCGTAGGTGTGATGTGAATAATGTCCAGGTTTGACATTGGTAGCATAAGATTGGTGTGAATTTGCTGTTTATTATCTGTTGTTTTGTGGATTTGGATGTTTCAGTGTGGGTGATAGTTGATATATAAACACACTGACATACAGCTGTTATGTCCATCTCGTGATGTTATCTACCCACTTGTACCGCCGACTACCTCTTGCTCACCTGCCATAAATGCATCCCTGCAGTAGTTTTAACAAATGTGCTATGTCTTTTAGTGGGGCTAAAATATTTCATTTGTCTTTTTATTTCTTTCTACTCATTTTTTCTCCCCAGCTCCTCTAGAACCTTTGATGTTTTTGTTTCCATGAAATATGTGCCATTCTTTCATGTGTCTCCGAGCACATGATAAAACACCCAGCAGAGATGTAGCCATATCTTCCTGACATTCCACCACAAAATACACAAAACTACAATCTCTTCATTTGTGTGTTTTTTTGCTTTTGAAGAAACACTGAATGTGGTCTGAACAACAAACAATCCAGATATTCACAAGATGAAAATAAGTAGACACACTATAACAACCCAAATAACAAGCTTGGACAAGTAACAAGCAGATAATTGTGGATATTTGTACAGACAAGTCAAATCAACCAATCACAGAGGTAGAATCAGTGCTCAGTGTCAAGGACATCAAGTTGCAGAAGTGTCCCATTGCTTCCTGTCTACAATACTTCAGTCGGGTGTCTCATCTACGATGTGTCCCATTGCTTCCTGTCTACAATACTTCAGTCGGGTGTCTCATCTACAACATGTCCCATTGCTTCCTGTCTACAATACTTCAGTCGGATGTCTCATCTACGATGTGTCCCATTGCTTCCTGTCTACAATACTTCAGTCGGGTGTCTCATCTACGACATGTCCCATTGCTTCCTGTCTACAATACTTCAGTCGGGTGTCTCATCTACGACATGTCCCATTGCTTCCTGTCTACAATACTTCAGTCGGGTGTCTCATCTACGACATGTCCCATTGCTTCCTGTCTACAATACTTCAGTCGGGTGTCTCATCTATGACATGTCCCATTGCTTCCTGTCTACAATACTTCAGTCGGGTGTCTCATCTACGACATGTCCCATTGCTTCCTGTCTACAATACTTCAGTCGGGTGTCTCATCTACGACATGTCCCATTGCTTCCTGTCTACAATACTTCAGTCGGGTGTCTCATCTACGACATGTCCCATTGCTTCCTGTCTACAATACTTCAGTCAGGTGTCTCATCTACGACATGTCCCATTGCTTCCTGTCTACAATACTTCAGTCGGGTGTCTCATCTATGACATGTCCCATTGCTTCCTGTCTACAATACTTCAGTCGGGTGTCTCATCTACAACATGTCCCATTGCTTCCTGTCTACAATACTTCAGTCGGGTGTCTCATCTACGACATGACCCATTGCTTCCTGTCTACAATACTTCAGTCGGGTGTCTCATCTACGACATGTCCCATTGCTTCCTGTCTACAATACTTCAGTCAGGTGTCTCATCTATGACATGACCCATTGCTTCCTGTCTACAATACTTCAGTCGGGTGTCTCATCTACGACATGACCCATTGCTTCCTGTCTACAATACTTCAGTCGGGTGTCTCATCTACGACATGACCCATTGCTTCCTGTCTACAATACTTCAGTCGGGTGTCTCATCTACGACTGTCCATTCAAGTCATGAAGTGGCTGACTGGCACCAGTCAACACAAATGTCAAACATCCTAGATGTCATGACTCAACATATGAACCAGTCAACATAGCCACAAATGTCAAACAACCTAGATGTCATAACTCAACACAGGAACCAGTCATCACAACCACAAATGTCAAACATTCTAGATGTCATGATGCGAGAACTCAACACAAGAACCTGTCAACATGTTCCTGTTTAACAACCAAACACTTGTATCTATGTACCTCCCATGTATTTGATTGCTTATATACACACACAATCAAATGTTTCCTGTTTAACAACCAAACACTTGTATCTATGTACCTCCCATGTATTTGATTGCTTATATACACACACAATCAAATGTTTCCTGTTTAACAACCAAACACTTGTATCTATGTACCTCCCATGTATTTGATTGCTTATATACACACACAATCAAATGTTTCCTGTTTAACAACCAAACACTTGTATCTATGTACCTCCCATGTATTTGATTGCTTATATACACACACAATCAAATGTTTCCTATCAAATGTTTCCTGTTTAACAACTAAACACTTGTATCTATGTATCTCCCGTGTATTTGGTTGCTTATACACACACAATCAAATGTTTCCTGTTTAACAACCAAACACTTGTATCTATCTATCTCCTATGTATTTGGTTGCTTATACACACACAATCAAATGTTTCCTGTTTAACAACCAAACATTTGTATCTACCTCACCTAGAGACAAGCCTACAGGTGGTCAGTCTTCTTCAGCAACTGCAGTAAAGATCCAGCTAGGCCAATCAGTGCTGGCCAGGCCTGCATGTATCCGCCCCAAGATGCAAACATCACAGCTCTGATAACAACAGACTCAATGCAAAGACATACATGCCAGCCGAATGCAGAAGGGGAAGCAGTAAGGACATGCATGCTAGTTTTTATATTCAGATAGATGTTTTAACTTCTACAGCATCCAATCAAGAGATGTGATACAAACTATTTCCTTCATGATGTGTCATGGATTCTGATTGGCTAATACACAAAAGAAAGTATAATTACACTGCCATAAATCTGTTTGCCTGCTGATTTATTGTAACAACTCATGCATACAAGATCAACAACGATATCACAACCAAATGAAACAAAAAACAGTGCCAGTAAACTAATCAAATGTTACAGATAGTTCTACATACTGGTTACACTATCATCTAGTTCAACACGTTATTTACACGATCATCAGATTCAATGACACACTCTGCAGGTCCTTCTTATTTGCCCATAGAGCAGCTAAGCTTTGTGAAGACAGCAAGAGCTCAGCCTACTTCCCTGAACACACAATCCTGAAAACAGGCTGCCACATATTGAAGACTATCTACGGATGACTAATAGTTAAAGAGACAGTGAGGGATGAAACAACATCAACAAGGATGCTGGAATTAGGTGATGTGGGTGTCTGGTAGGGAGGGACGTATGGGAGGATGCTGGAATTATGTGATACATGTGTGTCTGGTAGAGAGGGATGTATGGGAGGATGCTGGAATTATGTGATACATGTGTGTCTGGTAGAGAGGGATGTAAGGGAGGATGCTGGAATTATGTGATACATGTGTGTCTGGTAGAGAGGGATGTAAGGGAGGATGCTGGAATTATGTGATACATGTGTGTCTGGTAGAGAGGGATGTAAGGGAGGATGCTGGAATTAGACGATACGTGTGTTTGGAAGGGAGGGATGTATGGGAGGATGCTGGGATTATGTGATATACGTGTGTTGGGTAGGGAGGGACGTATGGGGGGATGCTGGGATTATGTGATATACGTGTGTTTGGTAGGGAGGGACGTATGGGGGGATGCTGGGATTATGTGATATACGTGTGTCTGGTAGGGAGGGACGTATGGGGGGATGCTGGGATTATGTGATATACGTGTGTTTGGTAGGGAGGGACGTATGGGGGGATGTTGGGATTATGTGATATACGTGTGTTTGGTAGGGAGGGACGTATGGGGGGATGCTGGGATTATGTGATATACGTGTGTCTGGTAGGGAGGGACGTATGGGGGGATGCTGGGATTATGTGATATACGTGTGTTTGGTAGGGAGGGACATATGGGGGGATGCTGGGATTATGTGATATACGTGTGTTTGGTAGGGAGGGACGTATGGGGGGATGCTGGGATTATGTGATATACGTGTGTCTGGTAGGGAGGGACGTATGGGGGGGGATGCTGGGATTATATGATATACGTGTGTTTGGTAGGGAGGGACGTATGGGGGGATGCTGGGATTATGTGATATACGTGTTTTTGGTAGGGAGGGACGTATGGGGGGATGCTGGGATTATGTGATATACGTGTGTTTGGTAGGGAGGGACGTATGGGGGGATGCTGGGATTATGTGATATACGTGTGTTTGGTAGGGAGGGACGTATGGGAGGATGCTGGAATTAGGCGATACTTGTGTGTCTGGTAGGGAGGGATGTAAGGGAGGATGCTGGAATTATGTGATACTTGTGTGTCTGGTAGGGAGGGATGTATAGGAGGATGCAATTGGTCTGTTTACAGCCACTGTGTCAATGGAACGATTTTCTTCTACACCTTGCACAATATTCTGCGGAAGACTATCAAAATAATACATCTAGCAACACATTCTGTGAGTGTTCTATCTGTCCAATAAAGGCAATCTTTTCTGAATGTACCATAACTGACTTGGATGTCATAAATGTAAAACTAATCCCACAGAGACATGAAGTGATAAAGATATGAAGTGATCAGTTACCTCATTAGTGCTGAACCACAAGCAAAGTCAAATGCCAATTTCATGGTCAGGGCATGACAGAAACCTGGTATAGAGTCTGTAGCAATAGTCAACACCATCTAACCCTGAAGACAACATCATGGAGCCCTAAAGTGAAAACATTGGAGCCCTGAAGAGAGAAGCCTTCCAGGAAACATGAGAGAGAATCACAGTCAAACACAATTGTCTGTAATCATTACATGGAGACAGACACTACAATGTTAAAACTCAAGACATGTGACAGAAGACAGTCTTAAATTATGTGACACCATGACGCTCCAGCTCAAATAGTGACACTGTGATTCTCCAAATCAAGCAATATGACACTGCGATGCTTCAAATCAAGCAACGTGACAACGTGATGCTTTAACTCTAGTAATGTGATACTGCTTTTCTCCAACTCATGTAAAGTAATACTGTTATCCTCATGTGAAAGTTATGTGACATTGTGATGCTCCAGCAAAAGTAATGTGACACTGTGATGCTCCAGCAAAAGTAATGTGACACTGCAATGCTTCAGCAAAAGTAATGTGACACTGTGAAACTCCCAGCAAAAATAATGTGACACTGTGATACTCCAGCAAAAGTAATGCTCCAATCTGACGAATTAAGAAGAATCACACGACCTTTACACAGCCCAAGCTTTCAATGTATTGACCTGACATTTTACTGATGTGAGAAAATTGTTGATTGTTGATTGCAGGGAAGCATCATTACGAAATACTGACTTCCAGTAAAATATCAACTTTCAGAAATGCACAGAGCGGCTCCAATTGAAGCATTGCCTGTGACTAGACCACACATTGGGAGGCATCCACAGCAGAGGGGCATTCAACCACCTCATGACCACACCTTGGGAGGCATCCGCACTAGGAACATTCAACTACACCATAAGCACATCTCCTGAGCACGTCGCAGAAATACAAACAAGGATGCAAAGAGTTTTATCTGGCGTCAGTACCAGAGCAACTTGCATCGAAGATTTATGTCTCAAATGATCACCGTCCAATCAAATAACACAGCTGATTATCACTAGCCAATCATAAATCATCACTGCATGACACACATTTTCTTGAAATCTGATTCAAACTCGTCGTCAATTTCTGACAGGTCCGGCTCACAGCCGGTTGTATCCGGCATAAAGTGACTAAAGTCCACACCGTCACGCTCGTAAAATAAAATATAGGCGGAGTTCTTGTCAAGCTGTTGCTCCGGTATCTCCTGGGGATGGAGACAATGAGGTCAGGCTGAGAACACTTTTACAATGTTCAATTAATTTGCTGCTTATTGATAACAGATGTACAGGATAAGAGATTAACTGTTTATTGATAACATATGTACAGGATAAGAGATTAACTGCTTATTGATAACATATGTACAGGATAAGAGATTAACTGCTTATTGATAACAGAAGTACAGGATAACAGATTAACTGCTCATCAAGAACAAAAGTACAAGATAAGAGACCTGATTATCAAGAACAGATGTACAAGATAAGAGATCAACAGCTTATCAAGAACAGAAGTACAAGATAAGAGATCAATAGCTTATCAAGAACATAATAAATTCAAGACAGCTAGTTGTATATAATTTACAGGACATCACAATTAACCCCAGCATGTTTGGCTGTTTGAGATTCCGTAGGCAAATTTTACATTCAGTAGTCTGCCATTGCTTTCTGAACGATTGACGCTCATATCATCAAGATCAACACAAGGTTGTTTGTTTCCACATCATCTGTGGCTGTTTTCAAACACTTAACTCAGAGAATGTGAATCATGTTCACATTCGGCTCTGTCCATATATTCTCAACATTCATCTCTGTCCATGTATTCTTAACATTCGTCCCTGTCCACGTATTCTCAACATTCATCTCTGTCCATGTATGCTCAACATTCGTCTCTGTCCACGTATTCTGAACATTCTTCTCTGTCTGATATATTCTCAACATTCTTCTCTGTCCACATATTCTTAACATTTATCTCTTCTCAGTCCACAGTATTCTCAACATTCTTCTATATCCACGATATTCTCAACATTCTGTGCACATATTCTCAACATTTGTCTCTGTGCACATATTCCTCAACATTCGTATATAAACGCCTTCAGTTACTACCACTCTGCAAACGCCTGCTTTTCAATAAAGCTAAACTAATTCACAAAATCCTGCATCGGAATGCCCCAAATTACCTTTGGCCATTGTTTAAATATAATGCTAGACACAGTAAACGTTTAAATATATTACACATTCCGAAGCTTAGGATTGACTTATACAAAACAAGCTTAAAGTACTCTGCAGCTCAGCTGTGGAACAATCTTCCACAAGAAATCAAAGACATCACCAATCCCTATTCATATAATCGCAAATTATTTGAACACTATCTCAGTACAGATTACCTTCCCCCTTAATAATAGAGATAATAATAATAATAACAAATCCCTAGTATAACAGCCAGTCCCCTTTTGGTAGGCCAGTATATTCCACATGGCTAATAACAAGTGTCAGACCATTATCTAATTTTACTGTGTCGTGTAGTTTTGATGTTTGCATTTTGCCCATGCCTTTATAATGCATATCTTTTATATTGTTGCTGTTCTCTGTTAGCCTTGAATGATGTGTGAATGAAATAATGTATGAAAGAGAGTGATAGAAGGGCAGAATGTTAGACGGGCCTGCGTGCCCAATTCTTAACCCTTTGAAAATAAAGTTTGTTCGTTCGTTCGTTCTCTGTCTGATATATTCTCAACATTCTTCTCTATCCATGATATGCTCAACATTCGTCTCTGTGCACATATTCTCAACATACATCTATGTGCATAAAATCTCAACATTCGTCTCTGTGCACATATTCTCAACATTCGTCTATGGCCATGTATTCTCCCCATTTGTCTCTTTGCACATATACTCAACATTCATCTCTGTCCCTGCATTCGCAACATTCGTCTCTGTCCATGTATTCTCAACATTCTTCTCTGCCCATGATATTCTCAACAATTGTCTCTGTCCGCTATATTCTTAACGTTCATCTCTGTCTGCTATATCCCCAACATTCTTCTCTGTGCACATATTCTCAACATTCTTCTCTGCCCATGATATTCTGAACAATCGTCTCTGTCCGCTATATTCTCAACGTTCATCTCTAACCGCTTATGTTAGTGGATATGTCAACTGTAGATATTTAGTTGTGTACTTATGATGTGGGTCTGTCCATCTGACACACTGGGTGTACCAACCTGAGCAAGCAGGTGCACCTACCTTACAACTGCTGTCGTTATAGCAGTACCAGTGGTTGTTGGGGTTCCTGGCGTAGGCCACGTAATGTCCCCCTCCAAGGATGCCTGTGTGACACTGCAAGAGGAAAGTCACAACTGATTACATCTGTGTGCACATCCCATCTGTTATCTTCAATAATCTTGTAGTTTTATTTCTGTGTCCACATCCCATCTGTTATCTTCAATAATCTTGTAGTTTTATTTCTGTATCCACATCCCATCTGTTATCTTCAATAATCTTGTAGTTTTATTTCTGTGTCCACATCCCATCTGTTATCTTCAATAATCTTGTGGTTTTATTTCTGTATCCACATCCCATCTGTTATCTTCAATAATCTTGTGGTTTTATTTCTGTATCCACATCCCATCTGTTATCTTCAATAATCTTGTGGTTTTATTTCTGTATCCACATCCCATCTGTTATCTTCAATAATCTTGTGGTTTTATTTCTGTATCCACATCCCATCTGTTATCTTCAATAATCTTGTGGTTTTATTTCTGTATCCACATCCCATCTGTTATCTTCAATAATCTTGTGGTTTTATTTCTGGACTGGCTTGCTGTGAGCTCAAACGTGCTCCACACATGTGCCACTACCACTAGATAACACACTTACTGATGTTTTAATGTGGATTAGCTTTCTCTATTACCAGGACCCCCACGCCATCAGGCAAACCTACTCCAACTTCTGAGGTACTTGTAACCTACGTCCCCAAGTCAAGGACGACAGGTCAACATTTTAGTCCAACTGTCCGGTGCTAGGGTTGAGCCCGCTAACTTACAACCAATGGACCAGAAGGTTTTGAGCGAAGGCTCTTATCCTTTCGGCCATGCTGACCTGTGTTTAATTCTACAGTAAAATCATGTGACAAGTCGCAATGTTCTACAGTAATATCATGTGACAAATTGCAGTGTTCTACAGTAATATCATGTGACGAGAGCTGTGTTGGAGCAGTGGCTAGCACACTAGCCTACCAGTCATGTGTTCAAACCCACAATGGGGACCGGGGTGGGGGGGTCCACAGACTGACCTGGCCGTCCTGATCCTCCCAAGATGGAAGGGGGGTACCAGGTCATGTCCTGGGAAGTGAAGGTGGCCAGCATGGTACTGAATGCATCACCATCACTGACCACATCACTGACCATATTACTGACAACATCACTGACCACATTACTGACCACATCACTGACCACATTACTGACCACATCCATCCATCATGTGCCATGCCGGTAAGCGTGGGCGGTCATGTTCTGCCATCTCACTCGATCACCAGAGTCGTGGATCAGCTCCGTGTTTCTGTCTCGACCATGCCACAAGGCCAAGCCATCCAGGTACTTGCTTCTAGGTCTTCCCCTTGGTCTGTTCCCCTCGATCTTACCAGTTGTCACCAAATTCTCCAATCCATTTCTTCTCATAACATGCCCAAAAAATTTTGACTGTCTACGTCTAATTTCTCTAATCAATTTACGATCTTCATTTGTTTCTTGAAGGACTTGTTCATTGGTCTTTCTGGCTGTCCATGGTATTCTTTGCATTTTCCTCAGAAACCACATCTCTACAGCCATCAGATGTTTTTCAGCCTGACTGCTCATTGTCCACGCTTCACATCCATATAAAAGTACAGGTTCAATGTAGCATCTCAACACTCTTTTTCTCGTTTCAATTGACATCTTTTTATTGGTCAATATGTTTTTCATCTTGCTAAAGGCTACTTTTGCCATGGCGATTCTTGTTCTAATCTCGTCAAGGCATCTCCCATCAGATGTTATTACTGTTCCGAGATAATTGTACCTGCTCACTTGTTGAAGAATATTCCCATTTACTTGTATATTACATTGTGGTATTTCGTCCTTCCTAGTGACGACCATAATCTGTGTCTTTTTACAATTTAATTCTAACCCTAGTTGTTCACTGTGTGTAACAATCGCATCTACTAAATTTTGCAGGTCCTGTTCATTGTCTGCAATCAAGACTGTATCATCTGCATATCTAATGTTATTGATGCATCATCCCCCAATGTTGATTCCTTCCATATCTTCAATATTTCTGAAAATACTTTCACTGTACAGGGAAAACAGATCTGGAGACATTACACATCCCTGTCTCACACCCCTTTTAATAGGCTGATATTGGCTTACTTCATTATCAACTCTTATGGCAGCTTGTTGTTTCCAATATATGTTTTTTACAAGTCTAAGATCTTTTCCATCAATTTGTAGATCTTCAAGCATACTTATCATGTTGACATGTCTCACTTTATCAAAAGCCACATCACTGACCACATTACTGACCACATTACTGACCACATTACTGACCACACCATTGACAACATCACTGACCACATTACTGACAAAATCACTGACCCCATCACTGACCACAGCACTGACCACATTAATGACCAAATCACTGACCCCATCACTGACCATATCACTGACCACATTACTGACCAAATCACTGACTGCATAACTGACCACATAACTGACCACATCACTGACCATGTAACTGACCACACAACTAACCACAGCACTGACCACATCAGTGATCACATAACTGACCACATCAGTGATCACATCACTGACCATATAACTGACATAATCAGTGACCACATCACTGACCACATCACTGACAACACAACTGACCACATCAGTGATCACATCACTGACCATATCAGTGACCACACCATTGACCACATCACTGACCACATCACTGACCCCATCACTGACCCCATCACTGACCACATCACTGACCACACAACTAACCACAGCACTGACCACATATGACCACATCAATGATCACATAACTGACCACACAACTGACCACATCAGTGATCACATCACTGACCACATCACTGACCCCATCAATGACCACATCACTGACCCCATTAGTGACCACATCACTGACCCCATTAGTGAACACATCACTGACCCCATCACTGACTATTGGGCCATACAAGTGTGGATCATAGAAGTGTGGGGCTAGCACAATATATGCCTCCAGGCGTGGATAAGAGTTCTTGACTGAATGACCGACTTGATAACTGACTTGACTGATTGACTTGACTGACTGACTTGATGACTTCCTCCAGACAGATTCCATCCAAGGTAAAAGGCTCTATCTACCCATGACTAGTTTGTTCTGTAACATTGAGCAGGTCTTTTGACTTACTTTTTGCAATTTCATACTATTGTGAGATTTGAAAAAATGTGCACCCTGCATAAGGAACGTCCTATTTTTGCATTTATCTGACAAGCTAGGCAATCTTACAATCTGTACAATGAAACACAGAGCAAACACATCAGACATCAACAAGAACTCACCGACAAGCTAGTATAACAGAGTGAGTAACATCTCTGTTAGTAGGTTTGATGTGCAAGGTTTGGGCACGGTTGAGCATCCTATAAGAACGTTACTAAGGATGCTCAAGCCGTGACGTAGGGTTTTTGGGGAGGTTAGTTACAGCTAAGGTCCGGAGAAGTGAACATCATACCAAGTAACTTGTGTAGTATTCTTCAGTTTATTATGATCAATAAAACCTTTTAGAGAACAACATCGGGACTTGTTTTATAATCGTCCCTGTACCTGTACTGTTACAGAACGGATTTTTGGTGCCGTGACCAGGATAAGTGGACATTACTGGGTTGCTGAAGTTTTTCGGCGAGATTAATAAGGAGTCTTTTGAATGAGAGTACAGGGTTTTCACCATTTTATTTATTGCACGGGAGAGAGCCTATACTACCTATTGACAATCTGTTAAAACCAAGACGTAAATATATGGGGGAAGATTTTCAGGAAGTTATTATACAAGAAATGCACAAAGCGCATGTAAGGTTAAAGAACAATATAATTAAAGCTAGAGAAAGACAGAAAAGGTACAGAAACGAAAATACACAATTACAGGAATTCAAAGTAGGTGATAAGAGTTTATTATAAGAAGCATAGAAGGAACTCCAAATTTGATGCTCGTTGGATTCCAGGTTATTACATTTTAGAAAAGTTAGGAAATGTATCATATAGTATAAAGAACCAGATCACGGGACATATAGCAAGGGCACATGTAGAACACTTAAGAAGAGATAGTGATGATAAGGGAAACAATAATTATAATAATAATTATTATTCAGACGCCTTATACTCAGATGGACAAATCGTCAGAAGAGCTACAATACCCCCAGATGTTAGAAAAGATCCAGTTCAAAGTCAATTAATAACAACACCAGTTTATGATGATACTCATGAACAGACAATACCGAAAACGCTGATAAAAGAAGAGAAAAATACGTATGAGGGTTATTATGATAGTGTAGAATCTATGGAAGAAGAGGTAAACGCTCCATTTAAAAATACTAGACAAGCAGCAAAAAGGAGAATAGAGAGACAGAGAGAAAAAGAAGTGAAAAGACAGAGAAGAATTAGAGAAAATTCATCAAGCGACGAGTACATGCCCCTACTCGAAAGGGTCGTTAAGAAACTATGATAAACAAATTAGATTGGATATAGAAAGGAAAAAATTAGCGGCTGCTAGCAATAGACATACAGATGAAGAAGAAGGAATGGATGAAAAGTCAGAATCTAATAGAGATAGTAGCATGGAGGAAAATATTTCTTTACAAGAGGAAGAAGACATTGATGTGGAGATAGCACTTATTCAAAGAAATCTGGAGTTACTGAGGAAATGGAAACATGGTAGATAAATTGATAGAAAATGCTGCAGATAGCAGGATGTAAATTTGGTGATTTAAAAAGGAAAGAAAGTGATAGTTGATGAAATACACTAGCTGTGTATTACACGGGTGTTATAGAAAATGGTTTTATTGATACTTATAATGAGTTGTCTTGAGGAGTAGACATGACACTATATATTTAGGTATTAAGATAAGGTAATATGGATGTAAATTCGACTGTAGGTGTATTTTTTATTATAATTATTGCTAATTGATTTTATGATTTGACTTGTTGAGTTTTCTTAATAGATAAATAGTTATTGTTAGTCCGTAAAAGTGACTAACAATGGATAGGATGTATGTTATATTATTTTGAAATATGTTTTTCTTTGAATGAGTTGTTTACCTTTATTTGATATGAGGGGAAAGAAAAATGATATTTAAAAACTTGGGGGGGGGGGGGGGGGGGGGGGGGGGGGGGGGGGGGGGGGGGGGGGGGGGGGGGGAGGGGGGGGGGGGGGGGGGGGGGGGGGGGGGGGGGGGGGGGGGGGGGGGGGGGGGGGGGGGGGGGGGGGGGGGGGGGGGGGGGGGGGGGGGGGGGATGATATCCTGTTGTGATTTTATTTTGCTTAACTCATGATTTAAGTTGAATTGTCTTGTGTGTTGAATAGTAATTACCCTTGTTTACAAAATATGTTGAAAATTGTTTAAGTTTAAGTTTATTTCACAAACACTTATGGTTCTGTCTAGAATAAAAGCAAATACATGGGGCTTTATTTAAAACCCTTCGTTTCAGAAAAGAGTTAAATTAAACTACTGGAGGACTAGAAGGAGAGACACATTCTCTTTATGAATAATAAGTTCATGTAGTAAGAAGGGCCTGCTGTGTTAATCAGCGATTAATATTTTATAGGATAGAGGAGGTTAATAATTATAGTGGCTATGAAGTTGTTGGAAACATATGCCATACTTAAGTGACGGGGTTCCTACACAAATAAGAGGGTTCTGGGAAGTTAAAACAGGAGCTGCATTAAGTCAGCGTGGATTAAAGGTATATGGATTGGATGCCATATTATACATGTGATTAACGTCTAAAGAGGCTGTGATAGTTAAACAAATATAAGAGGTTGATTGATTGAGAGTAGATATTAAGGGGGCTGTGAATGGCAGTGCATATGGTTTGGTATAGGGTTAGATATATATAAACAAGGATGATTGTCATGGGATCTGAGGGGGTAAAATATAGGAGCTGTGATAAACAGCGTTAATTAATTTAAAAGGTTCATGGAATATGAACATTGTTATTGGTTTCAAGGTTGGACGTGAGATAGGTGAAATATAGTCAGGGTTGTGGATGGCAGTACAAATATTGAGTATATAGAAGAAATTTTGGATCAACTTAATTTATAACGAACAGAGATGTAGCTTTATAAATCATAAGATGTATTTTTGAAAAACTTTTGTAAAAGTTTTACGTTTGCAAGGGAGGTAAATGTGATTGTTCTTGACTACTTCTTAATATCTTCATAAATTGGGTGCGCACCCCTTCTTTTTCTATTCCTAACCCCATCCTTTCTGTATATCCTGTGTTGTGAATGTTGAGAAAGAATGAGAAGTTTCATAATGCCAAGTGTATACCAACGATTTTTATGAAACATTCTTATGACCTATATTTTTGTAATGAAACTTTGAAGAGTCAGAAACGAAGAAGAAGTATAACTTCATAGCGATTTGCTATATGGGACAATGATAAGAGACAAGTGGAGAATTAGTAGAAGTGAAAGTAATTACTTAAGATAGAGTTAGTTTGGGATGGCTTGGAGAAAGAATATAGGGGGTTAAGGTGTTTAAGGTGTTGATGAGGGAAAGAATGTTTAGAATAAGGGGGTTAAGGGTTAAGACTTTTGAAGAAAAGTCTTTTTAAAGAAGGGAAGGTATAACAGAGTGAGTAACATCTCTGTTAGTAGGTTTGATGTGCAAGGTTTGGGCACGGTTGAGCATCCTATAAGAACGTTACTAAGGATGCTCAAGCCGTGACGTAGGGTTTTTGGGGAGGTTAGTTACAGCTAAGGTCCGGAGAAGTGAACATCATACCAAGTAACTTGTGTAGTATTCTTCAGTTTATTATGATCAATAAAACCTTTTAGAGAACAACATCGGGACTTGTTTTATAATAGTCCCTGTACCTGTACTGTTACACTAGGCCAGTGGTTCTCAATCTTTTTTGGCCCGTGCCCCCCTTCACCACATTTTCAGAATGTCATTCCCCCCCTTTCGTATTTCCTACCTAAAAATTTGGCCCGTGCCCCCCTTCACCATATTTTCAGAACGTCATTCCCCACCTCCCTTTCATATTTCCTACCTAAAAATCCCCCCTCCCACCCCTACACAGTATATGTAATAATGGAGGCTAAATTTAATAGCACATACTAAAACAAGTCTAGACGCCCACATAAAACATGATTTGTGGGTCTACTTTATAAAATAAATTTTAGAAAGGTGAGACGTACAGAACCGCAAAGTATGAAGGGAAAAACAATATCAAGTAATCGATTCTTGAATTAACGTGATCTTGAAATAATCTTCATTCCCCCCCCCCCCCCCCCCCCCCCCCCCCCCCCCCCCCCTGGAAACCCTAAAATTCCCCACCGGTTGAGAACCACTGAGCTAGGCAATCTTACAATCTGTACAATCAAACACAGAGCAAACACATCAGACATCAGCGAGAACTCACCGACATGCTAGGCAATCTTACAATCTGCACAATGAAACACAGAACAAACACAAGCTAGGCAATCTTACAATCTGTACAACGAAACACAAAGCAAACACACTAGACATCAGCAAGAACTCACCGACATGGCGTAAAGGTTGTACCGGGCATTGGTGTAGTCTGCGTGATCAAACTCCCGTAGTCTCTCCTCTGTGAGATGTGAGAGAGACAGTTGTCATTGAGTGTGTGGTTAGTTACGTTTTTCACATATACAATGAGTGTACAACATATACCTATCTGGTGACATACACCACACATACAATGAGTGTACAACATATATATATACAGATAAAGTAAACCATGATGAACTGATTAAAATGTTGGAAGATATCAATATTGATGGGAAAGATTTAAGAATAATAAAGAATATTTACTGGAACCAAGTAGCAGCAATTAAAATGGGAAATAAAGAGGGTAGTTACGAACAGATAAAGCTAGGAGTACGACAGGGTGTGTCTTGTCACCCGATCTCTTCTCCCTGTATAGCGAAGTAATAATGAGATATATCAAGAGAAGCCAGGAATACTAATCAGAGGTTATAATATAAACGATATACGCTATGCAGATGACACAGTATTGGTGGCGGATAAATCAACAGACCTACAACAATTGTTGGACATTGTAGTAAAAGAGAGTGCAAAGAAAAGACTCTCCTTGAATATCAAGAAAACAGAACAATGGTGATATCAAAGAAAATAGTGACACCAAAATGTGACATAGAAATAGAAGAGAAAATTCTTAACCAAGTGGATAATTTTAAATACCTAGGGGCATTTATAACATCAGATGAAAGATGTACAACACAGATTAAGAGCAGAACAGGGCAGGCAAAAGCCGTATTTCAGGAAATGAAGAATATCTTATGCAATAAGTCACTATCAATGAATGTAAGAAAGAGAATGCTGAAATGCTATATAGAACCAGTTTTGCTGTATGGCAGTGAATCATGGAATGTAAATGAACAAATTAGGAAGAACTTAGAAGCAACAAAAATGTGGTGCTTGAGACAAGGCGCACCATTGTTTTGCAGAGACAGCTGGTGAGGCTAAGTGGCCTGTAGCTGGAGGCAATGAAACTGTCTTTCCCTGATGTTAGGAGAGATATCATGATTGCTTCACAGCTGGTGAGGCTAAGTGACCTGTAGCTGGAGGCAATGAAACTGTCTTTCCCTGATGTTAGGAGAGATATCATGATTGCTTCACAGCTGGTGAGGATAAGTGGTCTGTAGCTGGAGGCAATGAAACTGTCTTTCCCTGATGTTAGGAGAGATATCATGATTGCTTCACAGCTGGTGAGGCTAAGTGGCCTGTAGCTGGAGGCAATGAAACTGTCTTTCCCTGATGTTAGGAGAGATATCATGATTGCTTCACAGCTGGTGAGGACAAGTGGTCTGTAGCTGGAGGCAATGAAACTATCTTTCCCTGATGTTAGGAGAGGTATCATGATTGCTTCACAGCTGGTGAGGCTAAGTGGTCTGTAGCTGGAGGCAGTGAAACTATCTGTCCCTGATGTTAGGAGAGATATCATGATTGCTTCACAGCTGGTGAGGCTAAGTGGTCTGTAGCTGGAGGCAATGAAACTGTCTTTCCCTGATGTTACGAGAGATATCATGATTGCTTCACAGCTGGTGAGGCTAAGTGGTCTGTAGCTGGAGGCAGTGAAACTGTCTTTCCCTGATGTTAGGAGAGATATCATGATTGCTTCACAGCTGGTGAGGCTAAGTGGTCTGTAGCTGGAGACAATGAAACTATCTTTCCCTGATGTTAGGAGAGGTATCATGATTGCTTCACAGCTGGTGAGGCTAAGTGGTCTGTAGCTGGAGGCAATGAAACTATCTTTCCCTGATGTTAGGAGAGATATCATGATTGCTTCACAGCTCGTGAGTGAGGCTAAGTGGTCTGTAGCTGGAGGCAGTGAAACTATCTTTCCCTGATGTTAGGAGAGATATCATGATTGTTTCACAGCTGGTGAGGCTAAGTGGTCTGTAGCTGGATGCAGTGAAACTATCTTTCCCTGATGTTAGAAGAGATATCATGATTGCTTCACAGCTGGTGAGGCTAAGTGGTCTGTAGCTGGAGGCAATGAAACTATCTTTCCCTGATGTTAGGAGAGGTATCATGATTGCTTCACAGCTGGTGAGGCTAAGTGGTCTGTAGCTGGAGGCAATGAAACTATCTTTCCCTGATGTTAGGAGAGATATCATGATTGTTTCACAGCTGGTGAGGCTAAGTGGTCTGTAGCTGGAGGCAACTGTCTTTCCCTGATGTTAGGAGAGATATCATGATTGCTTCACAGCTGGTGAGTAAGGCTAAGTGGTCTGTAGCTGGAGGCAGTGAAACTATCTTTCCCTGATGTTAGGAGAGATATCATGATTGTTTCACAGCTGGTGAGGCTAAGTGGTCTGTAGCTGGAGGCAATGAAACTATCTTTCCCTGATGTTAGGAGAGATATCATGATTGTTTCACAGCTGGTGAGGCTAAGTGGTCTGTAGCTGGAGGCAATGAAACTATCTTTCCCTGATGTTAGGAGAGATATCATGATTGCTTCACAGCTGGTGAGGACAAGTGGTCTGTAGCTGGAGGCAATGAAACTGTCTTTCCCTGATGTTAGGAGAGGTATCATGATTGCTTCACAACTGGTGAGGCTAAGTGGTCTGTAGCTGGAGGCAGTGAAACTATCTTTCCCTGATGTTAGGAGATATATCATGATTGCTTCACAGCTGGTGAGGCTAAGTGGTCTGTAGCTGGAGGCAGTGAAACTGTCTTTCCCTGATGTTAGGAGAGATATCATGATTGCTTCACAGCTGGTGAGGCTAAGTGGTCTGTAGCTGGAGGCAGTGAAACTGTCTTTCCCTGATGTTAGGAGAGGTATCATGATTGCTTCTCTCCAGGCTTGTGGAACACTGCCTAAGGTCCAGCTGTTATTGAAGATACACTGCAGTAGAGGTCATGTTTATGACCCATAAAATACTGTTATCTTACTAGCTATGGTGGCTGGCATAGGGGTAACTCCCATCAAAGGAGAAGTAAGAGCCCCACTGCCCAACGCTAGCCTACGGGACAGCCTAGGGCAGCAAGGTGGAGCACCAGTTTAGCCTCCCCAACCAGGGTCATGTGGGAGTAGGTGGCAGGCTGAGCTTGTGAGCAGCTGAAAAGTAGTAGTTGGTTATGGTCTTCAGGTTCACAATGGTAGGCAGAAGATCTCTTTATAGAGACTGGCTACAGCCATGGACCAATATGGTCACTGTCAAAGGGGAAAGCAATGGCAAACTACCTTCTTTTACAGATGCCCAGAAAATCCTGATTCGATAACTCAACATATCAAACACTTTGGTGATTGTATGAGATGGTGGACCATGCTTTTCGCCATGGCACATAATGATGATGAACCAGATACACTGTCACAAGGGAACTAACGGAACACAACCTGTTTATATCATACCAAAATATAACAAACACTGAACATACAATTGACTATCCCATGAGGAGGACTGAGTGAGCATGTCTGGAGTGTGAATGTGAAGTGTTTTCTAATTACAGTGATGGTCAGTGAGCATGTGATGACAAGTTACCTATAGCAGACGCAGTTCCAGTTTTGGCAGAACCGTTGATTGTAGCTCGGGCAAGTGTGCCCTTGATCACGTCCTTGATCTCCTCTCCTGTAGACTTGTGTGTTTGCTGAAAGTAGTCGATGGATTCATCTGTCAGGACTACACCATTACAAAACACACATAAAGTAGTCGATGGATTCATCTGTCAGGACTACACCATTACAACACAGACACAAAGTAGTTGATGGATTCATCTGTCAGGACTAAACCATTACAACACAGACACAAAGTAGTCGATGGATTCATCCGTCAGGACTAAACCATTACAACACAGACACAAAGTAGTTGATGGATTCATCCGTCAGGACTAAACCATTACAACACAGACACAAAGTAGTCGATGGATTCATCCGTCAGGACTAAACCATTACAACACAGACACAAAGTAGTCGATGGATTCATCCGTCAGGACTAAACCATTACAACACAGACACAAAGTAGTCGATGGATTCATCCATCAGTACTATACCATTACAACATAGACACAAAGTAGTTGATGGATTCATCCGTCATGACTAAACCATTACAACACACACACAAAGTAGTCGATGGATTCATCCGTCAGGACTAAACCGTTAAAACATACACACATAAATTCATCTATCAATATTAAACCATTAAAAACACACAGAGAGAGAGAGAGAGAGAGAGAGAGAGAGAGAGAGAGAGAGAGAGAGAGAGAGAGAGAGAGAGAGAGAGAGGGAGGGAGAGAGAGAGAGCTGGTAAAACCTTCCTGGATACAAATAACAAAATAACATCTTTATTGTTAATTAATACGGCAGTATGCCTGGGAGTGAGGCTTTATGTGCTTGAACTTCTGGTGTGCAGACAACACGGGACATGATGATGATGTCATGGCACAGCACATGATGATGTCACGGCACATGATGATGTCATGGCACATGATGATGACATGGCACATGATGATGGCACGGCACATGATGATGACATGGCACATGATGATGTCATGGCACATGGTGATGTCATGGCACATGGTGATGGCATGGCACATGATGATGGCATGGCACATGATGATAACGTGGCACATGATGATGATAATGTGGCACATGATGACAACATGGCACATGATGATGTCATGGCAGTGATGATTATGGCATGGTGAGTCGCTAGGCAAACAAAGAAGAGACACATGACAACAATGATTACGCGAGTTGACTGTGATCATGTGGAGGATGCGTCACACGTCACATCTCGTACCTGTCTGTTTCTATTGTAGTCCTCTAGGGCAGCCGACACAGTGACGGATGTCGAGTTTGAAAGACTGGGATTTGCTGAAGACAACGAGTTGGTGATGGATGCTGGCTGCCTGGTGGTGACAACAGCGCTGGAAGCTAGTACAGCCTCGCTGCTGGTGAATGTGGTCACACTGATGGGCACTCCACCCAGGGAGATGGGAGCGGCTGGTTCCCAGTGTGTCAGCTGAGGTGGGTGTGAATGTCCAGCTGTCAATGCTGCAGTGGAATCCGCTGGCTCGCGTGGGGCTAGGTAAGCTGAGGGGTCGAATCCTCGTAAAGGAAAGTTAACAATCTTGTGTGACTTTACCCAGCGGCCGTTTAAGTACTGAAACCTTTTCAAGTTGATAATCTGGGGAATAAAGAAACTTCTGTTAGACTCTTGTGGAAGGCAAGTAGAACCCAATACATTGATTATAATCTGAGGAAAGTCTACAATGGAAATCATATGATGCAATGAAATGAGAGTTACTAGAATAAAAAATAATTACTGCATGCATGCAACAATAGAGAAGCAACTGTTATACATTTACTAACATGGAAGGTAATTACTACACATACATTAATGAGACATAAATACTCTCTGGTATTTACATACCAGAATTAGAGGTAATTACTATAGATACATTAATGAGATGTAATTACTCTTTACCTACCTTAATGAGAAGTAACTACTCTATACCTACATGCAATTAATGAAAGGTAATTATTTTACATACTAAAATGTAAGGTAATTACAATACACCATAACAGAATGGGAGGTAACTACTATTTTCATACCAGAATGGGAGGTAATTACTACATACATACCAGAATGGGAGGTAATTACTAAATACAAACCAGAATGGGAGACAATTACTAAATACAAACCAGAATGGGAGGTAATTACTACATACATACCAGAATGGGAGGTAATTACTAAATACATGACAGAATGGGAGGTAATTACTACATGCATACCAGAATGGGAGGTAATTACTACATACATACCAGAATGGGAGGTAATTACTAAATACAAACCAGAATGGGAGACAATTACTAAATACAAACCAGAATGGGAGGTAATTACTACATACATACCAGAATGGGAGGTAATTACTAAATACATACCAGAATGGGAGACAATTACTAAATACATACCAGAATGGGAGACAATTACTAAATACATGACAGAATGGGAGGTAATTACTACATGCATACCAGAATGGGAGGTAATTACTAAATACATGACAGAATGGGAGGTGATTACTACATGCATACCAGAATGGGAGGTGATTACTACATGCATACCAGAATGGGAGGTAATTACTACATGCATACCAAAATGGGAGGTAATTACTACATGCATACCAGAATGGGAGGTAATTACTACATGCATACCAGAATGGGAGGTAATTACTACATGCATACCAGAATGGGAGGTGATTACTAAATACATACCAGAATGGGAGACAATTACTAAATACATACCAGAATGGGAGACAATTACTAAATACATACCAGAATGGGAGACAATTACTAAATACATGACAGAATGGGAGACAATTACTAAATACATGACAGAATGGGAGGTGATTACTAAATACATACCAGAATGGGAGGTAATTACTACATGCATACCAGAATGGGAGGTAATTACTAAATACATGACAGAATGGGAGGTAATTACTAAATACATACCAGAATGGGAGACAATTACTAAATACATGACAGAATGGGAGACAATTACTAAATACATGACAGAATGGGAGACAATTACTAAATACATGACAGAATGGGAGACAATTACTAAATACATGACAGAATGGGAGGTAATTACTACATGCATACCAGAATGGGAGGTAATTACTACATGCATACCAGAATGGGAGGTAATTACTACATGCATACCAGAATGGGAGGTAATTACTAAATACATGACAGAATGGGAGGTAATTACTACATGCATACCAGAATGGGAGGTAATTACTAAATACATACCAGAATGGGAGGTAATTACTAAATACATGACAGAATGGGAGGTAATTACTACATGCATACCAGAATGGGAGGTAATTACTACATGCATACCAGAATGGGAGGTAATTACTACATGCATACCAGAATGGGAGACAATTACTAAATACATGACAGAATGGGAGGTAATTACTAAATACATGACAGAATGGGAGGTAATTACTACATGCATACCAGAATGGGAGACAATTACTAAATACATGACAGAATGGGAGGTAATTACTACATGCATACCAGAATGGGAGACAATTACTAAATACATGACAGAATGGGAGGTAATTACTAAATACATGACATAATGGGAGGTAATTACTACATGCATACCAGAATGGGAGGCAATTACTAAATACATGACAGAATGGGAGACAATTACTAAATACATGACAGAATGGGAGGTAATTACTAAATACATGACAGAATGGGAGGCAATTACTAAATACATGACAGAATGGGAGGTGATTACTAAATACAAACCAGAATGGGAGACAATTACTAAATACATGACAGAATGGAAGGTAATTACTACATGCATACCAGAATGGGAGGCAATTACTAAATGCATACCAGAATGACAAATGTTTACTGTATACATACATTAGTGAGAGGTAATTACTACATGCATACCAGAACGGGAGGTAATCACAATACACAATGGGAGGTAACTACTATAGACATACACAATGGGAAGTAATTACTATTTACATATAAGAATTGGACATCCACACATAAATATGGACATCAGCACATAAACAAACACCCAAGTATTGACTGACATTCAGAGAAATAGAAAAAAGAAGTAGAAATTAGAGGATAGACAAGGCTGGAGGAGAGACTACTTCAGATTCTACTTCCGTGTTTTACTTCTATGAGCATCAATCAATACTTGGGAGGTTGTTTAAGTGCTGTTTGAGTCATTCCCCAATAAATCATATTTCAGAATGGGAGGTAACTGCTATGTACATACCAGAATGGGAGGCAACCGCCAGATGTCCAACTTTTTGGCGGCCAGACAGTGTTTCTTACACTTTGAGCAGTAGTATAACTCGTCTTCTTCTAGCTCCTCCCACTTGGTGAAGGCTTGCAGACACGTGTCAAGGTCGATTGGTTCCGTCTGCTTCTGCCGACTCTCTGCCACGCTCGAATGTTCTTCATAAAACTACAACATAACACAATACCTATAATTCAGAACTCATTAGCAAAATCTTGAGAGAAAAAATAACAATAATAGGAATTAATAAACAAACTAATAGATTCCTAATGCCATATGATACATTGAGTCATATACGTCTTATGTTTTGATCTGAGGGTTGATGTTCCCAGTTCTCTTCCTCCCAACATGAAGTATACATTTGGAAAGACTTAATGAAGAACTGTCACACTGGTGGAACAATACTGCTGATGCTTTGCCTGGCGGAGTCACAGCCCATCAACTATGCCACCCAACTTGTTCAATCCTTATATCACAAACAGACAATGAAGTCAAATACTTCAATGACACATGCCCAGGAAATTCTGGTCTTGGCAGTAATAGTGAAATAAAACAATGGCAAAATATATAAGGTTTCAACACAACTCTGATGATCAACAGGTGAAACACGCACACCACACAACTTATTATCTGTATCAGGTCCAAAACACACAGACCATACAACTCTGATGATCTTCACCAGGGCTGAATCAACACCTCTGATGATCTTCACCAGGGCTGAATCACACAATTCTGATAATCTTCACCAGACCTGAATCACACAACTCTGATGATCTTCACCAGGCGTGAATCACACAACTCTGATGATCTTCAGCAGGTGTGAATCACACAATTCTGAGATCAATGTGGGTCTGCTGGAAGACTTCCTGTAAAGTATGTGTTCATGCAGAGACAAACATGACATGACTCCAGTTGGATAGCACAAGCTGTGTGATTTGTGCCTGATGATAAAGCTGGGATGTTCACTAAAATGTGATATATATATATATATATATATATATATATATAAATATATTCACAGTATGTGATTTCATCATGAATGAATACCCCAACATTTCACGTACAAAAATTATGGAACAGTCACAGAATTTTGAAGTGAAAGACGAGATATTTCTGTACTCTGTTAAAGCAAAGACACCTCTGTAATACTGGAGTCTCTGTGGCAAAGTGGTTAAACTGCCTGCCTTGTGCTCTGAAGGTTGTGGATTTGATTTCTTGCTTCGTCATTTGGTCGACCAGCACAAAGATGGACACAGGAATTGTGATAACCTGGGCATGAACATGCAGGAGGCAGGGTTCGACATCATCTGTCGATTCAAACCATCTGATCACCTGGCACATGGCACACACACAAAATACACTCATACAACCTGGCACACACACAACCTACACTCATACAACCTGGCACACACACAACCTACACTCATACAATGATGACCATCTGATTACCTGGCACACACACAACCTACACTCATACAACCTGGCACACACACAACCTACACTTATACAACCTGGCACACACACAACCTACACTCATACAACAATGACCATCTGATTACCTGGCACACACACAACCTACACTCATACAACCTGGCACACACACAACCTACACTCATACAACCTGGCACACACACAACCTACACTCATACAACCTGGCACACACACAACCTACACTCATACAACAATGACCATCTGATTACCTGGCACACACACAACCTACACTCATACAACCTGGCACACACACAACCTACACTCATACAACCTGGCACACACACAACCTACACTCATACAACCTGGCACACACACAACCTACACTCATACAACAATGACCATCTGATTACCTGGCACACACACAACCTGGCACACACACAACCTACACTCATACAACCTGGCACACACACAACCTACACTCATACAACAATGAACAGTGACCTACTTTTTCCTGAGTTGCCTGGTACCTCAGATGTAACGCAGTTGCTTCCCAGTCAATGGCCAGGAATGAGCTCCCTTTACCATAGAGCTCGCTGTTGCACTCTACCCGACAACCTCGGCAGAATCTGTGCAGTGTACAACAGGAGATGCTAGTTATGGCAGGTTACAGAACTGATGTGTTGGATAGAGTAAGTTACAGAAGAGTATTTTAGGTACAGCAAGTTACCGAACTGAGAGTGGTTTAGGTACAGTAAGTTACACAAGTGAGCATGCAGGCTACAGTAATTTACTGAACTGAGAGTGGTTTAGGTACAGTAAGTTACACAAGTGAGCATGCAGGCTACAGTAATTTACCGAACTGTGAGTGGCTTAGGTACAGTAAGTTACACAAGTGAGCATGCTGGGTACAGTAATTTACAGAACTGAGAGTGGTTTAGGTACAGTAAGTTACACAAGTGAGCTTGTTGGGTACAGTAATTTACAGAACTGAGAGTGGTTTAGGTACAGTAAGTTACACATGAGAGCTTGTTGGGTACAACAATTTACAAGTGTGTTGTAAACAGTAATTTACAAAACTGAGCATGATGGGTACAGTAATTTACAAGTGTGTTGGACACAGTAATTTACAGAACTGAGCATGTTGGGTACAGTAAGTTACAAGACTTAATGTGTTCAGTACGGTATTGATGATGAGACAGAGATAGGACTTAGAGAGATAATGTGGCAGAAATAGGACTTGGTGAGATGGCAAGAATAAATCAGTGAGACAACAGGACCAACTATGACCCAGAGCATAGAGATACAACTGAGATAATAGGACGCAAATGGGGCTTTGATGATAGGACATAAATAAGGTTTACATGGCAGGACAGAGATGTGATGTAGATGATAGGACATAGATATGACATTGATGACAGTATAGAGATATGACGTAGATGAGATAGGACACAGATGAGAGGACCTACCTAAACCAGGGGCAGCGAGCACACAAGAAGCCATCTTTCTGCACTTCCTTCAACATAAACGGATACTCATAGCCCAGGCTGTCGTCACTGCAATGGAAGGTCATAGGTCAGTTATGACAAAAGTTGACGTGACATGACACATGTGTCTCTGTGATCTGGCACACATCTGTGTGGTCTGATGTATGTCTCTGTGATTTATGTCAGTGTCACATTCTATAACCTGACTTAAAATCCTACAACCTGACTTAACATTCTATGACACTGACATACCATCCTACAACACTGAATTAACATCCTACACCCTGACTTAACACCTTATAACCTGATTTAACATCTTATAATATGATTTAACATCTTATAACCTGACTTAACATCTTATAATATGATTTAATACAGTGGTTCTCAACCTTTTTTGGCCCGTGCTACCCTTCACCATATTTTCAGAACGTCATCCCCCCCCCCCCCCCCCCCCCACCACACACACACAGTATACGTAAAAATGGAAGGTAAATATGTTAAAACAGGTCTAGACATCCACATAAAACGTGATTTGTAGGTCTACTTACTTTATAAAATGAATTTTAGAAGGATGAGACGTGCATAACTGTAAAGTATGAAGGGAAAAGCAATATCAAGTAATCGGTTCTTGTATTAACGCGATCTTGAAATGATCTTTATTCCCCCCCTGGAAACCCTAAAATTCCCCCCTAGGGGGGGGGGGGGGGAATTCCCCACCGGTTGAGAACCACTGGTTTAATGTCTTATAACCTGACTTAACATCCTATAGCCTGACTTAAAATCTTATAATATGATTTAATATTCCATAATATGACTTAAAATTCTTCTGTCCTCTATACTCTCAACATCCTTCTCTGTCCACTATGCCCTCCACATGCTTCTACAATGTCAGATATCCATAGCCTCCAATGTCTTCACCAGTGTTTTACAGTTAAGGGCCACAGGCTGATAAGAGGAAAGTCATGGATGGTTCAGACACAGAAGTGTGCTTGCTTGAGAACATTGAGAGAAGTGAGGATTGGGTCAGAATGCCAGTGGAAATTTCATCATAATCTCATTGGGTTGGGAATGCAGGGGTTGGCTGATTGGTGCTAAGAGGAAAAAGAAATGACTGGGTTCATAACAAAAGTTAATGGACAGTGTGTAGTACAGGACAGACCAGCATACGGCACAACATCAAGTCTGAGAATGGAGGTGGAGGTAGTCACTGCAGTATTCCGCTGCCTGGTCTAAGAATGGAGGTGGAGGTAGTCACTGCAGTATTCCGCTGGCTGGATGACAAACATCACACATGTCATGACTGTAACAGACTCACAGAACATGATGAGTAGGGTACAGACAAGCATGCCCTGGGTGGAGTGGCATGCTTCAATACCACAATCAAAGATAGGGAGCATTCGTTGGATTTGTTCCCCAGTTCATGCTGGTGTGTTGAGAAAGAAGCAGGGGGACAGACTGGCTGGGTCTGCACCGCTGGGTGGGGTGATCAGATAAGGCAGAGGTAGTGAGGGCCCGATGGGATCATGTTTATAGCATGGATGAATAGATAAATCATCATAGCCTGGAGAGAATGGTGCGACAGGAAGTGACCACAGGAACTAGCGCACACTCAGGACTTTGAGGAAAGACCAGACTGGCACACAATCAGACTGTAGCTGGGTACAGCAAGTTACAAGTGTGCTGGACACAGTAATTTACAGAACTGAGCATGTTGGGTACAGCAAGTTACAAGTGTGCTGGACACAGTAATTTACAGAACTGAGCATGTTGGGTACAGCAAGTTACAAGTGTGCTGGACACAGTAATTTACAGAACTGAGCATGTTGGGTACAGCAAGTTACAAGTGTGCTGGACACAGTAATTTACAGAACTGAGCATGTTGGGTACAGCAAGTTACAAGTGTGCTGGACACAGTAGTTTACAGAACTGAGCATGTTGGGTACAGCAAGTTACGAGTGTGTTGGACACAGTCATTTGTAGTACTGGGGCTCTTCGTTGGTTATTGAAGATGGGGGAGGAGCACATATGGGAATGTCCTGAGTAGTTATGTCGGATCTAGACTCAATTCAATTTTTCATCATTTATGACCAGATGAGAGTGTGTGATATGACAGAAATGATGAACGATGGGAGACTGACAGTGCGTAACTGTGGTCAAGATTCTTACCAGTCCTGGGCGTGGTTGGTCACCTTCAGCTCAGACGGGGGCAGGGGACTGACCAGCCGAGATATCTGGATCCAGACAAACTGGTACAGCTCCTGGTTGGTCGTCGTCTCGCTACAGGGGATGATGATTGGTGTGCCAAACAGGCTGGGCCGTGACTTTTGTGATGATAGGAAGTACACATCCATCAAGTTCTGAGAGGGGAGACAAGGAGATTCAAGGTTACCATCACACAGATATCATTAAAAAAGTACAAGGATTGATTTCATTGCACCTGGTTTTCCCACACAAACTGATCTCTTTCTGCAGAGCCAGTCTGCCAAAAATACCACAAAGAGCATGAACTTTGCAGATCCAGCGATGACCCCCTCAGGGGTCACTGGAAAAATTGCAACCAGGAACCAAATGATGGAGCTCAAAATAAAACTCATGAAGTTTGTAGCGCGAGGCAGGCAGCTGAACCACTTCATACCACGGAGAAACAACAAAAGTGATGGTACAAAAATATCACCCAATCGTAATATCAGAAATATTGCCCAATGTGGGGGAGTCTCAGTGGTGAAGTGGTCATGCCACGCCGGTGCATCATGATCAGAAGGTCATGGGTTTGTGTTTGGACGCTGTCGTTCAGACCTTGAGTGCAATTTTTCTGGAGCTCCCTGGGGTCATTGCTGGAGCTAAAAGATGTATACATTGTGTGATGCTCTCAAGGAGTCTTGAAACACATGCCAGCTGCACCTTAAGGTATTACTTTTTTAAAACTTTTACACCAATGTATAAAACATAAACAAGCTACAAAACTAGACATACCATCCTGCGATAAACACCAACCACAGAAACAGACGTATCATCTTGCCATGAACACCAATGACAAAATGTTCAACCACAGACACAGACATACCATCTTGCAACGAACACCAATAAAAAAATTTTCAACCACAGAAACAGACATACCATCTTGCCATGAATACCAATGACAAAATGTTCAACCACAGAAACAGACATACCATCTTGCCATGAACACCAATGACAAAATGTTTAACCACAGACACAGACATACCATCTTGCCATGAACACCAATGACAAAATGTTCAACCACAGAAACAGACGTACCATCTTGCGGTGAACACCAATGACAAAATGCTCAAATCTGTCGGCAGTCCTGGAGCCCTCGGAGGATGAAGTGTTGGCAATGCTGGCGTTGCTGGGGCTGCGAGAGTGGCTGGGTGACCGTGGCACGCTAGAGATGACCTGAGGTAGCTGGCCGTTGATCTTGGGACTGCCATGGGGAAGGATGTGACCTGGCTGGATACCTGAAAATAACCACAGAGGTTAGAGTTTATACATGCAAGCGTTGTGTCATTGCCATGTCTTTTCCTTATCATTTAGGATTATAGAATGACATTTGACTCAGTCTTAACACTCACCTTTGAACAGTGTGACGAATAATCAGACGACTCCAAAGAAGGAACAAGACTCGTACTTTATTTTCGTAACGAGTGGAACAAATAACAGAGGATGATTATCATGTGTTATTAAACTGCTCCCGAGATGTGGGCGTGGCGTTTAAATAGTTAACATTTCACGAACTCCCTGCCTTCTTCCAAATGTTCTCCTTGAGGCGTGGACCTGTCATTTCGCTGTCCTGGGTTGTATCACGTCTAGGTTTTGGGTTCTGCCTTAAGTATCCATTTGCCAATCGATCCCTCCTCCTGAAAATCTATTCGCTGACGCTCGGAATAAGTCGCATACGGATCTCTGGAAGGCACGTCCTCTCTTTCTGAATCACACACCGAGAAAGTCCTTTGTTGTTATGTGACATTGTTTACGTTACCAATGGTATCTTCCGTTCCTATTTGTCCATTTCCGTGCATAACTGGAAAAACCCCATTCATGACTTTGGTGGAGTGTACCGTCATATGGCAGTCATGTCATGTGCCATTGTGTGATGTCATGGTGTGATGTCATGGTGTGATTTCATTGTGTGAAGTCATGGTGTGATGTCGTGTGATGTCATGGTGTGATTTCATTGTGTGAAGTCATGGTGTGATGTCGTATGATGTCATGGTGTGGTGTCATGATGTGATGTCATTATCCCATGTCACTGTGTGATGTCATGGTGTGATGTATTATGTTATGTCATTGTGTGATGTATTGTGTGATGTCATGGTGTGATGTATTGTGTGATGTCATTGTGTGATGTATTTTGATGTCATGTGTGATGTATTTGTGATGTCACTGTGTGATGTCATTGTGTGATGTCATGGTGTGAAGTCATGGTGTGATGTATTGTGTGATGTCGTGGTGTGATGTATTGTGTGATTATTGTGTAATGTCACTGTGTGATCTCATTGTGTGATGTCATGACTTTTAATGTGTACGACATGAGAGAGAAGACACAACATCTGACCTTCAATGTGTACAACACCAGAGAGAAGACACAATATCTTACCTTTAATGTGTACAACACAGGAGAGAAGACACAAAATCTGACCTTTAATGTGTACAACACCAGAGAGAAGACACAATATCTGACCTTTAATGTGTACAAAACCAGAGAGAAGACACAATATCTGACCTTTAATGTGTACAACATCAGAAACAATATCTGACCTTTAATGTGTACAACACCAGAGAGAAGACACAATATCTGACCTTTAATGTGTACAACACCAGAGAGAAGACACAATATCTTATCTTTAATGTGTACAATACCAGATAGAAGACACAATATCTGATCTTTAATGTGTACAACACCAGAGAGAAGACACAATATCTGACCTTTAATGTGTACAACACCAGAGAGAAGACACAATATCTGACCTTTAATGTGTACAACACCAGAGAGAAGACACAATATCTGACCTTTAATGTGTACAACACAGGAGAGAAGACACAATATCTGACCTTTAATGTGTACAACACCAGAGAGAAGACACAATATCTGACCTTTAATGTGTACAACACCAGAGAGAAGACACAATATCTGACCTTTAATGTGTACAACACCAGATACAATATCTGACCTTTAATGTGTACAACACCAGAGAGAAGACACAATATCTGACCTTTAATGTGTACAACACCAGATAGAAGACACAATATCTGACCTTTAATGTGTATAACACGAGAGAGACGACACAATATCTGACCTTTAATGAGTGCTCGCTGAATGTCAGGTAAATCCAGGCTCTCTCGACTACCAGTGTTGGGCTGTGAGTTCAGCGACATGGAGCCGTTCTCGTCCTCCTCAGTCATTGGTTGAATCAGAGATGGGGGCGGCAGCTGGTAGAGGAACAGGGAACCTGGGATGAGCAAACTTCTGATCTTCTGGTCGTCTCTTGGCAGGGACTGGTGAGACACGGAAGTGTACAGTCAGCAATATCTTTACAACAGGGACACGCAAGTGTCACACAAGAATACAGACATCACACATCTTAGACTCCCCCCACTCTGTAAGTGTCGCATAGGAACACATACACCACACATTTTCTCATCTCATCATCTCATCTCATCATGTTCCTCTTGTACCTTGCGGTGTCGAGGTGAAGTATAAACTTCGTGAGAGTGCCCGGTTATGGGCTTCGTATATCGACATTCCCATGGATTCTGTTATTCCCTCAGTCCAACGTTTACGTGGTCGGCCTCTTCCTCTGTTTCCATCTGGTCTGTACATCATTGCTTGTTGTGGCATGCTGTTGACTGGTAGCCTACTTGCATGGCCAAACCATTTGACTTGCTGCTTTCTAATAAAATCTAGAGCAGCTTTAACCCCTACTTTAGTCCTGATTTCTTCATTTCTGATCTTATCTCTTCTTGATACGTTGAGTATTCTTCTCAGAAACCTCATTTCTGTTGTTGTGATTTTTCTTTTCTCTTTTTCTGTCATTGTCCAGGTTTGGCATTGGTAGCACAGAGTTGGTAGGAAGATTGTGTTGTAAAGTGCTTTCTTAGTAGTTATTGATACATGTTTGTTCTTTAGTATTGGTGCCATTTGTCCAATGAGTTGATTTGCCTTATTGCACCTATTTTCGATCTCGTCTTCTGATCTGCCATTTGATGATATTATACTTCCTAGGTACTTGAAGCTCTTTACTTGTTTCAAGGGATGTTCGTTTAGGTGAATTATTGCTGTTTGTTCTTCTTTAGTTATAGTCATTACCTCTGTTTTGCTTGCGCTAATTTTCATGTTATGTTCCCTACACATTTCGTTTAGACTATTCATGTGGTCTTGTAATTCAGCTTCTGATTTTGCTATTAGTGCTTGGTCGTCCGCAAACAGGAGTTCTCTAATGGTTAGATGTGCAGATGGTTCTTCTTCTGTGTTCTCGTCATGCGGTATTCTTGCTGTCTCTGCTTGGCTGGTTTCTTTACATATGTTGTCTATATATGTAAAAACAGTTAATTAGCACATGGTTGTGAAACTGCTCTAGCATGCATTTGCCGAACTTCCCGAGGAGACACCCATGGCAAAGTTATCTCAAACAGTCTGTCTCATGCTAGAAACCCCTGGGGCACACTACTGTAGCTGTGGAGTTCATTTCCCATGTAATGCTCTCAGGAGGTGATTTCCCTCTAACTATGTAACCTTCTAACTTTATAACCTTCTAACTTTGTAACCCCTTGAAATTGTGTTCATCCACATCTTCCTCATCCCCCCCCCCCCCCCCCCCCCCCCGATACACAATCATATCTGTGGCGGTCATCAGCATCTGCCACGGCATACCTGCCATGATGAGAGTCAGGATGTCTCAAGCAGACGCAGCTGGTGGCACTTTCTAGTGGGTCTAGTTAGTTAGTTAGTTAGTCGACAGATCATCCTCGTTGCACATCGAACCATTCAGTCCATAAGTGCTCGGATCCCCTCCTCAGCAAATCCCGCAGCGTGTAGCGGCTAACGACGCCAGTTCTGTGTTGGTTTATCAATCTTCTTTGGCTTCCTGCGTAGTGTTCTTGTTTGGCCACCCCTCTTTTAATTTGCTGCTCCCGCAGTCTGGCCATTGTTGTAGATTCACAGTCATCACTTGGTTCTCGCAAAAGTCTCACTTCTCGTAGAGCATTCAGAATGTCAGCCTGGTCCATGGCGCGTCCGCCCTCCACAGTAGCCTCACCTGCGAGCTTGTCAGCCCGCTCATTTCCTTGTACTCCCGCATGACCTGGCACGAAGATGAAACTAATCTTTGCCAGCCGAGACCGCTTCAGAGGCAGCAACCATTCTCTTCGGATCGACCCCTCCTCTATCCTCTTGATCATGTGGGTCTGTGTCTAGTGGGTCTGTGTCTAGGGAACGATCTGCTGGTCAGTCAGGACATTGACGACCACTACTAGAAGGCTATGACAGCTGAGTTCATTATGGTCCTCATTGATGTTGTTATGTACAGTCTGGTGTTTCGAACTGTATACATCCAGAACAAGAGATGGCCCAAAACACACGTTCAAGTCTGGGTGGGGCCAGAAACACACCAACTGCAGAAAAGGACGTTACAAGCCACAACAAACTTGTGGTTGATACAGGCACAATTTTCCAGTCACCTAATGTAGCCAATGATACACAGAGACACCCAGAATGATACACTGTTTCTGGTCACTGACAGAAGTAAATCTAAGAATGATACACCTGATCTAGACATGAATACACACACAGACATCATGAATAATCAGCCATATTTGTTTGAATACACACAGACACGCTTCATGTACAACGCACCATCAGCAGTCACCTGATGGCATGGACATAGAAGAAATCACTGATGCAGAACAGCCGGCTGCCAGCAATGAAGCAGAACTCCACAATGCTTGCAGTGAAACCAATCGTGTCTCAGTATCACAAACAACCATAGTTCAAACTCTACCTCAAACTGCACCAGAATCTCAAAGACTTAATCATGGCCGTCGATCCCATGTGACCAAAACTAACTGTGTTAAGGACAAACTCAGCAAGAACCATCACTCTTCTGTATGTATACACGAGCTTGGCCTCTGCCAGATGCCAGATGAAGCTCATTCAATATCAGATTAAAAAGTTATAGCTTGCGAAACATCTCAATGTGAGGCTGCCGGGTTCAAACACAGACATTTATGGGTGTCACTAAAGAAGCTGTACAGCAGAAGAATCTATCCAATCACAAAGCTGGAATCTTCAACATCATCTCCAAGGGAGGTAAGTCTCAGCAATTATTGTCACACAGAACAAAACACATGTGATCAAATCTGGCCAAGTTCAAGTCCACAACCCTCTCCCAAACACTGAAGCATGCTGGGTACATGGTGTCGGCTCCATATTTGTGCAGACCAATCAGCACTGGATGGAATGTGTGGTTCATATCATGCTGGCTACCTTTATGTCCCAGAAGATTTTCTAGTACCAGCTTTAGGCTGGGTCGACCTCAGAGCCTCTAGGCATGGTCTGTTTCTGTGATATTATCATTCCGACTTCCGGTTTCAAGGTGGCGACGGACGGTCGTGTTGTTTTGTGTTCGTTAACTTTTTCGCGTAGGGGATGGATTTATTCATCTCTTGCGTGTAATTGGTGTGCCAGGATGTAAAACCAGGAGTTTCTACTCAAGATCTGCGCGGGTGCTACGGAGTTCGTGCATCGAGCGAAGCCATCCTTGAGTGAATTTTCAGCAGCGTGTGTGGTTCTCAGCAGCCTGTGTTTACGTTTTTTCAACATGGCGGAAGAACATGTTTTTTCCGAGCGGTCAGCAGTCAACATAACGAAGCGGCGTGGTAGCCGCGCAGGGACAAAGAAGCAAGGTAAGCGCGGTGGTTTGAGACATTTTAGACTCAAGTGTCACCGTCTAGGACTCAGGAACATCCGTATTCTATATTGGAACTGTGCCAGTGTAAAACAACGGGGCTCTATTTTAGAAACCCTAGTTTACAGGAACGACATTGTAGCACTCCAGGAGACGAGACTGGGCGATCAGCTACTCCGAATTGCTGGCTTCAAATGTTTCTACAACAGACGACATCTGGGAACGGCGATTCTCGTTCGCGACAGCATGGTGGCATCAGAGCTAGACATGTCCAGTTGGGACAGTGACGATATACAAATACAGGCGTTGAGAGTTCATTCCAGTATACCATTCGTGTTGGTTAATGTTTATGCCCGCAATGCGAGTATGGACGCCCAGAAGTGGCAGTGCTTAAGTGGCATATTAGGCCACGAGAGAAATGTTATTTTCTGTGGTGACTTCAACGCTAAAGGCAGATCATGGGGAAACACTTCCTCCAATACACAAGGGGAGGAGCTCGAGACTGCACTGGAAACCATCGACCTGGTTTGTATCAACAGTGGCTGTGTCACCAGGACAGCAAGCCGTCCAGGCGATGAGGACAGTGCTATTGATCTGGCGCTAGTTTCACCTTCACTCACTACAGTGTGTAGATGGGGTGTCCTAGGACACCATGGCAGCGACGACCACCCTTGCAGCATATTGGTGGAGAAAGGCAGAACCAGGCAGCACAAGCTAAAGGTAAAGACGTTCCAGTATGACAGTACAGGGCAAGATGTGGTGAGTAAAATAAGACATGACAAGCGCAGAACGTTTCAGGGCAGGAAAAAAAGCTGGGAGCAGCCATCGTGGTGGAGTTTCGAGGTGGAGAAGGCTTGGGTGGATAAGCGTAGTGCTGTAAGGAGATGGCAAAATGCCAAGAAGAACAGAGCTGGTCATCCTAGTCCCTGCTTGCACTTAGAAAGAGAGATGCACACAAAAGTAAGCTATTTAAAAAAACTGGTCAAGGTGGTTAAAAGCGAAAAATGGGCAGAGGTGTGTCAAAGAGTAAGCACAGACAAGTCACTGAAATTGTTCTGGCGACTACATAAAAGCATGAGTGGTGTAGTCAAGAATAAGAGCATTTCAGACTTCCAAGGTGCTGACCTCACCTGGCAGAGGACTGACGAGGACAAGGGCAAAGCCCTCTTTGAACGCTACCTTGAGCAGGGCAACCAGACAGACATGGGAGGCCGAAATCTGGCCAAGGAGGTCACCTCAGACAGATGCAAGGCCCAGAACACTTCGGAGGAAGACACAGTGACAGTGAAAGAAATCAAGGCTGTGCTTCGAAGATCAAATAACAGTGCTCCAGGTCCTGATGGCATAAGATACAACGACATAAATAGGTGTACCGACAATGAGCTAGAGAAACTAGCAGACATGTACAACAACAGTATAGGGAGTGCTAGCATAAAGGAGGAATGGTTACACAGCTATCTGATTCCCTTGCCGAAGCCTGACAAAGACCACAAAAAAATTCAGGGATATCGAATTATAACCATGCAGAATACAATAGGCAAGCTGCTGGAGAAGGTAATTGCCAGGAAAATATCAAGCCAACTAGAGAGGCAAGGTGTTTTCCCACCTACCCTGGGTGGGTACCGTCCAAAAAGAGAAACCTGGACCAATGCAGCAGTCTTTGCCCATGATGTCTATGAAGGTTTCCACTCAGGCACTGAAACCGTTGCTGCAGCGATTGATCTTGAGGACGCATACAACAGAGTACCACTGGATTTTTTAATGTTTCAGCTTCTTGAACTAAACGTAAGTCCATTCCTCCTTAGTTGGATCGCTGCAGCCCTCTACCAACGGAAAGTAGTTTTTAGATGTGGCAGTTGGACTTCGGAACCAACAACAATATATCCTGGCCTACCACAGGGATCACCATTATCTCCGGTATTGTTCAACGCCTACACAGTGAGAATCACCAGTGAGCAGATCACTGGACCTGGCAGGACATTGTCGTATGCCGATGATGTTTTAGTGTATCGTCAGGGTAAGGATAGAGAGGAGGTTGCTGTGGAACTACAAACCGAACTCAATCGCATAAGTACTTGGTGTGATGAATCTGGGGCAATGGTCAACCCAACAAAGGCAACAGTGACTTGGTTCTCGTTGAATAATCATATTGTCAACAACCCAACACCAACTGTAATGCTGTGTTCAGAGACGGTGGAAAGAACGCAGGCAATGAATTACCTGGGGATACGGTTTGATCGAAGTCTTGCTTATAATGTGCACATAGACCAGGTGATAACAAAGGCCAAGCGGGGTTTGGCAGCGATGCGGGTGATGGCGGCAGCAAACTGTGAGCAGCGCCATCTATGTCTTCTGTACGAGGGGCTGGTCATGTCTGTTTTGGAGTATGCAATGGCAATCCTGACTCTCAGCCATAAGCAGATAGAAAGGATGGAAAGGATACAGAATGAAGCTATGCGCATTATTCTTGGATGTACAAGAGATACAGCATGCAGGGCGATGCGCTACCTTCTTGATTTTCCAACCATTGAAGAGAGAATACAAGTTTGCAGGGCACGCGCCTACCTCAGAATTAACGCAAACACACAACATCCACTGCATAGTGAAATTAGGAAGGTGAAGGGCAGCAGGTTAAAAAGAGGACGGTCGTGGATGGGTCAAGCCGAAGACATTCTTCAACAGGTGTGTTCACTTGAGGACTTAGAACCTGGCGAGGAGTGGGTGCAAGTGCCAACAGACTTCTGCACATCCTTTTCAGTTTGCATCCAACTAGATAGAAAATGCAGACAAGAAAATCCGGCTGCTGTTGAGGCTGAAGTACAAGCGTTGATTTTCGAGAATTCGCTAGACGGTGACGCGGTCATCTACACAGATGGGTCGGTCGTCCGACATGTGAGAAGCTCATGGGCCTTTACAGCTCGGGCCGGAGGGAGAATTGTGAAGGAGGACTCTGGTGCTTTCACTGAAACCACAAGTAGCCTGACCATGGAAGTCATGGCAGTAAGTAAAGCAATAACATGGCTCGAGACACAGACATTCACTAGGGCTTGTTTCCTTAGCGACTCAATGAACATGATCAAGAGGATAGAGGAGGGGTCGATCCGAAGAGAATGGCTGCTGCCTCTGAAGCGGTCTCGGCTGGCAAAGATTAGTTTCATCTTCGTGCCAGGTCATGCGGGAGTACAAGGAAATGAGCGGGCTGACAAGCTCGCAGGTGAGGCTACTGTGGAGGGCGGACGCGCCATGGACCAGGCTGACATTCTGAATGCTCTACGAGAAGTGAGACTTTTGCGAGAACCAAGTGATGACTGTGAATCTACAACAATGGCCAGACTGCAGGAGCAGCAAATTAAAAGAGGGGTGGCCAAACAAGAACACTACGCAGGAAGCCAAAGAAGATTGATAAACCAACACAGAACTGGCGTCGTTAGCCGCTATACGCTGCGGGATTTGCTGAGAAGGGGATCCGAGCACTTATGGACTGAATGGTTCGATGTGCAACGAGGATGATCTGTCGACTAACTAACTAACTAACTATTATCATTACTTCTGTTATTATTATTCAAGTTGAGGTTCACATTTTTTGACTCCCTACAACCACTCTGTGACCTGGCCATCGGTGTGTAATAGAGACACAACATCTCCCTCCTACTGCCTTGGAGATTCTCTTATTTTTAGACAAAGGTTACTGCAGCCAAACCATTCACAAACCAGCAGAAGGCAAAAAGGAAACTACTGATGAACTGATCCCTTGTAACACATGCTTCTCAACAAACTGATGAGTGGACAGTGAGAGAATATTGTTGACAGCTGTGTGTCACGGCAAGGACAGGTGTCAGAAGACGTACTGACACATGCAGTTGGAGATTGCGAGATGTGGAGAAGCTTTATTGCCCATGCTGATCAGCTCTTGATGATGATGATCACCACTTTTCTAGAATTTTCTTCTGACTTGTTGCTATCAGGATGGTACTAATGTTGTTTGTCCATCAAGAATGATGATGACCATTCATTTCATCCAGTGGGGTTGAAGGTGTGGAGCCGTGGGTTCTAAGATGGCTCATAAGGCCTATTTTGGCTCGAAATGTTCTTTGACAATGTGGTCAAAGAATGCTTGACGTCTCTGGAGGAGGATTTCCTGCAGTGGTTTTTCTGTCCTGCCTTTTCTTCACAGCTCTTGCAGTCCTGGTTGCCTCACATATGACTGCACCCTTGCGTAATGATGCACGCCACGAATTTCGGTCTCTGGCTGCAGCCTCCCAGGTGTCATGATGAATTCCAAAAGCATTCAGTGAAATTTTCAGAGTGTCTTTAAAACGTTTCCTCTGGCCACCTTGGGAGCGTTTACCACAACGCAGTTCGCTGTAGAAAATTCGTTTAGGGAGCCTGTGATCTGGCATGCGAGTCAAGTGACCAGCCCAGCGAATCTGATTCTTCATCAGTAGAGTGTGGATACTGGGCATGGATGCTCTTTCTAGGACTTCAGTGTCTGGAATCTTGTCTTGCCATTTAATCTTCAGTAGCTTCCTTAGGCAGACTGTGTGGAAGTGGTTTAATTTCCTAGCGTGTCGCTGATAAACAGTCCAGGTTTCACAAGCATATAGCAGTGTGGATAATACAACTGCTTTGTAGACTTTTAGCTTTGTTTGCAGGCTTATTCCAGTTCTGTCCCATACATTCTTGTACAGTCTGCCAAAGGCTGCACTGGCCTTGGAGATTCTTGCATTCACTTCGTCATCGATTGTGGCAGCTTGTGACACAGTGCTGCCAAGATAGGTGAATTTGTCCACAACACTTAGTCTATGGTCATTCACTTTGATATTCGGCACAGTGTGATTATTCCCTGGAGCTGACTGGTACATAACTACAGTCTTCTCCAAGTTGATATTGAGCCCAAAGTTGGCACAGGCATGTGAGAAAGCTGAAACATTATGTTGCATGTCCGCCTCTGAGTTGGCGTATAGAGCGCAATCATCAGCAAACAGGAGCTCTCTGACGGTGCCGCTGTCAATTTTGGTTTTAGCTTTCAGACTTCTGAGATTGAATAAGTTTCCATCCATACGGTAGTTGATGTCTATTCCAATGTCGTCGTTCTCGAAGATGGTACTACTGGTTAATGTAGGTTATATACGAGAGGAAGTCAATAAGTAAGTCACAAATGGCTGTAGAAAAATAACTAAATATGATAACAACTTGAAACCAGTTTATTTTTATACATACATTGTCCCTTTATTTCTCAACATAATTTCCACCAACATTGATGCACTTATCCCATCGTTTTATCAGTTCTCATAAACCGGCTGCATAGAACTGCATGCTCTATTTTCTAAACCACATTTTAACTTCACATTCAACTTCGGTGTCATTCGCAAAATGTCTCCCGCCATCCACCTTACAGCCCCGACTTAGCCCCTAGCGATTTCCACCGTTTTGGTCCACTGAAAACATACCTTGTGTGTATGTATCGTGTTTTATATCCAGCGGAAAGCTGCACTGACCGCCTCCACCTCCATTCTTAAGCTAGATGTAGTCTGATTATGTCCTCAGAACAACAGAACACTACGGCAAGAATCTGGCAAGCAGCAGCAACACGATAAACAAGAACTGGACAGACACCAAGAGCAGGGCATGCAAGCGGAACCAGCCAAACAGCAAAATGTGGACAACAGCAACAAAATTCCAAACAGTACAAGCTAGACAAACAACAACCAACAGGCAAGCCACAGAAAAGAAACTGAAAAGCTCAAGTCCAGACAGCCAAAGTGTTACTGCTGGTGACGGCTGTCTATGTGGCCAGCTTTGCCCCAGTGCTGCTGATGATCCTTGCTGCCATACTCTCCCATCCCATCCCCTTCTATGGCTACTTCATTCACAGCACCGCCAACCCCCTCATCTACTCCTTCATTAACCAGATTTCCTGCAGACGGCTATGGAACCTGCTATTTAGGAGAAAATGGAGGGCCAAACCCAGGATGTAACATATGGACAAACCAAAGATGCAACATATGGGACAAACCAAAGATGCAACATATGACAAACCAAAGATGTAACATATGGGACAAACGAAAGATGTCATACATGGACAAACCAAAGATGTCACATATGGGACAAACCAAAGATGTCACATATGGGACAAACCAAAGATGTCACATATGGGACAAACCAAAGATGTCACATATGGGACAAACCAAAGATGTCACATATGGGACAAACCAAAGATGTCACATATGGGACAAACCAAAGATGTCACATATGGGACAAACGAAAGATGTCACATATGAACAAACCCAAAATGTCACGTGGACAAACAAAGATGTCACATACAGAGAAACCAAAGATGCCACATATGGGACAAACCAAAGATGTCACAAATGGAATAAACTAACATATGGGTCAAACAAGGATGTAAGATAAAAGCAAATTTACATTCTCCCTGGACATACAGACAGTTTCAATAAAGTCTTGTTGCACTTGCTAGTTGACAAACATGAAATATATTCTACACTACCACAATAAAGTCTTGTTGCACTTGCTAGTTGACAAACATGAAATATATTCTATACTACCACAATAAAGTCTTGTTGCACTTGCTAGTTGACAAACATGAAATATATTCTATACTACCACAATAAAGTCTTGTTGCACTTGCTAGTTGACAAACATGAAATATATTCTACACTACCACAATAAAGTCTTGTTGCACTTGCTAGTTGACAAACATGAAATATATTCTATACTACCACAATAAAGTCTTGTTGCACTTGCTAGTTGACAAACATGAAATATATTCTACACTACCACAATAAAGTCTTGTTTGCACTTGCTAGTTGACAAACATGAAATATATTCTATACTATCACAATAAAGTCTTGTTGCACTTGCTAATTGACAAACATGAAATATATTCTATACTACCACAATAAAGTCTTGTTGCACTTGCTAGTTGACAAACATGAAATATATTCTATACTACCACAATAAAGTCTTGTTGCACTTGCTAGTTGACAAACATGAAATATATTCTATACTACCACAATAAAGTCTTGTTGCACTTGCTAGTTGACAAACATGAAATATATTCTATACTACCACAATAAAGTCTTGTTGCACTTGCTAGTTGACAAACATGAAATATATTCTACACTACCACAATAAAGTCTTGTTGCACTTGCTAGTTGACAAACATGAAATATATTCTATACTATCACAATAAAGTCTTGTTGCACTTGCTAGTTGACAAACATGAAATATATTCTATACTACCACAATAAAGTCTTGTTGCACTTGCTAGTTGACAAACATGAAATATATTCTATACTATCACAATAAAGTCTTGTTGCACTTGCTAGTTGACAAACATGAAATATATTCTATACTATATCACAATAAAGTCTTGTTGCACTTGCTAGTTGACAAACATGAAATATATTCTATACTACCACAATAAAGTCTTGTTGCACTTGCTAGTTGACAAACATGAAATATATTCTATACTATCACAATAAAGTCTTGTTGCACTTGCTAGTTGACAAACATGAAATATATTCTATACTATCACAATAAAGTCTTGTTGCACTTGCTAGTTGACAAACATGAAATATATTCTATACTACCACAATAAAGTCTTGTTGCACTTGCTAGTTGACAAACATGAAATATATTCTATACTATCACAATAAAGTCTTGTTGCACTTGCTAGTTGACAAACATGAAATATATTCTATACTATCACAATAAAGTCTTGTTGCACTTGCTAGTTGACAAACATGAAATATATTCTATACTACCACAATAAAGTCTTGTTGCACTTGCTAGTTGACAAACATGAAATATATTCTATACTATCACAATAAAGTCTTGTTGCACTTGCTAGTTGACAAACATGAAATATATTCTATACTATCACAATAAAGTCTTGTTGCACTTGCTAGTTGACAAACATGAAATATATTCTATACTACCACAATAAAGTCTTGTTGCACTTGCTAGTTGACAAACATGAAATATATTCTATACTATCACAATAAAGTCTTGTTGCACTTGCTAGTTGACAAACATGAAATATATTCTATACTATCACAATAAAGTCTTGTTGCACTTGCTAGTTGACAACATGAAATATATTCTATACTATCACAATAAAGTCTTGTTTGCACTTGCTAGTTGACAAACATGAAATATATTCTATACTATCACAATAAAGTCTTGTTGCACTTGCTAGTTGACAAACATGAATATATTCTATACTATCACAATAAGTCTTGTTGCACTTGCTAGTTGACAAACATGAAATATATTCTATACTATCACAATAAAGTCTTGTTGCACTTGCTAGTTGACAAACATGAAATATATTCTATACTATCACAATAAAGTCTTGTTGCACTTGCTAGTTGACAAACATGAAATATATTCTATACTATCACAATAAAGTCTTGTTGCACTTGCTAGTTGACAAACATGAAATATATTCTATACTATCACAATAAAGTCTTTGTTGCACTTGCTAGTTGACAAACATGAAATATATTCTATACTACCACAATAAAGTCTTGTTGCACTTGCTAGTTGACAAACATGAAATATATTCTATACTATCACAATAAAGTCTTGTTGCACTTGCTAGTTGACAAACATGAAATATATTCTATACTACCACAATAAAGTCTTGTTGCACTTGCTAGTTGACAAACATGAAATATATTCTATACTATCACAATAAAGTCTTGTTGCACTTGCTAGTTGACAAACATGAATATATTCTATACTACCACAATAAAGTCTTGTTGCACTTGCTAGTTGACAAACATGAAATATATTCTATACTATCACAATAAAGTCATGTTGCACTTGCTAGTTGACAAACATGAAATATATTCTATACTATCACAATAAAGTCTTGTTGCACTTGCTAGTTGACAAACATGAAATATATTCTACACTATCACAATAAAGTCTTGTTGCACTTGCTAGTTGACAAACATGAAATATATTCTACACTATCACATTCAGACTTTTGTTATGATGTTCCGTTCGCACCTTGTATCTCTCTCATATACTCCACTTGTTGTGATGTTCCCACCTTGTATCTCTCTCATATATTCTACTATTTCATCTCTGTCATAGTTTTGATGTTAAGACTATTTCATCTACTCCATCAGTAGTTTTGATGTTTACACTATTTCATCACTGATTTTGATGTTTAGACTATTTCATCTACTCCATCAGTAGTTTTGATGTATAGACTACTTAATCTCTGTCAGTAATTTTGATGTTTAGATTATTTTATCTCTGTCAGTAGTTTTGCTGTTTAGACTATTTCATCGCTGTCAGTAATTTTGATGTTTACACTATTTCATCTCTGTCAGTAATTTTGATGTTTAGACTATTTCATCTCTGTCAGCAGTTTTGATGTTTAGACTATTTCATCACTGTCAATAATTTTGATGTTTAGACTATTTCATCTACTTCATCAGTAGTTTTGATGTTTAGACTATTTAATCTCTGTCAGTAATTTTGATGTTTAGACTATTTCATCTCTGTCAGCAGTTTTGATGTTTAGACTATTTCATCACTGTCAATAATTTTGATGTTTAGACTATTTCATCTACTTCATCAGTAGTTTTGATGTTTAGACTATTTAATCTCTGTCAGTAATTTTGATGTTTAGACTATTTCATCTCAGTTGGTAGTTTTGATGTTTAGACTATTTCATCTCCATCGGTAGTTTTGATGTTTAAATGATGTCATCCACACCATCAGTAGTTTTGATGTTTTGACTAGTGAGGAAGTGTAAAAACAGCTACACATACTGTCCAGTAGAAAAACAGTATGCCTAAAACTAAAGAGAAAGAAAGTAATTCAGCAAAGTAGATTTAACCCAGTAAATAATGTACATAGCCGGCTGCCTGGCCGAGGGGTTAGCAGCTTTCTCCGTTAACCCCGAATACTCTCGTGGTCGACGTGAGCGGACGAGAATTAGAAGTGGTTTGAGTCACGCCAGTGACGTATGAGAGTATGGAGCCGGTCGCTCAAAGGTCGTGGCGTGCTGATGAGCGTAATCTAGCCCAGGAATCAACATACAGCTGAAAGATGCTGGTGTTGACTGCAATATCCTGAAACAGGATGGAAATGCGGGAAAAAAAAATGTACATAGCTCACAGAAAAGAACATACACAGATTGTAGAAAAGAACGTACACAGATTGTAGAAAAGAACATACACAGATCGTAGAAAAGAATGTACACAGATTGTAGAAAAGAACATACAGAGATCGTAGAAAAGAACGTACACAGATTGTAGAAAGAACGTACACAGATTGTAGAAAATAACGTACACAGATTGTAGAAAAGAACGTACACAGATGGTAAAACACTAACCTTGACTATAGGTCCATTCACTTCCACAATGAGCAACTCTTCGAATGGAATGTTGGCCAACTTGGCAACTTCTCGCTTCAAGGTCTTGTATTTTTCATCCATGTTTAGCCTCAACCCGTACTTTACTGGCACAGAACCGTCTAATTTTTGAACTGAAAGAAAACACTCAAAAGTCAGAGTTGATACCTCTAGACAGACTGAATGTGTGTGTGGATCATCTAGCACGAGGCTTGTCGGTCATTGTAAACAAGGCTCCCAAAACTCAGAGGCTGACTAATTCATCCGACAGCCTCAGAGATGACATGTTCCTTCGTAAACCCAATACTCGTTAACTCTAATTAGTGTTCTACAAACAATACACATGATGACACTTTCTTATATATAAAGAGGTATCATGTATGTCTCTGTGTGTATGTCTGTCTGTGAGTCAGACTGTTTGTGTGTATATGTCTGACTGCCAGCCTGTGTGTGTTTTTTTGTTTTGATTTTTTAGAGACAGATAAAGAAAGAGAGAGCACATGTACGCACACACACACACACATGCACACACACACATAAATTAAACATCTCACATCTTCCCCCATGAGACAAATGAACAAATGTAACAAGAAATCACATTCTCACCTTGAATAACTGACTGACATATTCAATTAACCACATTGCCATCTTGAATAACTCACTCAGTCAGTGAACCACATTCTCACCTAGAATAACTCATTCATACAATCAGTGAAGGACATTCCCATCTTGAACAACTCCCACAAACAACCTGTGAGCATGCTAAGAAATACATTCTCATCTAGAATAACTCATTCATACAATCCTCCCCCGATGTGTCTCCACCTTGCCGTGGTGGGGGAGCTTGCGTGTCCCATCGACCCCATGTGCTTGCCGATGGATGAAAACTACATATCGGACGGCTCGTGGGATAGGGACCAGACTAAGAGAGACACAACCTGCTGCTCTGCAGGTGACTGAGGATAGCAGTCAAAATCAGGCAAACGATCCCAAATATCTCAGTCCGGACATAACCTCTAAAGCTTCCATCTGAGGTGTATGGCTGAACGTCTCTAAGCCATAAACTCTCAGAAGTGAGAGCCTGGCTGACCCAACACCTACACCAAAATTGTGATGCAGTGCTGAGCACGCTACATGCTCGGCGAAGATACTCGTTCGATGGCTCTTAGCTGGGGGATATGAGGTATCCCCGGATGAAAGGGCCTGACCGTTATTCGCTCACAGACGCATGGAGGTAAAGTGCTGAGCCGGCAGCACATGTAGCCTACCTCGTGAGCGAGTACAAAAAGGTGGAAAAACACCTTGGTCGTACGTCCCGTAGATAGTCCGTAACCATACTCATGGAGAGTGTAGTCAAAGGTGAAAAATTGTCTCGTTGACACGAAATGGAACGCCTGTCTTGCGAATCCATTACGTGGCAGCCCGAAGCAAAAGCTTGCTGTGTGGAAGTCGAAATAAGAGTTTAACTGTCTCGAAAACCGAGGAAGGCTAACCTCATCAAAAATGCCCGCCGAAGCCGGAAGTGCCAGCCTACGGGCGGCAAAATAAAAATGGCACTACGCAATTACATCCGAGTGAAATGTCTTTCATGACCGGAAAAGCTCTAACTAGTCTTCCCTCATGCTAGGAACAGCTACCTAGTTTCCGAATGCCGCTCTTGTTCGGAACAGCTCTGACCGTGCAGTCTTCGACCGTTCCAACTTAACCAGCTGGGAGGTGGACGGTACCACAAAAGTGAGAGTCTCCCAGGAATGCTAACCTGGTCAAAAATGCACGCAGAAGCCGGATGTGTTGACCTAAGGGTTTCGACCCAAGGGTGCCTAACGCACACCGCAATCACATCTGAAAAAACACTCCGGATGAACGAAAAGAAGAAGATTCATACAATCAGTGAAGGACATTCCCATCTTGAACAACACCCACAAACAACCGCTGAGCATGCTAAGAAATACATTCTCATCTAGAATAACTCATTCATACAATCAGTGAAGGACATTCCCATCTTGAACATCTCCCACAAACAACCTGTGAGCATGCTAAGAAATACATTCTCATCTAGAACAACTCATTCATACACTCAGTGAAGGACATTCCCATCTTGAACAACACCCACAAACAACCTCTGACCATGCTAAGAAATACACTGCCATCGACAATGAACTGTATTTTCGTGGACTGTATGGGTGAACATCTAGGAAACATCCAGATGGGAAAATGACTGCCGATTCCATCAGAGATGAACTGGGTGTTTCGTGGGGGACTATTAGTGTTGACATTCTGGCAGCGGCATTTAATGCACAGTGTATCTGTGCGGGCTGTTGTTTGTCGAGACTCACTGATATTCACTGGCACAGGAACGGAGCTTTATGGGGACGACCCGTTGCTGTGAGGTTGGAACTATGACTAACTAACTAACTAACTAACATTATCATCTAGAATAACTCATTCATACAATCAGTGAAGGACATTCCCATCTTGAACAACCCCCACAAACAACTTGTGAGCATGCTAAGAAATACATTCTCATCTAGAATAACTCCCACACACAACCAACACATTAGACCAGGAACACACAACATTGTCCCACTGACCTATGACCTCCAGATGGATGCAGCTGTCCATAGGCAGGGGCAGGGACAGATGGGAGTAGGGATCGAACCTCACACTGATGTGGCCACATTCCTTGCACTTGACCTGCGACTTGAGGATGCCGTGGAACAGGTCCACCACGATGGACTGGTTGCGCAGCAAGTGGTTCTCCCAGGCCTGTGGAGTAGCACAATATGTTCAACATCACACATCTGGTGACTGACTGATTGCTGTGACAATCATTCACATGAGGCAGAGAATGTCGGTGATTGTCAATGTTCAACATCACACATCTGGTGATTGATGATTGCTGTGACAATCATTCACCTGGAGCAGGGGATGTCACTGACATTCAATGTTCAATAACACACATATGGTGATCGATGATTGCTGTGACAATCATTCACCTGGGGCACGGGGTGTCCGTGACTATCAATGTTCAACATCAAACATCTGGTGATCGACTGATTGCTGTGACAATCATTCACCCGGGGCAGGGGGTGTCAGTGACTATCAATGTTCAACATCAAACATCTGGTGATTGATGATTACTGTGATGATCATTCACCTGGGGCAGGGGATGTCAGTGATTGTCAATGTTCAACATCACACATCTGGTGATCGACTGATTGCTGTGACAATCATTCACCTGGGGCAGGGAATGTCAGTGATTGTCAATGTTCAACATCACACATCTGATGACTGACTGATTGCTGTGACAATCATTCACCTGGGGCACGGGGTGCCTGTGACTATCAATGTTCAACGTCACACATCTGGTGATCGATTGATTGCTGTGACAATCATTCACCTGGGGCAGGGGATGTCAGTGATTGTCAATGTAAGCGTCAATGTTGGTGGACTAGGGTCAACAGAACACCTTGTGTGGTCAGTGTCTTCTTGGACACCTCACAGCAGTCATGCTGTGTTTCTGGTAGAACACGATATTGGTTTGTTGTTGAGCAGATAGCACGACGGACTCTTGTTTATGATCATAAATAGGTCAGTTATCCAGGTTTGTGGGTCTATATCTCTACACTCGTGACCCCTGTCTGTGTGTTCATATGTCTACACTGACCCCTGTCTGTGACCCTGTTTGTGACAATGCATATGTCTGCAATGAACCCTGTTTGTGGACGTCACATATATTTACGATGAACCCTGTTTGTGACAGTGCATATGTCTACTTTGACCCCTGTTTGTAACAGTGTACATGTCTACACTGACCCCTGTTTGTGACATAATGCATGTCTACAATGATCCAGATTATCAGGAGTTGCTACTCTCTAGACAAGAGCTAGGGAAATATAACTCTTGCAGCTCAGCAGACAACTCAGATTGCTGAAGCCGGCTGAAGACCTAGAGAGATCATGAAATGTGTCAGAGTGTCATCAAGCGGTCAGCACCACCTACCTCGCGGGCCACCACCCTGTCTGGCCGGCCATCGCTGTCCTTGAGGCTCCACGTAGGGCTTGTTGTGCACCCTGTCAACAGTAGAACATACATGAGTTACATATTGTGTGTATGTGAGGTTTGTGAAAGTCATGTTTCTGTCAGTGGGAACTGGGGATGGTGGAGATGGGCTTTGTGAGGAGGATGTTGAACATGTGGAAAGAGAACACAAACACTGAGCCACTGGCAGCTGGAGATGTGGATATACAGAAGAATATGTCGTATTTCAAGGAAACAAAAAATAATCAAATACAGAGGTTCTAGAAAAAGAATGAAAAGAAGAGTTGATGAAAGAAATAAAACAGAGGCAAGTAAAATATTTTGGCTATGTTAGAAGACAAAACACTCTTTAAAAAAACACACTAGATGGTAAGTTCGAAGGCAAACGAGCAAGAGGTAGACAACGATACAAGTAGGAAGAAAACATCAAGAGATGGACGAACATCAGCCTGACAGAATGTACAGCCGGAGCGAGAGACAGACAGTGTTGGAGATCTATTGCAGCCAACTTTCATTGTGGAGATGGCACCTGATTGATTGATTGATTGACTGACGGACGGCTGCAGGTGTGACAAGATCACTCACCAAAACCACAAGGACAAGACAAAATGAAATGTATGGGCACAAAAGTATGGAATAGAGAAATTAGCTTTATGTGGAGAAATGCTTCATATCTTCAGTGTGAGAACTATCTCTGAGAAATACTTCATATCTTCAGTGTGAGAACTATCTCTGAGAAATACTTCATATCTTCAGTGTGAGAACCATCTCTGAGAAATACTTCATATCTTCAGTGTGAGAACCATCTCTGAGAAATACTTCATATCTCCAGTGTGAGAACCATCTCTGAGAAATGCAGCGAGGACTATGTAGTTCTTACGAGCTTCATAACCTACAATAATGCCTTCGACCTGTTCTACTTCAGAAATTGTGGAGCATCATGAGATATGGGTTTTCTAGCACACGTGTTCCACTTAACTGAAACATTATATTATGAACTATGGCTGTTAGGACAATTAAATCACCTGTTTGAGGTCCTTGTGGTGGCTGTCAGACAATGAACTCACCTGTCTAAGTCCTTGTGAAAGACCTCAGACAATGAACTCACCTATCTAGGTCCTTATGAAACACCTCAGACAATGAACTCACCTATCTAGGTCCTTATGAAAGACCTCAGACAATGAACACACCTGTTTAAGGTCCTCATGGAGGCTATCAGACAATGAACTCACCTGTTGAGGTCTTCGTGGAGACCGTCCAGGAGAAAACTGAGCAGTTCCTGAGAGTCATGTTGCTGGAAGCCATTAAATCTGGGTGCATATTTTCCTATAGTCCACTGAAGAACAAACAACAAATATACACTTGAGCTCCATATGTCTCCATCATCTTCCTTCACAGAGTGTCTCATCTAGTAGCACATAACTTTCATTAAAAGCCAAGATATCTCATCTGTTATACATGCCTCTAACTCAAAAGTCAATATATTTTATCTTTTATACACGTCTGTAACTCAAAAGTCAATATATTTAATCTGTTATACACGTCTGTAACTCAAAAGTCAATATATTTCATCTGTTATACATGTCTGTAACTCAAAAGTCAATATATTTCATCTGTTATACACGTCTGTAACTCAAAAGTCAATACATCTCATCTGTTATACACGTCTGTAACTCAAAAGTCAATATATTTCATCTGTTATACACGTCTGTAACTCAAAAGTCAATATATTTCATCTGTTATACACGTCTGTAACTCAAAATTCAATATATTTAATCTGTTATACACGTCTGTAACTCAAAAGTCAATACATCTCATCTGTTATACATGTCTGTAACTCAAAAGTCAATATATTTCATCTGTTATACACGTCTGTAACTCAAAAGTCAATATATTTAATCTTTTATACACATCTGTAACTCAAAAGTCAATACATCTCATCTGTTATACACGTCTGTAACTCAAAACTCAAGGTATACATCTGTGTCAGGTTGACTTCCTCCAGACAGATCCCATGCAGGGTAACCTGTGGGTGAGAAGATCCCACGGGAATGGCCTTATGGCCTACTGGTTGCAATGTCTAACGTCTACTTGCAGACAGTCATACAACTTTTGTACATGGTCACAAGGCATGCGGAGCTGACATGAACAAACATGAGAAGTTTCACAAACATCTTTCCTCAAAGTTGAGGACATTGAACATTCCAGAGATGTTCTACATTTACTATTTCATCTAATCATCTTCACCAACATCTTCACCATCATCGTCATTAACAATACTGGTTGGTTGGTTGGTGAACCCTTTGAAGCTTTGAGTTTTAACTCTTAAGTCCATGCATTAGCGACCAGGTCATTTTAAGTCCTGTGTCCAGTGGGAATTGTAGCCATGAAATATGACAATGAGAAAGAGATCCTTACCCTAAGCTTGAGCGGAGCCACTGTCTTGGATGTGCCGCTCCACAAATCCTTGATGAGCTCCCCGTAGCGCTGGGCTATGTGTCCCTTCATGCCCAGGGGATTGTTCCTGCAGGTGTGGAGGTGGTGGGGGAATGAAAGAAGTACACACAGCATAAGTATGTAGGAAATGACAACCTCTAACAGGGGATTGTTCCTGCAGGTGTGGGGGTTGTGGGGGAATGGAAGAAGTACACGCAGCATGAGTATATGTAGGAAATGACAAGCCTCTAACAGGGGATTATTCCTGCAGGTGTGAGAGTGGTGGAGGAATGAAAGAAGCACACACAGCATAAGTATGTATGAAATGACAAGCCTCTAACAGGGGATTGTTCCTGCAGGTGTGGGGGTTGTGGGGGAATGGAGGAAGCACACACGCAGCATGAGTATGTATGAAATGACAAGCCTCTAACAGGGGATTGTTCCTGCAGGTGTGAGGGTTGTGGGGGAATGGAGGAAGCACACACGCAGCATGAGTATGTATGAAATGACAAGCCTCTAACAGGGGAGACAACACATCTCAAATTGGGTCAAAAGGTAACTTACAAATGTACATACAAATAAGAAACAGGCTTTTTTTTAACTTAAGGAAAATGGCCCAAGCAGAAATTAGTTAAGAAATAGTTCACAAAATGAAATGCTATAATTAAAAAGACAAAACAGGCACTTTAATGTAGTTAACAGGCAGCTATGCTTATAATGTCATGAGTGTGGTTGGCCAAAGGTTTGACGGCATTAATCGTTGTCCACCAACAGAGGAATAGCTTGGTCACCATTCCTCTCTGCACAAAGGCCTACAAAATGTAAATGTCCTGTCACACCACACACCCCTAGAAGATTACTGCTTCGGAACATTTTGTTTGTTTGTAAAAAGACACTGATAATTTCAACGGTGATAAATACGATTTAAAAACTCGTAAATATAAAACAGAGGCAGTCAACATTGTTTGGCCCCATTATGAAAAGAGGAGAAACTGGAACATGTTGTGACAAACAGAAAAATTTGTGAAAAGAGAGACAAAGGAAATCAACGACAGAAGATCTTGGCAGCCATGTGTCATAGCACAGAATGGTGTCAGTGTACAGACAGACACATGTCATTGGAGATGGCCAGATGTGTAGAAACATGATTTCCCACGCCAATCAGCATATTCTTATATTTTAACATCACAGGCAAACAGGGGCAGTTGGTTCGACATGTGTGTAAGTTCATGAGACCCCTCATGTCCAATTAAACTATCTATTCCATACATGAATGCATTACCTGTTGAGTTCAAATAGGTGAAGGTTGCCAGCGAAGTAATGGGTCAAAGGCCAAGTGTTAGAGACGCACTGAAGGGCAGCGTTCATGAAACACGTGTTGCCGAGGTTGTTCAGACCCGTCGCTCCTTTCTGGGTGGGCACTGTAACACAAGAACATAATGTCAAACATGAAACATGTGTTGCCGAGGTTGTTCAGACCCGTCGCTCCTTTCTGGGTGGGCACTGTAACACAAAAACATAATGGCAAACATGAAACATGTGTTGCCGAGGTTGTTCAGACACCATCACTCCTTTCTGGGTGGGCACTTAACACAAAAACATAATGTCAAACATGAAACATGTGTTGCCGAGGTTGTTCAGACCCGTCTCGCTTCTTTCTGGGTGGGCACTGTAAGATGAGAACTCAGCGTCAAACATGAGATGTGGCAGCTGAAAAACTATAACACAAGAACCTAACATCAAATCAAACTAACCAATACACCATCAAACATCAACTGAAACTTCACCTACGTACTACAAGACAAGGGCACACTATCAAACATGAAATGACACTTCACCCACATACTATAAAACAAGAATACACATCAAACATGAAATGACACTTCACCTATGTACTATAAACTAAGAATACACATAAAACACAAAATGACACTTCACCCACATACTATAAAACAAGAATACACATCAAACATGAAATGACACTTCACCTACGTACTATAAAACAAGAATACACATCAAACATGAAATGACACTTCACCTTTGTACTATAAAACAAGAATACCCCCGGGAAGGTTAACCCGGTCAAGAAATGCCCGCAGAAGTCGGATGTGTCGGCCTAATGGCGCAAGAACACAGCTCTGCTGTAAACAGGCACAAAGCAATCATATCCAAAAAAACAACAACTCCGGATGAATGCAGAAGAAGAAGAAACAAGAATACACATCAAACATGTACTGACACTTCGCCTGCATACTACAAGACAAGAAAAAAAAGACACTTCATCTACATACTATAAAACAAGAATACACATTTAACATGAATGACACTTCACCTACACACTACAAGACAAGAATACACATCAAACACAAAAAGACACTTCATCTACGTACTATAAAACAAGAATACACATCTAACATGAAATGACTCTTCACCTACGTACCTTAAGACAAGAGCACACTATCAAACATGTAATAAAACAAAAAATCCACACTATCAAACATGTAATAAAACAAACAATCCACACTATCAAACATGTAATAAAACAAACAATCCACACTATCAAACATGTAATAAAACAAACAATCCACACTATCAAACATAATAAAACAAACAATCCACACTATCAAACATGTAATAAAACAAACAATCCACACTATCAAACATGTAATAAAACAAACAATGCACACTATCAAACATGTAATAAAACAAACAATCCACACTATCAAATATGTAATAAAACAAACAATCCACACTATCAAACATGTAATAAAACAAACAATCCATCATGAACAACACTGCCATGAGCCTGACGACGTCATGGCATGGCTCAGTTATAGCCTGGGTCATAGAGTACAGGTTGCGACTGTGTTCAGAATTGAACACGGGAACGTGGAAAGCAGGGGCTTTCCACACAACGTGAAAAACGTTGGAACTCACTTCCCAGGTGACAGGAAGTGAGCTCGGGCCAAGGCAGTCGGCGTTGATCCATCGTCCTGTGTGGACATGGTGAAAAGTAGACAGCGTTATGGCTCTATATTGAGCCACGCATTTTATCTGTGATGTAGTGTAATGTGATGTGACTGTCGAATAAGTGATGATATCTTCGACTATGTGATTGTGTATATTATACGTAGGAAACTTATAACAGTCTTTATGGTCACTCTTGTTCGAGGTTAACTGCAGTTCGAGTGGGTGAGGTTTATGACGTATGATCGAGTAACCATGATATACTCATGTGCTGCGAGATGACCAGGGTTCTGACTGGAGAAGAAGAGAAGAAAGAATCATCCCCTGTTGGACACGAGAAGTGTTGCTACACAAGTATTGATAGTAGCTCATTCAGATAGACCCAGACACAGACCCTGGCACTTGGGGGTTTATCGTCCATATGAATCCTGATGGCCACAGATGATGATTTGACATACGTAACACGTGCCAACGTAAAGTTTAAGCCACAAAGTATCATTCTACAAGTAGAGAATTGGCTAACGGAAAAGTTGATATCACACATGATGAAACGAGAAACATAATCACCAACTCCTGCTATCATAATGAATTTAAAATGACAAAACAGGCGTTGAACTGTACGCATTATAAAGGCATGTGAACAATTGAACAGATTCGGCAAAAGATGTAGTCAACAAGTGTAATAATTAAATGTCTTATCAAGTATTGGAAATGTGACTATGTAAAGTATATAAACAGTTAGTACTATGTGATTGAAGATATGGTTGCAGGACTTTAAAGAACAAGAGAATTTGATTTCTTACAAAGGTGTCACTAAGTTGAACTGTGAAATTATTAGAAGTGTGAATAAAGACAAATCAAGGCGTCAACAGCAAGTATTGATTATGTTAATGAGGCAATGGACACATGTACAACATGGGAATTCCCCGTACGGAACTGTTAAAACCAGGTCACAGCAAGAGAAAATATGAATCAGGACCTACAGAGTTGTGACAGGCTTGCTGTGTCAACAAGCGAGGTCAGACGGTCGACAGGTCCTACTGTGTTGATGAACATATGATCAACAGAGAAGCGACAGTCATAGCTGGCTACAGCGTGTACATTCAAGAAAACGACACACAAGTTAACAATTTGAGACATCAGGATGTGATCAGCCAGGCTGAAATAAAACTATTGTAAAACGGGAACATTTTCTAATAAACACCGGAACTGAGTGAACTTGTAAAGTGCCGGTATTTGACAGAACACCGTGTTATATTCGAGGGGCCTGGTGTGTGTGTAGTTCATAGTTGCCGTAAAAAAACATTAAGTGGGCTATTGGATCAACTGAAATTAGGTTAAATATTGTAACTGTGGTGATTAGACAGTGTAAGTTAGGAGAGTTGTAAACAAACAGCAGGACAGTTTAAGCTAAGAACGGGCATATAGAAGCCATTAGCGTTGTGCAATTAGTATTTAACATTAGTCTATATTATTATTAAGCATGTGGTAGTTATATTTGTGATATGTTGTTATTGTTTAGTTTGTGTTAGATATGTTATGTATTGTGAATTTGTTTTATGTGACAGTAACCTAACGAATGCATATAAAATTACTTGGTAGTAAAGTAGTAGCATTATGTAATAATTTGAGTGCAGCCTACGTTAGGAAATAACTATAATTATAATTATTGAACAACGGTATAGTTCACAGTTAGTGTAATAATAGTTAAGGAGTACTAGTTACTTATGTGTGGAAACCATATCTTAATGAACAGTATACGATAATAAGATGATAGTAGTGATTAGTGAACGATACTGTAGAATATTTTACGGTTATGTTGTTATAATTAATTTTGGTTATAGGTTACTTTTATGCATGATTTCTGAATTTTGTTATAATTTTAGTAATTATTTTGTTTGGTTCTTAATGATTTATTGCATGCAGAAGTTTGGTTAATTTAGATCATCATCATTTCTTGCATGCAGGGTTGAGGAGGATATTATTATTTTTCTTCAGGTATTTTATTGTTATTTAAAATAGAATTGGCAATTGTTTGGTCCAGTGGAAAATTAACAGATAGGGAATAAACACCTGGCGAAGTGAATTTCGCATGAGTGAGTTTGTTTACAACTGGAGACGTGCATTGCCGGCATGGTTCGTGGGTAATCTTTCTGTGCCGACAAGAGCATTTCTCAAGAATGTTTCGCATCTTGTAGAGCAGCCTTCCGAAATATGGCATGGGTAATTGTTATGTGGCGGGGGACTTGCTATGCGGGGTGTTGGGCATATGTGATTGTAGGTTCAACTAACTGTTGTTGTGTGTATGGGTTAATGATACACAACAGAGTGTTGTTGCGGAAAAAGAGTGGTCTAGAAATAAAAATAGCTTACAAATGATAACAGCTTGTGAGGTTGTGTTACATCAACACCTGACCGGTGTCGCGTCTCTGGGTTATGATACGCGACATTGTTTTTGGGCTATGGTGGAACATAATTTCTAAGCATTTAGTTCATATTTTCCACTGTATAAATTTCTCTGAAGTTGAGTTTGTGGCATGGAAAATTATTTAGGTTAACATCATTATGTCTTGCATGCTATGGTTGAGTGTGGTAGTTGGTTTAATTTTCATTAGTGGATTTTGGTTAATACTATCTTTAGTGAATGGGAATTCAAGTCAAATGGGTGGATATCCGAGCGGTGTTTGGCAGTGCAGTGTTCTCTTTGGTAACATCAGACTGGTCGACTCTAGCACGGCATTGGCAGAGATCGCTGGGAGAAAAACATCAGTTGGGATGGAAACCGGAGATGACTTTGTCAATATTGATAGTATGATAAGTTACGTCATGTGGGCGGCTGATCTCTGATACGGGTTATGGTGGTTGATGTGAATGGAATGAATGTGTTAAATGATAATCCGTGACGGGGGACCGGCGGCACAGATCATTTCGATATTTGTTAGGTTTATATTTTAATTTTGAAAGATTTTGTGATTGACAACAGTAGTGGGTAGGTAAACCATATGGGTATTGGCATCATTTAATGTGGGGTTGCTAACACCGGGTGAGCTGAGTGTGTGCTCGCTGTGTGATGGCGGTCTCGCATTGCAGGTTGTTAATATGTGTGGTTTAGTGGCAGATGGAGACTCACTCATGTATGGAGGCACTATGAATTAACTGACTGTACAGAACTAACCTATGTAATAACTTGATGATTGATTGCATGTATTACTAACACGTGGTCATGGTGCCACATAGCCATACAGGTTGAGTTAGAATTGAAATTGAAGAGATGTTATTGGAAAGGAAGCTATATTGCAATATGAGTATGATTATGTAATTATATAGAGATTGATTAGTAATTATTTTATGGAATAGAGAACTTAAATTATAAGCAATGATTGTTATTATTGCAATATAGCATTATATTATAGGTTATATAATTATATGAGTGATGTTGGGTGTTAGATAATTATTATTACTATTACATATTTATTATTTATACGTATTAATGAATATTGTGAACTATTTATGTAAATGCTATATAATTTTAGTAATGAGAATATAATTACTTATTGGTTGAGTATAGATATTATTTAATTACTTGTTATTAATTGATTGAATGGAGACATATATTGTGTTTCATATTTAGTATTATGTTGCATTTATTGATATTTGTTGATTGATTTTGATTAATATAAGAAGAAATTGTTTAGATTTATAGGATACTTAGTATTGGAATCATTAATGAAATTGATGAGAGTACGATATAGAGGATGAAGACACAATAGAAGTTGTGGCAGTTGAAGCGTAATGAGTTGGTCAAATGGAACGAAACGGCCAGTAATATAAGATGCTCTCAGGCTTATTAGCTGCAACTATGTTCATTGCTATACGCTGGGTCTACAACGACAGAGTCAAAGAGGATGTTTAGGCTGGCGGTACTTGGAACTTTGTATAGGCATGGGCGGTGGTGGAAGGCTGTGGCTGCAGTGGTTGACTGACTGGGGATGCGGGTGGTCAAGTATGGTAACGCGAAAACAGCAAAGATGTGCTGGCGGTACTTGGAACTTAGTATCTTCCTTGGATAATCCTTGCAGTCGGGTATCAGTCTGTCTACCATGGGAACGCTGGCTTGCGTTGTACAGGTGGCCTTGTATGTAACGCGATAACAGCTGATCTTCTAGACCTGGGACGAGTGGCTTAGCAAATGAGTGGTGAGGATGAGCAGATGAAGCTGAGTGATGGTTAGTCTTGTATGACCACTGTAGACGCTACCTGCCAATAAAACGCGGAATTGATTATGATACCATCATAGCATTAATAGAATGGAAATATTAAGTCTCGGAGTCATATTACAAAACTGAGGGTTCATATATAGACAGATTAGAATTTAGATGTAGAAATTCTGATTCAATGTTACAAAGAACAGTTACATTGATATTGTAATATAGGAATTTGATAAAAGGTTGTAGGACAAAATGGAGGTATGCATTTGGATGTACGTTATATGTTGATGAGAATAATTAACTAGTTGTATATTTCAGAGTGACAAGAACTTAACAAGGTTTTATGGAAAGACGACAGATAGTTAAATTAGAATTAGAACTACATTAATATTGCTTACATAACTAAAAATTGGATATTTCAAAATTGATTTCTCAATTTTTGCCCGTGGAAGGGGGGAATGCCATGAGCCTGACGACGTCATGGCATGGCTCAGTTATAGCCTGGGTCATAGAGTACAGGTTGCGACTGTGTTCAGAATTGAACACGGGAACGTGGAAAGCAGGGGCTTTCCACACAACGTGAAAAACGTTGGAACTCACTTCCCAGGTGACAGGAAGTGAGCTCGGGCCAAGGCAGTCGGCGTTGATCCATCGTCCTGTGTGGACATGGTGAAAAGTAGACAGCGTTATGGCTCTATATTGAGCCACGCATTTTATCTGTGATGTAGTGTAATGTGATGTGACTGTCGAATAAGTGATGATATCTTCGACTATGTGATTGTGTATATTATACGTAGGAAACTTATAACAGTCTTTATGTTCACTCTTGTTCGAGTTAACTGCAGTTCGAGTGGGTGAGGTTTATGACGTATGATCGAGTAACCATGATATACTCATGTGCTGCGAGATGACCAGGGTTCTGACTGGAGAAGAAGAGAAGAAAGAATCATCCCCTGTTGGACACGAGAAGTGTTGCTACACAAGTATTGATAGTAGCTCATTCAGATAGACCCAGACACAGACCCTGGCAAAATTCTGACAAAACCTAACATGAGGTTTGTCAAACTTAAATAATGCCCTTAATATAAAACATATCAAACTCATGGCAATTCTAGCAAACTTTAACTCAGGAAATACACACTTTAACATTTCAACTGCAACTTTATCCCTCATAACAATCCTTCAATTGCTGGCAAACATAACCCTTATATTGTAGGGGGAAAAAAATCCCTGAAACACTAGTTCAAGGGCCTCAACTCTTATTCAGTCCATATCTTTCCCAGAGTTATTCACTTCTCTGATTGATTGACAGATGTGTTGACAAGTGAAAGAGAAAACAAATCTTGATGTTGTCAGTCTGTAATCTAATGTGACAAATGCATATCTAATATGTCAAACATAAATCTGATGAGACAAGTATGACATGAACAATAGAATAGCGTGAGGTACATTCTGCCAGACAGCTGGCAAGTGGACCTGGCTAATAGACACTCACCATCATCTTTCTTTAATGTTTTGTTTTTGGCCAGTTGGGACATCTCTTCTGGCCAGGTAAGATCCTTGTTGCGCACTGAAAAATTACATGAATACACACATTTTATTGGTCGATTTATGATGTCAATTTAAGGGTTTATGCAATAGTACAAGGACACTGATTCCCTTAGCAAATACAATTAATGAATACATCATTCTACAGCCTGGGTTTATGTGTTCAGTTGAATAATTAATGTATTTAGCACATACAACATTCAATAGCCAGGGTTTATCTGTTCAGTTGAATAATTAATGTATTTACCACATACAACATTCTATAGATTCATTCTATTAGTTTAGACCATGAGCTATATAACTAGCACATGCAACATTCTAGATACTCAAATTATCTGTTCAGTTGATGGTTATATTCTTGATGAATACAACATTCCACAAAATGGATTTCTCATAAAGTTTGAAATAAAACAGAGAGTCATAAAGACAAGAACAGTTACACTGACAAGACAGTTACACTGACAAGACAGTTACACTGACAAGACAGTTACACTGACAAGAACAGTTACACTGACAAGACAGTTACACTGACAAGAACAGTTACATAAACAGACCAAAAGAAATCACAGAAATATGTATAGCTGCAGAGAGAGAGAGATATATATCCAGACAGGTTAGCCACATCTTAATCAGATATGACTGAGCTACCATATGACAGTAGACAGTACTCTGCTTTCTGTTGAGTTGACTATTGGGCTGTCAGGTCTTAGTCAGATATGACTGAGCTACTGTATGACAGTAGACAGTACTACCTGCTTTCTGTTAGCACTGACTGTCAGGATGTTAGGTCTTAGTCAGATAATGACTGAGCTACCATATGACAGTAGACGGTACTACCTGCTTTCTGTTAGCGCCGAATGTTGGGCGGTGCTCACCAAACTCAACACCCCACATTGTGACAACAGCTTCAGGTGAAGGAGCACAATTGGGAAGGTACAAGACTTATCCTTGTGTGAGAAAATGCAACCTAAAGACAAAATTTCATGGCAGGGCAGACTAGGCTATGGCAGACCACTGGTCTATGATTGAAGCTTGAGGATTGACAGGCGGATAGTTAAGAGCATGGCTTTGCTGATCCAGCACCTTCTGCAGCTGGTCTTGTTCCAGATGTATTGGTGTTACCTTTCCTCTGGAGTGAACTAGGCAGGCCGAGAGAGGGATCATGCTGCGTGGGCAACAGATGGTTTCTGGAGTAAACTAGACAGGTCGAGAGAGGGATCATGCTGCGTGGGCAACACATGGTTTCTGGAGTAAACTAGACAGGTCGAGAGAGGGATCATGCTGCGTGGGCAACAGATGTTCTCTGGAGTAAACTAGGCAGGCCGAGAGAGGGATCATGCTGCATGGGCAACACAAGGTCTCTACAAATTCAGCCCAGGCTTTCTGCTATGGAGAGGTTATTATGCCATTTTGAAGCACAATGTAACAAACTATCATCTGCCAAGATGGCGGCTAGGTGCCTGTATCCAGACAGAGACAGTCACACAAATATAGAGTCGTCATACACAGACACAGTCAGACAGGCGGAAACAGAGTCATACACAAAAACAAAAGTGAGTGACGCAGGAAGAAAATGAGTCTTGCAGACAAAGAAAGAGTCAGACAGAGAAAGAGTCATGAAGACAAAGAAAGAGTCTTGACTCTGATCAGACCATACCTTCCAGAAGGATCTGCTGCATATCTTCAATCCCATAATCCTCCACTGTCATGTCTTCGTCATCCAACAGAGTCAGGTTTTGCTGAAACAATCAAAGGAATCACTGGTCACTCCACCTCAGAGATTGTCTCAAGACTGGTCTGTATGCATGTGTCTATCCACAATTTTCACAAATGTCTTCCAACATTTCCGACTTAAAAAAATCACTCCCAACTATTCACACGTATTATAAATCACTCCCAACTATTCCCAAGTGTTATAAATCATGCCACACTATTCCCAATTTGTATAAATCACTCCCAATTATTCCTAAGTGTTATAAATCATGCCCAAGTGTCATAAATCACTCATAAATATTCCCACTTTTTATAAACCACTTCCAACTATTCCCAAGTTTTATAAATCACTCCCAACTATTCCCAAGTTTTATAAATTATGCCCAACTATTCCCATAATTTATAAATCACTCCCAACTATTCCCAAGTTGTATAAATCATACCCAAGTTTTATCAATCATGCCCAACTACTCCCACGTTTCATAAATCACACCCAAGTTTCATAAATCACTCCCAACTATTACCACGTTTCATAAATCACATTACTCATTCATGGGGTCAAGAGATGGCTACACATAACTCACATCATCCTTGGAGTTGATCTTCCACAGTCGGAAGTCCTCGCGGTACAGCCTCAACTTGTTCCCCAGGAACTCGTAAATCTGGGCCATGGTGTGCTTGCGGCTGAACGAGGCTGTGTGGGCGTGGTAGCGGCGAGGCTGTGTGGGGTTTGCTGCAAAATCTGGACACAATGAAAGAATTAGGTTACTTCTCACTGATGTATGAAGTCTGCTCATCTGGCATCAGATCTTTGGCTGGTATTAAAACAAGCACTTACTTGGAGGTTTGAAACCTTAATCTCCTTTAAAGTACTCTCATTGGGACAACATGCTGCTGCCAGCAGTCCCATCACTGTTGGAAGCATTTCAGGAAGTGGTCTTTGGACATGGAGTATAGGTGGCCGTCACGTTCCACATAATATTTCCTTATGACTCAAATCAAGTCTATTTTAACAGTGTTTTCAGCTTGGGGAACAGCAAAATATCACAAGGCACCTTGACGAGAGAGTAGGAAGCTTGACAAACTAGAGGAATATTTTCTTTGGCCAAAAGTCTAAACTAGACAAACTAGAGGAATATTTTCTTTGGCCAAAAGTCTAAACTAGATGCGATTAATGGACTGGTGCGTTTTCATGAGCAGCTAGCATATTCTGTTGTCCGCAGGTGCTTTGGTTTGTATCATAAGTATCATGTGTGTGATGGATGACTTCCAGGTAGTGTTCATGCATCTCCACAGTCTCTGGTGATCTGGATCACTTCTATTGATGATATCCCTCCCTGACACCATATGTCCATCCAGCCTGATCTCTCTTGGTCTACCCCTGCTTCTTCACCCAGTGATCTTCCAGCTATTTCCCAGTACCTCTCTCTCATTCATGACCAAACAACATTCAGTGCCTTCAGCAATGCTGGCCTCTACCTGCCAATGTGATGATTGTCCCCCAGATATCTGAACTGACTGAACTGGTCAAGCATCGTCCTTCTATAATTATATCATCTGTTACCAGCCATATATTTACTTTATCTGGACTTGTGGGGGATGAACTATTGGAGCCACTCTACGTCAAGCAACTATGTGGGTGATTGATTGAGCTAGTTCAATCTGCATGCTGGGTACTCAGAGACAATGTAACACTGACACTGAGTAGCCATGCCCAGTTCAAACCTAGATGGCCACTGATTAACTGCTTCATTGCTAATGAACTTTTTCATCTAAATTGTCATTGTAACAGATCATTACATGGCAATATGAACATATCACATGGAACAATGAGATTAGAACAGATATATTATATAATCATTGCCATCTTACTTCAAACACCATTTAACTTCAAAACATGAGCATCTCAGATGAAAACATGTACATCTAACATGAAAACATAAACATCTAGCAGAAAAACATGAAAATATTACAAAGAAACATAAATATCTCACAGAAAAACATAACATGCAACACAAAAACATGAACATCTAACAGAAAATCATGGATTCTTCTTTTCTCCTCTCTCCCACGTTGAGGCATAAATCCCCAACCAAGTCACTCCCAACACTCCTATCTGTAGCTATCCCAGGCAGCTCTGTCCACGTCCCTCCCATATTGTTCGTTCATGGATGTCTCACATGGAGATCACACATGAAAACATGGACACCTTATATGAAAATATGGACACCACACATGAACATTTGGACACCACACATGAAAACATGGACACCTCACATCAAAACACGGACACCACACAGATATGAAGACAAGAGGAACTCACTCCAAGCCATGCCCCCAATGCCGGCTACCATGCCACTGATGGTGTTGGCTGGTGGCGGCCGCTGGCTGGGTGTCTGGTGCCGGAACACCCTCACACAGATGGGGTACAACTCCAGTTCCAGGCTGGAGTTGGAGACATTTATCACCTGCAGATAAATGCAACAATTACTTAGTTGCAAAACCACAACAAGCAACTCTATTTACAAACATGCAAACAAAAATGGCAACAAGACCAGACTCTCAGATTCTTGTTACAAGATTGTCCATGACAGAGAAGTCACGCCCAGGGGATGTAATCATCTGCATGGATGGCTCTGTGCTAAGAGGTAGGATAAGTGCCTGGGGGTTTGTGGTGAAGGTTAATGGATAATGTTTAGTGCAGGAGAGTTTGGCGTATGATACCAAACATCTAGTCTGAGAATGGAGGTGGAGGTAGTCACTGCAGTGTTCTGCTGGCTGGAGGACCAACAGCACACACATCTTGATTGTAATGGACTCAAAGAGTGTGCTGGCAAGGGTGAAGACAGACATACTTTAGACAGAGTGGTATGCTTCAACTAAACAATCAAAGACAGAGGTATTTCCCCCAGGACATACTGGTGTGGTGGGAAATGAACAGGCGGACAGATTGGCTGGATCTGCACTGTTGGGTGGGATACTGCTGCATGATAAGGCAGATCTGACTTGGGGATCGTGTGTGTAGTTTGGAGGAACAGATAGATCATCATGGTCTGGAGAGAATGGAGAAGCTGACACTCCTCTCTGAGGAAAGGCCAGGCAAACAACTAATCAGACTGTAATTGGTACCATTAGTACTGGGACTCATCACTGGCCATTGAAGATGGAGACGGAGCACGTATGGAAATATCACGAATGCTGTGATGTCAGTTCTTGACTCATCTCAACCCAAAACAGAGAAACAATAATTAAATGGTTGATTCAAAAGAATGTTTTCCTGTTGTGGACTAGAATAATCAGGACACAAACAATATATTGCCTGGCATATCTCATGAGGCACCTACTACAGAAATCACATATATTAAAGCTCAGTGTGAATCCTGACAGCTAAAATACACAACACCCTGGCATATCTCATGAGGCACCTACTACAGAAATCACATATATTAAAGCTCAGTGTGAATTCTGACAGCTAAAATACACAACACCCTGGCACATCTCATGAGGCACCTACTACAGAAATCACATATATTAAAGCTCAGTGTGAATTCTGACAGCTAAAATACACAACACCCTGGCATATCTCATGAGGCACCTACTACAGAAATCACATATATTAAAGCTCAGTGTGAATCCTGACAGCTAAAATACACAACATCCTGGCACATCTCATGAGGCACCTACTACAGAAATCACATATATTAAAGCTCAGTGTGAATCCTGACAGCTAAAATACACAACATCCTGGCACATGTTTCACCGTCAGTGTTGCCACGGTAGTTGTAACATATGTTTGTGTACACAGTTGAGGTTTACATATATATATTGCAGCCACCTCTAAAAATTTCAACAGCCATTAATTATGTGTGGCAAATAGTACACCTGTATGCTTTCCTTCACTTGTGATCAGACCTTCACATTTAAGATTTCCTTCACTTATGACCTGACCTTGACAATTAGGCTTTCCTGACTTGTGACCTGACCTTCACCTGTAAGCTTTCCTTCACTTGTGACTAGACCCTGACGTTAAGGCAGTCAAAAATCTATAACACAGACATTAAAAAAAGAAAACTTTGGACCTTAATTATAAACTAAAGCTGACAACAAAATGTGTAATACTGCATGCAGACTTAACAAATAAAATATACATACAAAATATAAACATATATATAAAATAAATAGACAACAAATATAACAAAACACATTTGGCTTACAGTTCTTGGTAAAGCTGGCGAGCCTCCGTACCATGTGGTGAGTGCCCTCCAGATGCATTCTGGGACAATTTCAAAATCTTTCCCTCGAGTCAACACAATGTCTTTTCTCAGTCGTCCCCCTTCATTTGTCATGGAAACGTACTGTCAACAAAAATCATCTGACTTATTCACTGATTGATGTCTTTATTTTGTGTCATCATCATCATCATCATCATCATCATCATCATCATCACTGTTCTTTCCAAACTGCTGTAATGTTTAATACAACAAAAGTATGTAAGTTTTTGTGACATCCTGCTGTTTACCAACCAGTTTTCTTCGATGCACAGATGTTGTACAATGTCAGTATTTTTCTTCCGCTTTGTAATCCATGGTCATCTATGAAATGTCTGTAACTTCAAGTTCCAAATCCTTGCTGGTCTTCTTGTGTGTTTGGTTAGCAAGTATGAAGTCCTCTTTCAGCTTGCTCTGCCAGTGGTAAGAATTCTGCAACCACCAACTCAAGCCCATGCTTGGCAAGCACAAAACAAGAGACAATAAACAATAATTATTACAGACCATGAAGCTGATTGGCTGGTCTAACTTGAAGCTGATTGGGTAGTCTAGCATGAAGCTGATTGGCTGGTCTAACTTGAAGCTGATTGGGTAGTCTAGCATGAAGCTGATTGGCTGGTCTAACTTGAAGCTGATTGGGTAGTCTAGCATGAAGCTGATTGGCTGGTCTAACTTGAAGCTGATTGGGTAGTCTAGCATGAAGCTGATTGGCTGGTCTAACTTGAAGCTGATTGGGTAGTCTAGCATGAAGCTGATTGGCTGGTCTAACTTGAAGCTGATTGGGTAGTCTAGCATGAAGCTGATTGGCTGGTCTAACTTGAAGCTGATTGGGAAGTCTAATACGAAGCTGATTGGCTGGTCTAACTTGAAGCTGATTGGGAAGTCTAATATGAAGCTGATTGGGTGGTCTAACTTGAAGCTGATTGGGTAGTCTAGCATGAAGCTGATTGGCTGGTCTAACTTGAAGCTGATTGGGTAGTCTAGCATGAAGCTGATTGGCTGGTCTAACTTGAAGCTGATTGGGTAGTCTAGCATGAAGCTGATTGGCTGGTCTAACTTGAAGCTGATTGGGTAGTCTAGCATGAAGCTGATTGGCTGGTCTAACTTGAAGCTGATTGGGAAGTCTAATACGAAGCTGATTGGCTGGTCTAACTTGAAGCTGATTGGGAAGTCTAATATGAAGCTGATTGGGTGGTCTAACTTGAAGCTGATTGGGTAGTCTAGCATGAAGCTGATTGGGTGGTCTGGCACGAAACTGACTGATAGGTCTAGTACCAGGGTGTCTGGCTCTGAGATTAGTGAATGCAGTCTCACAACTCCCCAATATACCGGGTCGAGTGACTTAAATCAACCACATGCCATTTGGAGGTAGGTTGCTTTGCATTGATTTTGATGGTGTGAGCATTGTTTAAAAAAAAAAGAATGCAATGGGTACTACTGACATCTAGTAACATCTAGTAAATGAGAAAGTCAATCAATGTTGGGGTTGACAGCAACATGATGTACAAGGACAATGCAACTATTCTGTGTAAAGTGCTAGGGGATGAACAGATATGAACAAACAAATCAACTCACAATCATCATTACAGAAAGACAGCTGTGGAGAGGTGTAATCACTGACAAATAGTCAGCACAACAATTGATGAACACATGGACAAACAACAAATATTGGGACATACCACATCAAATCTATTTGCATATAAGACATGTATGGTCCATGAAACAACTGTTTTCTATTACAAATGTCTTGGTCTGTCAGAATATTGTTTTTATTTTGCTCTCGCTCGCTTGCTTTGAACTCGAGTGTAGTCCATACATGCTATTTCTCGTGCACTGGACTGAATTTTGCATGAGGATTATCTTTCCCTATTACTAGTGTCCCTCGCCAACAGACGAACCCACTTCGACTTCAGAGGTACATGTAATTTACATTCCCAAGTCAAGGATGAGAAGTCAACATTTTAGTTCAACTGTCCGGTGTAGGGGTTGAACCCTCTACCACAGCATCAGCACTCTGGATGTTATAAACTGCACTCTTATCCGTTCAGCCACGCCGACCTCATCAGAAGATGATCTGTCAAATCACAGAGCCGCCAGTTCTGTAGCCGGCAGTTTCTCCAGGACCACTATTGCCATAGCAGGGGATACTCCATTTACCAACATACCACCTTGGCTGGGTTGATGAATAAATGAACACAATGACAAGACCCACTTTGGCTGGGTTGATGAATAAATGAGCACAATGACAAGACCCATTTTGGCTGAGTTGATGAATAAATGAACACAATGACAAGACCTATCTTGGCTGGGTTGATGAATAAATGAGCACAATGACAAGACCCATCTTGGCTGGGTTGATGAATAAATGAACACAATGACAAGACCCACTTTCATTGGGTTGATGAATAAATGAACACAATGACAAGACCCACTTTGGCTGGGTTGAAGAATAAATGAACACAATGACAAGACCCACTTTGGCTGGGTTGAAGAATAAATGAACACAATGACAAGACCCATCTTGGCTGGGTTGAAGAATAAATGAACACAATGACAAGACCCACTTTCATTGGGTTGAAGAATAAATGAACACAATGACAAGACCCACTTTGGCTGGGTTGAAGAATAAATGAACACAATGACAAGACCCATCTTGGCTGGGTTGAAGAATAAATGAACACAATGACAAGACCCACTTTGGCTGGGTTGAAGAATAAATGAACACAATGACAAGACCCACTTTGGCTGGGTTGAAGAATAAATGAACACAATGACAAGACCCACTTTGGCTGGGTTGAAGAATAAATGAACACAATGACAAGACCCACTTTGGCTGGTTGAAGAATAAATGAACACAATGACAAGACCCACTTTGGCTGGGTTGAAGAATAAATGAACACAATGACAAGACCCACTTTGGCTGGGTTGAAGAATAAATGAACACAATGACAAGACCCACTTTCATTGGGTTTGAATGAATAAATGAACACAATGACAAGACCCACTTGGCTGGGTTGAAGAATAAATGAACACAATGACAAGACCCACTTTGGCTGGGTTGAAGAGTAAATGAACACAATGACAAGACCCACTTTGGCTGGGTTGAAGAATAAATGAACACAATGACAAGACCCACTTTCATTGGGTTGAAGAATAAATGAACACAATGACAAGACCCACTTTCATTGGGTTGAAGAATAAATGAACACAATGACAAGACCCACTTTGGCTGGGTTGAAGAATAAATGAACACAATGACAAGACCCACTTTCATTGGGTTGAAGAATAAATGAACACAATGACAAGACCCATCTTGGCTGGGTTGATGAATAAATGAACACAATGACAAGACCGATCTTGGCTGGGTTGAAGAATAAATGAACACAATGACAAGACCCACTTTCATTGGGTTGATGAATAAATGAACACAATGACAAGACCCACTTTCATTGGGTTGAAGAATAAATGAACACAATGACAAGACCCACTTTGGCTGGGTTGAAGAATAAATGAACACAATGACAAGACCCACTTTGGCTGGGTTGAAGAATAAATGAACACAATGACAAGACCCACTTTCATTGGGTTGATGAATAAATGAACACAATGTCAAGACCCACTTTCGCTGGGTTGAAGAATAAATGAACACAATGACAAGACCCATCTTGGCTGGGTTGATGAATAAATGAACAGAATGAGAAGACCCACTTTGGCTGGGTTGAAGAATAAATTAACACAATGACAAGACCCACTTTGGCTGGGTTGATGAATAAATGAACACAATGACAAGACCCACTTTGGCTGGGTTGATGAATAAATGAACACAATGACAAGACCCACTTTGGCTGGGTTGATGAATAAATGAACAGAATGGACAAGACCCACTTTGGCTGGGTTGATGAATAAATGAACGCAATGACAAGACCCACTTTGGCTGGGTTGATGAATAAATGAACACAATGACAAGACCCACTTTGGCTGAGTTGATGAATAAATGAACACAATGACAAAACCCACTTTGGCTGGCTTGATGAATAAATGAACACAATGACAAGACCCACTTTGGCTGGGTTGATGAATAAATGAACACAATGACAAGACCCACTTTGGCAGGGTTGATGAATAAATGAACACAATGACAAGACCACTTTGGCTGGGTTGATGAATAAATGAACACAATGACAAGACCCACTTTGGCTGGGTTGATGAATAAATGAACAGAATGACAAGACCCACTTTGGCTGGGTTGAAGAATAAATGAACACAATGACAAGACCCACTTTGGCTGGGTGGATGAATAAATGAACACAATGACAAGACCCACCTTGGCTGGGTTGACTAATAAATGGTTGTTATTGATCGCTGGTGGTTTGGATAGGGCACCCACAGGCACAGATTTGCGTCCCAATTTCGGGGACAGGCTGGAGCTACGATGTGTGGGTGTGGAGTCCGCAGGCAGCAGAGAGTTTGTCGTGGACCTGCAACAACACACAATGCATGATGTCAGGGTCTTAAACTTGGCTCGCTTTCCTAACTAGTGTGAGACAGTACAAATACAACGTGATTTGACGTAAGACTCAACGACACATCGTTCGGTGGATTTATTAACACATCAAATACAGAACGATGATCACAAATACATATAATGGATACTTTACAACTTACATCCACAATACAGTCACAAGTCTGACTCGCAAGATGTCCAGACACTCGCCTTTCAATACAGAAACCACACAATGCCTTTCTCACACGTCCGTCCTGTTCCGTGTCCCCAGAGCTGTCTGGACCTGGTAGGCAACTTGCCTCCTGCCTGACGTGGCGTCACGTGGCAGTCGTGCGTCTTGCGTTGGCGGCCTGACCGCTGGTCAGCCAGCGATCTCGCAGGCCGGTAACTCATTCGCCTGGCGGCGCAACGAAGTGGTTGCATCCCTTACTGGGAGCTAAGTCGCCTGGCGGTCGTAACGATGTCCCTGCATCGCTGTCCGCTGTCGGACTCTGACACGCTCCCCCGGTAACTCCATGAAAGATGTCGTCTTTCATGCTATGTCTGTACCTGTTGGTTAATAGTATACCCTTGTCAGAGTCTACCTTTCCATTGTTATACAAAACGTTATCAAAATTACACACATGCCATAGACTATATAAGAACTGGGAGTTGGGTACAAAGACATGTGGTGCTTCATGTTTAACACATATCAGGCTTCACCCTCTCGATGGCTGGTTACCTCAATCGTATTATCACCCAGTCGGATCAGTAGCACCCAGCTTCACGCATCTACGTCACGCAATTTGAAAAAAAATAATAATATGGTTCTTGAAACAAAAACCATCCCGAGACTGAAATACGACTTTATATAAGTCGTATAAAACACTCAAAAACCCCGTCCCTACTTGGCCAGGAGTTATTGTTTGGTATACAATGTTGGGAACCCCCGCCTGCCCAGTAGATGCTGCCTGTGGTGTCAACACTTGACGAAAAACATGTTATATTACACAAACCATTAGCTATACATTTCAAATTATGGCCTGTGTGTG
>JACEFZ010024606.1:105000-132500 GCA_014155875.1 Cepaea nemoralis | reverse complement strand
CGGAGTAGATCTCTCTCTCTCTCTCGGCTATGCCGTACTACAAGCTATTAAACATCCTCAAGAGGTATTTTTCAAGTTTTGCTCGTCCCACTAATACGAACACGCTCAAAGTCACAAGCAACTTGGCAACGAAAATACAGACGCGGCTACGGTGACAAGTTAACACAACACCTGTTTTATTGGGTGTATGAACATGTGTTCATACAAATTCATCGTCTCTATAGGGCATCCTTGACACAGGACTAACACCTACTCGGAGCATCTAGAATTGCTATGATCAATGTCATCTAACCTTCACATCAGCGCCCAGCCTGTTTCATCCCACTGTCCTTTCGATCCGTGTCGTTACGTTCCTCTTAGATTCATCTCGCTTTCAGGTCCACGGTTGTTCGATCTCAGCAAATGACTCCTCCTGTCGCCCACTTGAATATCGAATACTCCTGCATGAGAATATCCAATTCGCTCCATACAAGAAACACACGTCCGATTTTGAAGACGGCACCACAGCGTATGTTTGTTTGTTGTTCTCTGACGTATCTCATCTCCTTAGTTTCCTTGTGCACTGTATAGTTCGGTGCATACTTTAGGAAACATCCCTTCAACCTGTCTCTGTCTGCTGTGTGTCAGGTCTTGCTATCTGGCATTATGCCCGCCCCCTACAGATTACATGGTCTAATCATTTACATACATATACATATAGCTTCTTAACCTATGACACATAGCATCACTGACAACCAAAGTTATATCAATCGCTGAACATGACATTATGGTTCCCGTTAATAGCCCTCAGAAAAATAATATTATATGACGGGCACGCTCTCCAGTTCACACCCACGGTGAACGTCGTGTGGTGCCGGTCTATTGGAGGGCCGGACAAACTAATGATACCACTAGTCCCTAACTTGTCCAAATGAACATGTGTCCTTATTCTAGGTAAAAATTCGGAGTTGTGGACGAGAGTAGTAATAGGTACCATGCATTCTGTATCAGTTTCTGATCCTTGTTGTCGCTAGTTATGTATATATCTTGCGTTATATTTTCTTTCCCATTCAATGGCTGTAGTTGAGGTAGAGGCTGTAGCTGATCACATGCTAACTTACGGGATATTTCTATCAAGTGTACCTTATTGTATTGGATATTCTAACACATGATTGATATATGTCAAATCATAATTGTTATCAACTATTCAACTATTACTTAACGAATGAACATTCTAATCTAATAATTACCAAAATAACAGAATTAAATCTTAATTAATTAATTAATTATTTATATAACCATATTTATACTGAATATAATATTTAAATATTCACATAATAATACTATTAATACTATCATGTCAATCACGTAAACTGAGATACTTAGTTCGTGAATTCCTTAGGAACATCGTTACCACTTCCTGAAGCAACACCAGGTTCTATGTTCCATGGTCCGATCAATGAGCACGAATAATAAATCACGCTTGGCTACGGACAGTGAAAAACAATTCAGTCCTCCCCATGTCTGACGAGGGTAACAGTTCTTCCAGCATATGCAGTATGCGAGAATTGACAGTTGCACTATGTCCCAACATAAGTCCCTTCATTACTTCATGAAGTCTCTGCCAACAATGAAAAATATGCACATGTATCTATCCGACTGCACTATATTAATAATAATTAGCGTATCGTATTTTCCTAGGTGGGTGCTATGTACATTACTAATTAACCAGATGCAATTTGTAACATATATCTTACAATTTTTCTAACATTCTATGAACAATACGCATATACATTAAGATCAAAAGTGAACAACTGTGAATCAGACCTATCTATTTACAACCGAATAAGAAGATCAGCAAGATTGTTATCCTTTTCAGGAATATGACAGTTATCAAATTCATAATCTTGTAAAAGCAAAGACCGTCGATGAATTCTGGAATTCTTAGGATGACCAGATGTAAATATCTGTAGAGGTTTGTTATCCGAAAGAACCAGAAAGTTTCTACCCAGTAAATATCTCGAGAATTTCTCAATACTCTCAATTAATGCTAAAGATTCAAGCTCAGCGATATCATAATTTCTCTGTGTATCTGATAGCTTTTACTGAAATAGAGAATAGGATGCAACTTTCCTTTATGTAATTGGAGTAAAACAGCTGAAATTGCATGAAAACTCGCATCTGTTGTTAATACGAAATTTTTTGAAATATCAGGCAATTTCAGAATACGATAAGTACTAAACAGAGTATTTATCTGTTGCAATAGTTTGTCATGATCGTCTGTCCAAACTATTTTTGTAGGCTGACCCTTTTTAGCAATTCAGAAAATGTTGCCGTCATGTCAGCAAAGTTAGCAATGAACTTATGATTCTAATTAATCAGACCTAACAGACTTCTTAATTCCTTTTTAGTTGTTGGAGATTTGATATTAAGAATTTTCGTAACCACCAGTGATCTGTTTTTCTAAATTTCATCATAAATTCTATGACCAAGGAATTGTATTTCAGTAAACCCTATCTCAATTTTGCTTGGTTTAGCTTTAAGACAATGTTGTTGTATTCTCTGAAATACCTGCTTGAGAATTTTGACATATGTGTCAATGTCTGTAGTATGGATACAGATGGCGTCCATATATGTAGCAACGTTAGAAATCCCTGAAGTAATCTCCTCATCATGTGCATAAATGTGCTTGGCGCATTCTGTAAACCGAATGGAAGATATGCCCATTCATATAGACCTAATGGAGTACTGAAAGCTGTGATATGCATAGAATCTTCTTCCATAGGGATTTGCCAATATCCCTTGGTGAGGTCAATTTTCGAGAAAAGTTTCGAGTTTACCATGCTTTCAATCAACTCATCAATGTTTGTCATTGGTTCTGCATCTTCTTCTTCTTCTTCAGCATTCCGAGCCATTGAGGTTCTTTGCTGCAAATACAATCTGTCTCCATTCGTCTCTCTGGTGGACCTTCTCTTGCAGGTCGTTGATTCCAGAGTGCTTGTAGGTCTGTATGTATATTATCTCTCCACCGCCTTCTTGGTCTACCTCGGGGTCTACGGTCATTTATCTCCTGAGTGTAAGCGAGTTTTGTTTCCCTATTATCTTCCATTCTTTCTATATGCCCCAGCCATTGTAGTCTATTAGCCTTCATGATACCAGTGATTAGCGGGGACGTAAACAAATCATAAATGTCTTTGTTACTTCTTCTTTTCCACTCTCCACTTTGTGTATCCCTAATGGGTCCAAAGATGCGTCTTAAAATTTTGTTCTCAAAGGTTTGTAACAAGGCTTCGTCTCCTTTCGTTGTACTCCAGGTTTCAGAGCCATACCTGTTGGTTCTGCATCTAGTAGTGTTAATTCATTTACCTTTCTATAATCAACACATAAACGCAATTAACCATCTTTTTTCTTGACAATAACTACCGGAGAAAAGTAGTTTGAAATGGATTTTTTTATAATTCCAATTTGATCTAACTCCGATATCTCTGCTGTAACTTTCTCTAAATAATGTATCTGGATAGGATGAGGTTTCACTTTAACTGGGATATCTTAGAGTAAAGTTATCTTATGTTTGATAAGTGATGTCTGTCCTGGCTTATCAGGACAAATCTTTACTTATTTGTATGGACTGCCAACCACTGTCACTATTGAGCGTTGGGGTTGGAATTTGTTGTTTAATAGAGTCTTCCTGTTGTTTGTTAATGAACCAACAAGCTGTTTCTATTCTATGTGATATTTGTTGTGTCACTTGTGATGTGTTACTGTCGCGTGGGATATATGGTTTCAGCATATTATGTGAAAAATTTTATGTTTTCCTTTTACATCAATACGATAGTCTACATCACTGATTTTCTTAATAACTTTAAATGGACCTTGCCATGAAGTAACTAAGCAGTCACGAGGATAAGGTAGCAATAACCAGCCCTCTTCTTCTTCTTTCAAGACTATTGTCTTAACGTTTCTATTGTCAAACTGTCTGTACTTTTCACCTGCCTTCTCGAGTGCTGATTTTGCAATTTGGCAAGCTATGATTATTTTTTCTCTCAATTGAGTAACCATTTCGCAGGCTTCTCTTTTTGGGTGGTCGTATGTCTTACTTGTAAGCATATCATTGTATATCAGCAATGGACCACGAGGATTTGCTCCGTATATCAGTTCAAATGGAGAAAAACCTGTACTAGCGTGTGGTACCTCACTGTACACAAATAGTACTGCTGGTAACAAAATGTCCCAATCTTTAGTTCTCTCAGCTGCCACTTTTGATAGAGTTCGTTTAAGGACTCTGTTGTAATTTTCGTTGACACCATTCGTCATCGGATGCCAAGGAGAACTAAAGACTTGTGGTATACCGAGAATTGTTATTGCCACTTGTGTAGCTGTGGATATAAATTGACTACCTCTATCAGACAGTAAGCAACTTGGGAATCCTATCATACTGAAGATTAGTAATAATGAATCTAGAATGGATCTACTTGTGATGTACTTGAGTGGAATAGCTTCTAACCAACGAGTAAAAAGATCGATCATGGTCAAGATAAATCTATTACCTCGATAGGTAATTTGTGTTAAGTGGACCCACAATATCCACAGCAATCTTCTGAAATGGCTGAGATGCTAAATCAGTTGTCCGAACGTGTGCTTAGGATGTTTGCCTTTTTGTGTTGTCATTTCGCACAATGTACATGAACGTACATGTGTGGTAATATCTTTGATATACCCAGGCCAATAAAATTGCGTCAGTAATCTGTTAGTTGTTTTAGAAATACCCATATGACCCACAAATGGTGAGTCATGTGCCAGTTTTAGTGAGTCGCTACGATATTTAGTAGGTAGCACCGTTTGTGAACAACGTATTGTACCTCTGTTGTACCGTCTGGACAAAATATTATTGTCTAAGAAAAATTTCCAATTACCACGTTTAGCCTGTTTAGACGGTTCATTAACATTTTTAAAACAATTTTGTAATGTCGGATCTTGTTTTTGTTCGTTTGGTAAGTCAGCTGTCAGTATGATATTTTGAGTATTGTCATTGTCTGTCTGAGAAGATTGATTTTGTTGTCTTTTTCTTGAGCTCTTATGATCGCATTCGCTTGAGTGTGGTCAATCTCCCATTGAATTGCCTCCTCATAAGTGTACCCTTTAGCATTGGGTATGTTCCCAATATGTAATCCAGCACATGGATTAGGCAATACTTCTGCATTTATTGTGTCGAAATATGGCGATTATATTGTAATCGTGGCAATCTTATATCTCTCAATTGCGCCACCAAAGGTTCTGCAGGCCACCGTGTTGTCTGTATAATCTTCTGCTTTTACCAGTCTTTGGTCAACTCCAACAATTGAAGCTCCTGAATCACGAATGCATGTAGTAGGTTCACCATTCACCCATGCCTGGTGAACTTTCAGTTTGCCATTGTGAATATTAGCGGTGTTGGCTTCATGAATTGTTTCAACACATTCGTCAATAGGGGTGTCTGTCATAGTCTTCTCAGTCTTGTCATCATACTGTTGCTATGATAGCTGCATGTGTCTCCTCTAAGTAATCAGAATCATTACTAGAAAATACATATGCGGTACTTGCTTCTTTCCAAGAATTTCTCATTGGACAAGACCTACTGGTATGCCCGTAAGCCGACAACGAAAAAAATTTAATGCTCCTCTTGTATGAGTCATATTTACCTCTTTAATTTTGCTGCGATGTCTAGTAGATAAGCTGTATACCCAGGGCTGTTGATCACACATTTCAATATATCCGTGTGATATCTTGCAATATTGGCACCGCGTGAGGATGTCCCTTTCTTGGTCGATCTCCCTCTTTATTGGAGTATTAGGTATGGACCAATTCTATTCCTACTATAAAATCTTTAAAACTTACAATTGCCTTTCTGGAATCTGGCGCTCGCTCCTATGACAAGCTCTGGTTGTGCACAATTGGCAAATATATCACGATGTGCATTGAAATATGATTCCCCTTTTGCTTACATCTCACTAAGTGATTTACACTTACTTTCTACCAGAAATACAGACATAGATTCTGGTACTGCAGACAGAAGTCTATCTCTTATTATTAGATCTCGAATTTTATCGAAATCAGACCTAATATCAGCTGCCTTAAGCCATTTATAAAAGCATGAAGATGCTTTAGAAACAAAGTAGAGGAAAGTTTGGTTAGACTTCGGAGTAAGTGTTTTGAATTTCGTACGTAACCCCGATTCGTCCAACCTAAAATGAGCAAGAACAGGATCTCTCATATACTTGTAGTTAGTACGCAGATATCCCGGTATTAATTCGTTTACCTTTAAAGGTTCGAGTATGAGGTTCGATGGAATACAATTGGTATGTCCTGTTCAGGAATTTTGTAGAACTTAACTAACACTTAGAAATTAGTAATCGAAGAACTTACCGAATCACCTTGTTGGAAATTGCGAAATAAACCTTGGTATTTCTTCACTGGATCATTCTGTTTTGCTTGTATTTTCTCTCATTCAATCTCAGCTTCACGATCCATTTCCATTGCCTTGACTTTTAAATTCCCTTCGACTTCCTTGTCCTTCCATGGTGTTTCTGTTGCAAGTTTCTCTTTTTCAAATGCCAGTTGTTTTGCCTTCATCTCTGTCTCTGCGGCTATTTGTTTTGCCTTCATCTCTGTCTCTGTCTGCGGTGTGTCAGTTCTTGTTATCTGGCACCCGTCTGGATCCTAAACCGTGTTTAGCGCAACTGTCGTAGCCTAAGTTGTGGAGACCCCTCCTTGGACTTCCTCTCAAATTTCTTAAGGAGATTATGATGGAAATTGCTCAATTCCCCTAAGACCGTAATCCCATACGTGGTGTGGGATACCGCCCGTTCCACGATAAAAGGGCCCTGCCATCCGTTTTCGAATTCAGCACCCTCGATTGGGAGTAGTACTAGAACTCCATCTCAAATCTGCAGAGATAATCCGTGTTTGGTCCTGTGTTTCAGTGCCACCAATCGACACTCCGAACACGACCTGATATACCTCCGCACGTCACCTGTTATGCCGCGCCAGTGGTAGTGGCTGGAAAGACATTGGACCGTTGCCCCGACATCCATATGTGAATTGAGGGATATGGTATGTCCTCTATGAATCAATTGGGGTCAGTACGAACTACTAGCTGGCCATACTGGCTATCCCTTTTCCCGGTCCTCCGAGAAAGTAGCCGGTTTCTCACATATAACTGACCCAGTGTTGGTCGGTCTGAACTCTTGGGCAACTCCAAGAAGTAAGGACGCTACGTCGCATCCCCACTTTGAGCACCACTCACTTCACCCGAGAGAGGGTTGTCAATCACCTTATCACACTGCTCCTACCCTTCCTTAGTCCCGGTCTGCATAGTGCTCACTATGCCAAAGTTCGTGCGGTCACCCCAGGAACACATGTGGACAATCTAAGATCAATGGATATATAGTATAAGGCAGCACAGCCGCCTGTATGCTACCCGTAAAATACGTACACTGAATGTCAATCCTGGCAATCGGCAATTTCAATTCTACGGAGCTCTTTGTGGCCGGCTGGAATTTCATGGCCTCGCAAGTGAGCTGCTCTGGGCGCACCAGGTGGGGTGCGACTACAGCCTCCAACTGCAATACAGTGTCGTAGAGACACTTCACCTGTTGTCTATTCACTGCTATTCACTCTACAACGGGTCGTCTATCTGACTTTGTGGTTTTTCAGTACCCGCTTTGACTTTCTCGCTAGGTCTGTCCCTATTCTCCGCGAGACAAACAAAATCGCAAGTCCTTTGGCTTGTTCTTACAATCTACTGTATTGTGCTTACAGAAGCTGCACCACCTCTCCGTCCACTTTCGCTTGCGAGATCTAGGTTGGCTTTTCTTTCCGGGTTTCTGACCAGAGTCGTTCTTAAAGTTATCTGTTTTTCCCGTGATATATGTTGAACTGTGGGACTTGGACTTCTTATCTTGTCCCTTCTGTTTAGATCTAAGATCTATCTGACTGGGGTCCCCTATCTCATCATAAACTTCCACATATCTTTCAGTTAACTTATTCACTATGTCCAATCTTTCCGCACCATTTGTACCTAAGACATTTCGTAAAGGCTTGGATCTCTGCATCTTCATTTTGTCTACCACCATGAGCTCTCTTAAACTCTGATAGTCCTCCTTGAATCTGGCCAAAGTCATCCATATCAAGAGGTAAGAGTTCAACATAACCCCATATGCTGAGAACATTTCACCTGGTTCTCGTGTGGAGGTTCTAAACCTCCGCCTATATGCATGGGCAGTCATTTAGAATCTTTTCAAAAGAGACGATTTCAGAGTTGGAAAATAATTTTCCATCCCTGATGGTAAGCGAGCATACAACGCATACGCGGTGCCACGGAGTCCTTGTGAAAGCTTGAGACACCATTTCTCATACTCTAAGCCCATTGCTTTATACATTGCCTCGAATTTTTCTAATAACTGATCTATCTTCTCTTTGTCCTGTTCAAATGACGGAAAGGGCAATTTCATAGCCCGGAAAGCTGGTCTGCTAGATGTTGGAGAGCCAGTTAAAGCCTCTCCACATACATCTCACTCGGTTTCCCTAAAAGATTGCTCCTTAACCTCAGACTGCTTGATTCTAAACTCATGCTCTATCTCAAGTTTTCTAGATTTTAACATCTTAGACGTTTTTTCTGCTGCTAACTTCTTCTCCACTAAAACTACCTTACGAGCCTCAAGCTCGACTTCTGCTTTTCTTCTTTCTCTTTCTTCTGCTCGAAAGTTAAGTTCAACCTCCAAGACATAAGCTCTGAATGCATCGCCTTCTAAACCTAACTCTTTAGGATTTGCCTGTTCAACGGATAAATCTAATTTCCGTATAGCCATACTTAATGTTAGGAAATGCAAAGTGGATGTATGCAAATCAAACACTAAGTTATCACAGAGTTGCAATGCTAACTAACAATGTAATCATACTTTACTAACTTTCTGTCTTGTTAAGTCGAGAGAAAAGTGAGAGTAGCTCTACTCGTCAAGTAGACAAAGGATAGGGTAAAGAAAATGATTTCCTGTTTTCTACGAGATAACAGACCACAAGAAGATCCCGGACGGCCCCCCACTCTATACCTGTGTAACAAGACCGCCGGGGATTGGAAGGGAATGCACAGGTCTTTATGTCTCCCACACTGCTCTGACCAACTCAAAAAGGACTTTCCGTCTGCAAGGCCTCCCCACCAAGCCTGGACTCCACCTGTCCTTCCCTTCCCACTTATGGATACCCACCGACAGGGGCTCGGAAAAGACAACAGTCATACCCTCACACCAAGACATGATAACAAAAGCCAATAATTTATTTACAAAATAATTCAGCGTTGCAAGGCTGAAAAGCCTGGATAGAAGTATGTCTATATACATAGCTAAATGAAAGAGGAGAAAAGAACTAGAGATGATCTAGTCTCATAAGCAGGAATGTGAGTTCAGTCCGTGCGTAAGTTCCGTCATTGCCGTGCACTCACCCGGCTAACTTCCTGCGTAGTAGTCTTCTGAAGCATAGACTCCTTCGACGTCTTCCAAGTCCACCTCAAGGGCTAGGTCGGAATGGCCATTCTCATGTCCGATCATAGAGTGTTGTAACAGCACTGTTCAATGATGTCGTCCTTCGGTGACGTAATCAATCATCACTGAAGACTCGCAAGTGTTTGATCAGGGCGACTCTAGAGCCCTATGCGTCCGTCCTCTCTAGATAATAATCCTACTGCACAAGACTGGAGAGTGGTAACTCGGCCAAACAACAAAGTCACTGGAACAATCTTAACAGCAATATACGATTGGACGTGGTAGCTCTCTAACATAGAACTGTCAATGTAGTGTACTGACCCTCAGCCCACTAGAGTGTGGTAGCTCACTTCAACAGCAACCATGTTCAATAAACAGAATATCAGCATCGCAAACTGGAGCGTAGCATCTTGCCCCTGTAACAATGTCTATGCGAAGTAATATTAACAGAACAGCATTAGAGCGTGACATCTTGCCACTGAAACAGTGTCTCTGCGAAGTACTAGTAGCAGAACAGCATCAGAGCGTGACAGCTCTCAGAGTTCAAAGTCCATCAGACCCGGCTGAGTCCAAAACAATCTAGGTGGTGTCATTGTAAGATACTGATTCACTTAAGAATATTCACCTTGGATATTAGCACAGTTCACTGCCACAAGCAGTCAATACCACAAAGTCATAAAGTATGTTTCACCTGAGTTCAATTAAGTTCAGGAGCCTCTTAGACGTTTCAGTTTAGATCCCAACTGGATCTTCAAACCTCACTCCGTCCGACTCATCAAGGCAACATCCAGCTATACGGGCCGTTGATTAACATAACTCTCATAAATGTGTTGTGGTGACTCTTGCATTGTCATTGGATCGCGGCCAGTCTGGAAATCATACATCATCATCATGAATTTCACTGGATCAAGCTGGTCCACACTATTTCATAGTGTTTCTTCAAAACACCCTCGGATAAACAAAGCCTTATTAAGAGAGTTTCAGCAGATCTCTGTTCTCTCGTTGTCGGGCCCCATCCAGCGCCTTGCAGACAATTATTGACCAGAGCTGAATCTGCTCCCGTTCTGGTGGACAGCAGGATGGCGACTCAAGCTACTCAGTGAATCCGCTGAGTTCCGTAGCCCACTCGACACACGAGCTCCTATTGCCGCACGGAGAATTTCCACTTTCCCGTGCTTTTCAGGTTGAGTGATGTCCTACGTGATTGTGACAATCTCGTTACTCAACCGATCATTCTCTGGATCTTTCTCTAAACGTCTCAAATCGACGTAGTTAACCGGGTTACCCAGCCTATAAATAGCCCAGACAGGAAACTACTCTGATAACCTTGACCGACGTAGGGGATACCCAACAGTGAGGACATGTCTTTGGGTTATCCTGTTACTGTTACGGCATCAGCATACTTATACTTTGTATAAACCGAACCGCAGCCTGTTTAATAGACGTTAGACCCTAACAGGTGGGACAAATCAACAGTTTCAGGCCAACTTGTTAGATATGTGACTATTAAAAAGATAGACTACGTCTTAATAGACCTCCCGGAAATGTCCATTTCTAGTTCTGATCTCGCACACTCCGATGTTTTAGAGCTAGGAGAGGGGACAGGTAGCTCTGTTATACAGCCCACGCGGAAATGGTACTTTGATACATGTTCAGGAAGAAAGAATATACAAAAACTCCACTCTTATAGTTGTAAGCCCACTTCATGGCTCAAACTATAAGACCATTAAAGGATCAGACTTAAAAGTTAATACACCATCACCCTGTTGATTCACAAACCAACAAACCAACTAATATATGCATCATTAGAGTTATTTTGTTTTCACACCAAACACTTTTGTGCATTTGCCACGGTTTAACGTTTGTGTGTCTTAACTCTAGGTGCCTGAAGCTATCTATGTCTGTGGTCAGTTGCAATCCAACATAGTCAACATCAGCTCTTCCAGACGTCCGTTTGTTATCCGTAGTCCAGAATTTTTCGAATATTACTGGTACAATCAGAATTGTTCTGTGGTTTTGAAATCAGTCGACGAAGCTCTGATCGTTACCCTTCACTACAGGTATGTATTTTACTCTATGAAACTGCGCAATGACAGTACAGTACAACCTGGCCAGCCGCTTTTGATCAGTGGCCAGCAAGCTTGTCTGTCGGTCCGGTGGCCATGTATTCAAATGCCTTTTGGAGTGGAATGTTTTATCATTGACCTGGACCCGGATCGATCCGGTCTGAAATGGGTACTACGAAACTTCCTGAACAGTAATGGCGGACGGTGTGTTATTGACACCTTCACTCAATGAGTGTTGTTGGGTGTAAAATAATATTAAATAAGCAGTTAGCACCACATATCGAATAGCGTTATGGCATGTAGCGGGGTCCTTCATTTACTTTACTTAACAATACTGGTTACGTGGCAAACTGTTAACATGTTAGGGTACATGTCAGAATGGTTTATCCCATCAAGAAATATATCCACAGTGAAATCCTGACAATGTCTGTGAAACATTGCATTTACATTATGCATGTCCTTTGCGGGACATTACAATCAACCCCATTAGGATTTCCTAGACAGTGTTATGTTCAGCAGTGTGCCATTGCTTTTTGAAGTCAAAGTTTAAGTGCAACTTAACGCTGGCGTAAGAATTAAACGCCGCACCCTGCCATCAGCATACCAACAGTTTCAGAGCCAGACCTCTTACCCATTCGGTCAAGTCGACAACAGGAAAAGCAAGCGCAAGCAAACATACATCTGGTGATATAGTTGTATCTGTTGTCCGTATGGTCTATATAGGACAGTTGTGTTAGGGAAGAGAAGCACACATCACAACGAGGTGTCCTTTGAGGATGAAATCAAAAGTAAAATATCATAGACAGTTATTTTCAAAACATATATTCCATAAATGTTGAATTGTAAATGTTTTCTGTTTATATCTCTTTCTTGTTTACATTATCGCACTTTGAACATGTAGCTTTATGCTCATTCTCTCATAGTAGAAAACATTCTCATTTAAAAACAGATTGTGTATATCTATGTGAATAGCTAATGTGATTCTTTGTTTGTTAGATGGTTTCATTTTTCGTTTTTTTTGTCACTGTCGTGGTTCCTTTTGTGACATTGTGCACGACGTTTTACATGTTGTCTTTTATACAAGAAATAAATATAATGTACGAGAATGGAGATCGAAGCAATTGAAAGTGACAAGAAAGAACTAATGATAAACATAAAAGACAAGTTGTGGTCTTGACAAAGACACGTTATCTATCAAAGTTAGTATTCATTCAGTAGCATGTCCTTTGCAGAACCTCGCTCCCATAACAACCTTCCGGAAAACTTCTCGATCACAAGCAAGATGTCCCGCGTCTGATACACCCATCTGGAGATCATCCGCCACATCATGCACCCATCTTCTCTTTGGCCTTCCTCTTCCTCTCTTCCCAGGCATATACCCTTCCATTATTGTTCTCTCCAAACTTTCGTGACGTTTCAAGTGACCAAATACTTCAATTTTCTTTGTTTTATCGTCTTTAATAGCCAACCCTCCTAAATATTCAACTCTTGAAGTATAGATGCATTTGTTCTTTTCTTTACCCAAGATATTCTTAGAACTCGTCTATAACATTTATATTCAAAGGCGTTTATGCGCTGTTCGGCATGTTTTGTAAGTGTCCATGTCTCGCAGGCGTATGTTGCAATGGCAAAGATGCATGCTCTTAAAAATCTAATTTTTGTAGTTCTGTCTCTCCCACTCCATAATTTATTCATCTGCTTTAGTCTTTGAAGAGCAATGGATAGTCGCCGTTTAATTTCTTTCATTGTATCACCGTTATTGGTAATCAATGACCCAAGATATTCAAAATTTTCCACCACCTCCAATTTCCCCCATTAATGTATATTTCTTTCTCCATAGTAGTTTTATCTGTATGCATTATCTTTGTTTTTGCTATGTTAAGATATAAGTTATGATTTTCACTATTCAATTGGGTTGAGGCTAATACGTTTTCTATGCCTTTCAGTGTTGTGGATAGTAATACTGTATCATCAGTATATCGAATCTCTGGTATGTCATGACCGCCGATATTTAGGGCATCATATAGCTCCCTGTTTATATCATATCTTACATTTCTCATTATATTTTCGGCGTACAGGTTAAACAAATAGGGTGACAGCACGCAGCCCTGAAAGACACCTTGCTTGATGTCAAACCAATCTGATGTCTCGCCATCTATTCTAACTGCGGCTTGTTGGTCTAGATAGAGCATATTTATGAGTTGTACTACATGTGATGGAAAGCCCATGTTCCTCATGATTTCCCAAAGTTTCTGATGTTGTACACAGTCAAATGCCTTTGAATAATCCACAAAACATGAGAACAGGTTTACATTAAATTCTCTGCACTTCTCTATTATTAAACGCATGTTGAATATGTGATCTTTTGTTCCTCTTCCTTGTCTAAATCCAGCTTGAACCACGTTAATCTCTTCTTCCATTTTCTTACGAAGTCTTCGCATTATGACTTTTAGTAGAATTTTACTTGCATGACTGATCAGGGCAACAGTTCTATAGTTGGTGCATAATTTCAGGTTGCACTTTTTTGGTATTGGAATGAAGATAATTTTCTTCCAATCTTTTGGCCATATACCATATTTCCAAATCTTTGTACATAATGCATGATATATGCGTATGCTTTCTTCTCCTCTCGCTTTAATTAGTTCAGCTGGTATCTCATCACATCCAGGTGATTTACCATTCTTCAGGTTCTTTATAGCCCAAGCAATTTCATCTAATGAGGGTTCAGGTTCTATCTCTGCTGTCATTGGCTCATGTACCTCATTCATATCCTCACTGTCACTCATATCATACATTCCACTGCAATACTCCTGCCATCTTTCTAGAATTTGCCTAGATTCTGTTAAGGTATTTCCCATCTTGTCACAGATAACCGTCAGTTGAGGTTGAACATTTCTTGTCAATAACTTCATGTCTTTGAATATTTCATAATCTCTTCCAGTCTTATGATATTGCTCTATTCTGGTACAGCAATCTTGTGTATATTGATTTTTGTCCTTTCTTGTGTTCTTTCTTATTTCTCGAGTTAAAGATTTATACTTCATCCTACTGTTATCGGATTCACCTCCTTTCTGTTTCAGCTCCCTTTGTTGTTTTATTAATTCTAACGTGTCTGATGTAATCCATGGCTTAAGTTGCTTTTTCTTGGTCGGAATTAAATCTTTGGCTGCAGTTATCAAGATATCTCTAACTTGTACTGCCAGTTCATCAGGTGTCATTTCTTTTTGTACAGACATCAAGTCCCCAAAGCGATTCCTAACTTCTATGTTGTATGCATCTGGTATTTTTGTGAGATCAAAACGAAGTGGCATTGGCCCGCGGGTAAGTTCTTTGAGTTTTAATTTCAGATCTGCTTCTAATAACTGATGATCTGTATCACAGTCTGCACTTCATAGGTTTGTTTTTTTTTGCAGATGTTATGCTTGATCTCCATCTTCTTTGTATTAAAATATAATCTATGTGATTTTTGGTAAAACTGTCTGGAGACTTCCATGTGAAGAGTCTTCTTGGATGTTGTTTAAAAAGCGTGTTGGCAATCGTTATCTCATTTTCTGTGCAAAATTCAATTAATTTGTCATCTGCATCATTTCTGTTTCCTAATCCAAATTTTCCTAAAACGTGTCTCTCATTTTCAGCTCTTCCTGCACCTACTTTTACATTAAAATCTCCCATTATTATTGCTATATCATTATGACCAATCATATTTAATGTGTCTTGTAGTGCGTTGTAAAAATCTTCAATTTCGTCCTCCTCTGCTGTTGAAGTAGGTGCATATATTTGTATGAAAGTTATGTTTTTTAGACGGCCTTTAAGTCTAATAGTGAGGATTCTATCACTAACTGGGTTATATCCCATTACAGGTTTTGCAGTTGTCTCATCTAAACAAAATGCCACTCCACTCTGGCCTCCGACATCTCTACCAGATTAAATGAAAATACTTCCATTTTCAGTTGAAAAATGTCCCTTGCCGCTCCAGCGATGTTCACTAATTCCTAAAATTTGAATGTTTAACTTCTCAATCTCATCACACACTACTTTAAGCTTTCCCTCATACAAACTTCTCACATTCCACGTTGCCATTCTCACTCTGTTTCTTAGTCTACACAGGGGATTTCCTTGGTAACACAGTCAGGATTAACTCCGTCATCCCGATTACTAGTACTGGTCCCTGTGTCACACTGTTCCCCAGTGTTATCTGATCTGCCTGGCCTGGGGGTCTCGCCATCAGATCTCTTTCTTATTATGTTTTCTTTCATGGTTGTTATGGTTTCTTGGCAAGTTTTGCAGAAGGTAATTTGCCATTGCTTTCCTTCTGGGCAGTGACTGTACTAGTCGGTGGCCATAGCCATTGTCTCTACTGATGAGATCATCTGCCTATCGCCGCAGAGTGCAAGCCCATAACCAACAACAATCTGTCGGCTGCTCTCACACTCCATCCACCACCTGCTTCCATGGCTTCACTTAACCCTGATTGGGTCTCCTGATCAAAGTGAGCAGACACGAGAAACTGGATAAAACTAAAGCAAGTAGATAGATTCAAAATTATGAGCTGAGTTGAATTGAGCTGGGTCAAGAAATGGCATCATACGCGTAAAATCATAATCTTCAACAACTAGCGTAGAGTCCCAGTACTTATGGTGTCACTTGCAGTCTGATTATGTGTCCATCTGGACCATCCTGTTTGCACTAAAGGGACAACCCGGGGTTGTTTACAACCAGAGTGTTACTGCAAATGATCAGCATCCACACCTTAGGTGGGATTTGCAGAACTTGAAACGACACAACACCTTCAATTAACATAATGTTCTCTCGAAGGCTAAAGACCTCATGAGGTTATCTTGAAAGCTAAAGACCCTCAAGAGGTTATATTCAAGGCTAAAGACCCAAGGAGGTTATATTAAAGGCTAAAAACCCCAGGAGGCTATCTTTAAGGCTAAAGACCTCATGAGGTTATCTAGAAGGCTAAATGCCTCGTAAGTTTATCTTAAAGGCTAAAGACCTCCTGAGATTGTTTTAAAGGCTAAAGACTTCAGAGTTTATCTTGTAGGCTAACGAACTAATTAGATTATCTTGAAGGCTAAACACCTCATGAGGTTGTCTTAAAGGCTAAAGACCTCGTGAGGTTATCTTGAAGGCTAAAGACCCCATGATGTTATCTTAAAGGTTAAAGACATCAGGAGGTTTTCTTGAAGGTTAAAGTCCTCAGGAGGTTATCTTGAAGGTTAAAGTCCTCAGGAGGTTATCTTGAAGGTTACAGTCCACATGAGGTTATCTAGAAGGTTAAAGTACTCAAGAGATTATCTTAAAGGCTAAAGTACTCAGAGTGTAATCTAGAAGGTTTTCTTGAAAGTTAAAGATTTTAGGAGGTTATATTAAAAGCTAAAGAACTCACCAGGTTATCTGAAAGGCTTAAGTCCTCATGAGGTTATCTTAAAGGCTAAAGTACTCATGAGGTTATCTAGAAGGCTAAAGAACTCAAAAGATTTTCTTGAAAGTTAAAGACCCCAGGAGGTTATCTCAAAAGCTAAAGAACTCACGAGGTTATTTTAAAGATTAAAGTCCTCAGGTGGTTATCTTGAAGACGAACGACGTTGTAAAGGCAAGTGAATGTATTAATACAAGATAATCAACATTACAACAGTGTTCCTAGTGTTGTTTTTTAATATATTTTCCAAATCATCTTACATACTGATGTAGATACATCAATCAATCAATCTTGTGTCATGCCGGAAAGCGTGGACGGTCATGACTCGCCATGTCACTCGATCACCATAGTCGTGGATCAGCTCAGTGTTACTGACTCTACCATGCTATGTGGCCAAGCCATCCAGGTATTTACTTCTCGGTCTTCCCCTTGTTCTGTTCCCTTCGATCTTGCCAGTTGTCACCAAGTTTGCCAATTCGTTTCTTCTCATAACATGTCCAAAAAGTGTTGATTGTCTACGTCTAATTTCTCTTTACGATTTTATTTGTCTCCTGTAGTACTTGGTCATTGGTTATTCTGTCTGTCCATGGTATTCTTTGCATTATGCTCAGAAACCACATTTCTGCAGCCATCAGATGTTTGTCAGCCTGACTGCACATTGTCCAAGTTTGACATCCATAATACAAAAGAAAGCACCTCAACACTGTTTTTTCTCGTTTGAAATGACATCTTTTTATTGGTCAGTGTGTTTTTCATTTTGCTAAAGGCTACTTTAGCCTTGGCGATTATTGTTCTAATTTCTTCAAGGCATCTCCCTTCAGATGTTATGACTGTTCCGAGATAATTATACCGATTCACTTGTTGAAGAATATTCCCATTTACTACTTTATTATATTGTGGTATGTCGTTCTTCCTAGTTACGACCATAATCTGTGTCTTTTTACATTTTAAATCTAACCCCAGTTGTTCACTGTGTGCAACAACCGCAACTACTAATTGTTGCAGATCCTCCTCATTGTCTGCAATCAATACAGTATCATCTGCATATCTAATGTTATTGATGTTTCGTCCCCCAACAGGACAGATGCACATGTACATGTGTTATATTTCCACAGCAAGATTGCTATTGAACTGTCTCCTAGTTGTACACATGACTATCTGTGTGTACATGGGGTCAACTTTTGTGGAAATTGGGCAGCTGGGAAAACTTACAAATACATACTTCCCGAGAATAGTTATCTTACGCTTATCTCCAGATGGGATTCGGTGCACAATTATAAAGAATTTGAGGTAAGTTATGATAATAAACTCTATCTTCATACACACACACACATAAACACAAACAGACAGATAGACACAGATACACATGCAGACATAGAGACACACGCACGTCACAGAAATACCAACACAAACTCTGACAGACGGACCGACAGACAGACGGACGGACGGACGGACGGACAGACGGACGGGCGGGCGGACGGACGAGCGGACGGACGGAGAGTTTATGCTTTCGAATATCTCACAAGACATGAAGAAGCAACCTTATCATACTGTGTCACTCAATTGTCCCCTACCAGCTAAACCATATACTTTCATGGAACCTCTCGGTACAACCCTTTGCATGTCTCATTGCCTTCTCTTTAACAAATACATGGGCAGTTTCATTTTGTTCTCGCGATCGTTCTTTCTTGTTTTCACTAGTTTTCATGATGTAGTCAACATTTGTGAAGTTCTTCTTTTTCTCCATTCAAAGTTGAATGCTGTGCCGTCTAGCATGACCAGTGTTTCATTATTAGCACGACTACGTTGGAAAATACTAAAGAAAATGCTCTGCAATTTGATCACGCTCCCATGTGATCATACTTTTTTTCCCCCGCTGTCTGTTGATTTCTTGGCAAGATTACGCTCAGTAGTTTGCCATTGCTTTCTGAGCGGCCGGCTCAGTTATCCCGCAAGTCACCAGCTGTGGTCGAACAGCTTCCAGCTCTCTTCCGCTACGAGACTCTGCGTGATAAACGGGATTACGGAGAAAGTGTTGTAACGCCTCGGCCAGAGAGACCGGCATGTGATCATACTGGTAGGTCAATTATATCAAATTAGACACAATTAGACAAAGGACTCATTCAACGCATGGTGCCAGTCTGTGCAAACTTCATCGCTGTACGCTGTTGTCGATTTTACGACATTCGTCCTAGCTTCAATGAATATTTTCTAGATTCCATTTCATAAGCTGGGGTTACGGAATTTTACGCCATTAGGATAGTAACCTATCCACTATTTTACTGAGGAATAAAGTTAAAGATACAGTATATTTTAGATATATCACTCACCTAATGAGTAAATTTGATATGCACTTGCTTTATACGAACATGTAGCTATAGACTGGAGCCTCTGTGGCGAAGTGGTCAAGCCGTTCGACACCGGCTCCGAAGGTTGTGGGTTCGATTCCGGGCCGCGTCCTTCGGTTCACGAGTTAAATTTTTTGGAGACCCCTGTGGGTCGTCGCTAAAGCTACGGAGCTCGTGCTTGGTGCGACGCTTTCTGCGCTGCGGAAAGAGACCGACCCATATGGGATAAAACCCGGGGCAATGAAGTCGACCCTGTCGACTTTTAAGCTATTTTTTATGTAGCTATAGACTTGTGTATATAATCTTGTGTATGTATATGCTTATGATGTGTGTGCTGATGAAATGTAGATACTCTTCTTCTTAAGTTAACTGTTTGTCTATATATTCCCTCATGAATATAACAAATACGGCTGTGTTTTTTCCATGTATTTGTAGATAAAGGTATCTGCAAGGCCTGCGATCAATCAAACGATTGAAGAAGTCAGGGGCGGGCCAGGTTCACGTGAAGGCAACCTCGTTACTACACGTGTCACATACCAGCCTGGGTTTCCTTATACGGACAAATGTGCCCACTTAGGTGAAATCGGAGCCGACTATAGACATGCATCGGATATGGTAATTAAAAACATATTTAAGCGTTATTATCAATGCATTTATTAATGAAACCGTGGTAGCTTTGTTTATACTGTATAGTTTACCCACAATATTCTATATAGCACAACTGCTATTAGTGACGGTATGTGTGTTCAATCGGGTTGGATCTCGGCATTGGGATGGAGTGTGCTGACAATAACATGGCTAAAACAATTGGATACAATATTACCAAGGTAGGCCTACTCCAAGCCAGGCTATATGTGTTGTCCTGCATCACGACCATTATATATTCTAGTACATATCTTCGCACACTTAACGAATTAGCATTTGTTTTTCAGCTTTCTCTAGTTACTGTGTTTGGAGAGGGGAAGAGAAACTGAACAACATACCGGGTCGTGATAATGTGTCTTCATTAAGCTCATCTATACATCCATCCATCAACCCATCCACCCATGCATCCATCCATTTTTCCATCCATCCATTCATCCGTCCGTCCGTCCGTCCGTCTGTCTGTCAATCCATCCAGACATCCATCCATCCATCCATCCCTCTCTGTCTGTCTGTCTGTCTGTCTGTCTGTCTGTCTGTCTGTCTGTCTGTCTGTCTGTCTGTCTGTCTGTCTGTCTGTCTGTCTGTCTGTCTGTCTGTCTGTCTGTCTGTCTGTCTAATAAACATTCCCATGTATATGGCACTTTACACATTCCATAGGTATTTAACATGGCCATGTTAAAAATGTACTTTAGTGAGTCATGTATTATTTATTATTTTCCATGCGTTGTGATGCATACTGTTATTTTGTTGTCTAAGATTAGCTTCATAAGAGATGTTGAATTAAATAAGTTTGAGAGGAAAGAGAAAAGAAGGGCAGAATGTCAGACGGGCCTGCGTGCCAAATTTTTAACCCTTTGCAAATAAAGTTTGTTCGTTCGTTCGTTCGTTCACTCCGACCTAGATGACATTGATAGCAACGCATCAGACTTAAAAGTACAACGCACAGTCACCCAGCAGATTTACACTTAATAAGTGAATCCACCTTGTATGACTCAATGGTGAACCTGTCTTTTTAATCTTGATACCAGAGATGTCGCTGGAAAAGACACGATTCGAGAGGAAAACTTGCTGTTCTTTTGACAAAGCAGACTTATGCTCTGTTTGGAGGCGTTGAGGTGCAATAATAACTATCAGCAGACGTTAAGAGTCACAGTTATCTAACTATTGACCTGTTGAATGGTGTGTGTGTGTGTGTCCAGGATCGGCTGGACACAGTAACACAGATAATCTAACAGTGATTTGACTAGATTGGGTGGGGGTGGGTGGGGGTGGGCAATAACATCAATCTGATGAGGTTCTGCCCGACGGTATGGCCTTGGGATAATGTGACAAACCCCCACCATGATAGGAAAAGGGCAATTAGTGTTCCCTATCAAAATCACACGCTACTATTAGTTTCTGAAGCTTCAGCTATGGAGTATCGTAATGCATGATTTAGTTTTCAATGATTAATTATAACAGATATGATTGTAACGGACTCACAGAGCGTACTGGAGGCGTGTGAAGACAGACATGCTACGTGCAGAGTGGCATGCTTCAATTAAATATTTAAGGATAGAGAGTCCCCGTTGGATGTTTTCCATAGGGAATGCTGGTTTGTTGGGAAACAAACAGGCAGACACAATGGCTAGATCTGCAGCGCTGGTTGGGGCATTGGTACGAGATAAGGCAGATGTTTTCTGGGCCATTTGGGATCATATGTCAACAACCTAACTTTGACAGGCACACATGGATTCTTCTTGTGCACCACACGAATGATAACTCGTACGTCGTACAAATGGATATAAATTTATTCGGGACTAGTTGCCTACTAGCTCCGAGAGCTGACAATTATATCGATCACATATAGCATGGCAATATTACGTTACAACATCATCTATAGTAAGATCACTGCACTAGTCTAAGCCTACGTCTATCACTATTGCTACTGTCCTGTAAACAAACAAAGTATTCTGGGCGAATACTACGATCCGTCTTCTACGCTGTCAAGTCCCCGTCTGCCCGACTTTCCTGGCGTGTCCAGCCACGCGTCGGTGACCCTTCGTGCGTCAGCAGGTTTGCGTGCTTGGTATTCTAGCACGCGTTTAGTGGCTTGTCAAATGTCACTCTTCTAGAGTAACCACTATTAAGGCATACTCCACGTGGTACTGGTATCCCCACTCTTATTCTGGGTAACTCCTGATCATGTCCTACCGTGTCCCCTTTTAGGACACGTGTGTGTCCAGTCGGAGAACTGTTCACAGTTCTCCTCACTGCTACTGTCCCTTCTATTCCCTATTTCCTATATAGGGATGTGATCTCTATCCTGATTTAGCTCTATTCCTTAGTTCTATTCATCTCTTCTCTTTTTGCCTACATGCAGCTCTTTGACAGGGTCTCCCTCCCTCTGTGTTGTGTTACAAGCTTTTAGCTTATGGGTGTAACACAAATGGATATCTAAAAAAATTAGGTCTGTCTAATTTTGTCAAAGGCTGCATGAGCTTGTTAACTCTGTTCTGGGTATAGCACAAGACCTCTACTTTCCATGGTCACACTGTTGTATCACTTCACTTGGCTATTGATTATCACACCACACTAGTACCGTTGGCTAGAGCCCTTGCTCATCTAACATTATACTTGTTGGGAGTTGCGTGAACCAGAGCCGTTGTCTTAAAAGACCTACCCCTCAAATCGTCAATTTACTGACGACCCAAACAAATTGTCCCTATTAAGGGTACAATACATGAATAATATTCATGCTCCCATATAATATATACTCCAACTTGTATACATGCTTTGTGTGCTAATGTTCACCTATCTAGCTTCCGCTCGTGAAGAAATCTTTCAGTGTTAAACTAGGGTTTCAAAGTTTATAGTGTCCCCTGTTGAGAGTAGTTATGCCCCTTTGCAAGTAATGATGTTTGCACATTTATCTGTTAGTTTTCCTGATTGGCTGCGTGTTTGTATTTAACTAATGTGTGCTTAAATTACCAACATGTGTATATGTCTATAATTTACGTGTATGTTGTCTTTCGAGCGCCATAAAACGGTTTACTGTAGTCACAAACGAGTGTGTAAGGCTGATTTATGACTACTTGGCCGGTTTAAGAGGCTCAAAATATGTTTCCTATCTCTATCATGTAAGTATGGCAACAACACGGATAAAAACGAACGACACACTGTGTTACACAAATTGACACGGACGAATTACAACAACTCGCGCTCTGCGGCAAACAATCCGCAAAATGTTTCACTCTTTTGTATATTTCTTTCATTCATTCCCTTTTACACTTCTTTCATTCCCGCTTTCATTCCACACTGGTTTAAAACGGTGTTATGTCATTAAAATACTGTTGTACAAAAGAAAATAAATGACAACTCTATTTATATTAAATGGTTGGCTCAGTTTAAACCAGCTTTTGAGCCAAATGACTGTGCCGTATTTCTGCACCGGTCATTTCTGTACAAAAATATACATGATTGTGAGGATTGTTTACTACCAATCCTGAGAGTACTGATTACTATAATTACTCTAATCTAAGTTGGTGTGCTGAGCTACGCTAACTAAGGGAAATAATCTAACTAAATGAATAAAATGGGGTGATGTGTGTTAGTTACCTTAATGTGTGTTTCTAAATATGATGTTATGAATTGTAAATGAAGGTATAAATTTAAATAATGTTTCATTTAACTAAACTATATGAAAATGTGTTTAAATGATGATGTATTAATGTTGTGTTTACTAAGTTTAAGAGTACTATCTAATGGTTTGACCTATATGAATTTCTAACTGAGTATAGATGAAGTTTAACTCCTAAATGTTACTAATTTACTAATAAATACAAATTATATAGGGATGGTTTTGAAGATTCTATTACAAGTACGAAAGTTATTAAATTAAATGCAGTTGTAATAAAAACATGTTATGATACATATCACAAATAATTCTAATTATACATAAACTAAACTAATTACTTCCAGATGTGTTCTTGAAGTCGCGTCCTCAGTTGAATCTCGATGAGATAGAATAATATAGACAATGTCTGATATATACGCGCTCGTCCTGGGTAAAGTTCGAATACAGTTCTACTCACTGGTTACATATGGAATATGATGATGGCGTAGACATCTTCTAATGTGTCTGTCCTTTCTTACTTATAATGACACAGTTCGTGCTAGTAACTTTCAGGCGATTCACACTTTTAAGAGCACCAGAGTGTCTATCATTTAACATTCTCGGCACAGATTATTTACAGTGTCAATGAATGAGGTGCTGTCGAATCGCTCCTCTCAGGTACCTCAGGTATCTCAATCTGAGAAGGTCGGCTGAGTGTGTCTGCAAGCAAGTTCATCTTTCCCTTTATATGTCTAATAGTGAACGAGTAGTTCTGGAGTATCAAAGACCACCTGTAAATCCTGTTATTGTTGTGGACTCCAGTTTGCATAACTGTCAGAGGGGAATTATCAGATTCGATGACAAAATGAGTACCCGCTAAGAATCGATGGAGTTTACGAACACAATAGATGACGCTTAAGGCCTCTAATTCAGAGACTCCATACCTCGACTCAGCAGGTGTGATTTTCCGGCTTACATAAATGATTGGGTGGAAGATTCCCTCATAGAACTGGCCTAGTACGCCAGCGATGGAAATAGCGCTTGCGTCTGTACGGAGAAAATACGTAAGGCTTGGATTAGGTAAGCGTAAGATTGGTACAACGCTAAACATTTGCTTTATTTTTGATAATGCATCAATTAAATCTGCATCTTTTACATTGAGTTTTACAGATGATTTCAATACATTGGAAAAAACGCTGGTAATTTCAGCTAAATTAGGTATGAACTTGTTGTAATAATTTACTAGACCAAGTAAGCTTCTAACTTGCTTCTAGGTCGTTGGCATTGTTAGATTAAAAATTTTGGTAACAATTTATCGTCTGTTTTGAGTTGGCCTCTCGTGATGGTATGACAAAGGAAACAAATTTCTTCCAGCCCCAACTCAACTTTTGTTGGTTTTACAGTAAGACCGAAAAGTCTCAATCTATCGAAGACGTGTCGCAGTTTCTGTAGATGTGTTGTCCAGTCTGCCGTATGAATACATATATCGTCAATGTACGTCTCCGTATTCGTCACTCCATGAAGAAGATCTCTAGTGAGTCGAACAAAAGTGGCTGGAGCATTACGAAGGCCAAAAGGAAGGAATCGCCACTCATAGAGACCTAAGGGTGTTGAGAATGCAGTCAGATGAATAGATAGTTTGTGCATCGGGACCTGCCAATATCCCTTCGTTAGGTCGAGTTTGGAAAAGATCCTAGAAGTTGACATATTGAGAATAAGATCTTCGCATGATGGGATTGGCTCTGCGTCTACCTTGGTAACATTATTTAACTTACGATAATCGACACAGAGGCGAATGGTTGAGTCCTTTTTCCTCACCAAGACAATTGGAAAAGAATATTCTGACTGCGACTTTTGGATTATTCCACTCGACTCAAGACTAAGGATTTCCTTGTCGAGTTTTTCCCTGTAACTTAACGGGATGGAATAAGGTCGGCATTTGATAGGGGTGTTATCAGACAGAATAATGGAGTGTTCGATTCTGTCAGTCCTACCTGGAATGTCGGAAAAAATGTCCCTATATTCTGTTACTAACGCTATCATCTGTCGTCTTTGCTCGTCTGTGAGTCTTGGTTCTATTCGTATGCTATCAATTGTCGTAGTCGTGTCTACTGTCGGAACTGGTAGTTCCATGTCGTCGTCCTCTGTCTGATTCAGTACTGTGGTGGTACTAAGTGCGTGTTCTGTTTGCTGACTATGTGCGTTTGCGATGTCGTCGTCTTCTGTCACACTAACTAGTGTAGTTGCGTTGTGTGCGTCTGTCGTCTGGTTGCTTGGTGTAGATGCACTTCTGTTCGTCTGTTATCGGTTCTTCTTGTCGTGAAAAGTAAGGCTTCAGCATGTTGATATGAAATATCTTTAATTTTTGGTTTATCGATATTTCATAATCGACATCTGATATCTTTCGTACCACTTTGAATGGCCCTTGCCATGACGTTAACAATAAATTACGTTTATCTGGTAATAGAAGTAGCACCTCCTGTTCAGGTTCGAGGTGTATTTGTGTCTGTGACCTGGTTACTGCATTGGCCGTGTTAGTTTCCTTCCAGGCTGATATTTCATCAGCAGTGCAGTGTTTTAATCTTGGTAGGCAGCCAAGAATTAGGTCCGTACACGGGTTGTTTAAAATCGCGCACGTAAATGTGCACGAAAGAAACGGGGTGTTTATACGGGCTGTTGCCAGTGGGTATTTCTCAATATTACCCGAAAAGGTACGGCATTTCACAAAATTGCCCGTATAATCCTCTGGATTAACTAGTTCTCTCTTTAACCCGATTAAAGTACTTCCACTATCAAGTAAACATTGGCATGGTTTATCATTGACCAGTGCATCGTGGAACATTAGATTGCCTCTGGAGGCTATAGCTGCGTTCCCATTCTCAATAGAGGATGGTACCATGTGTCCACATTTGAGTTTCCCGTCCGCATGGAACCGGTGACAAGTATCACATCTTTCAAAGTTTAAAATATCTGTAACAGCAGCCACATCCTCACATTCATTGAATGGTAACACATTTTCATTCTCACACTCAGTCTCACTGCCACTATCGGACGATGTGTCAATCAGTACAGCATTGCTGGCTTTCATTCTTTGACGCCCCAAACACTTATTGCTATAATGGCCGTACGAAGAACAAAAAAAAAACATTTAACTGCCCGTTTGTATGCACTTCTCTTACTCTCCTGCTTTTTAATCATCATTTCAAGATGTGCAGGGTATGACGGGTTTTTGTCACACATAGAATATTGTTGGTGATTTAAATGACAGTACATACATAGAGGTGGCTTTTGGTCTTGCCTATCTTTCTTTTGGTATGATGTTCTGATTGAAAGATTTTCTAGGCTGGTTTTTGGCAAAAGCCGCAATTTCAGATTCATTTATGGATGTTTTAAAAATGTCTCTGTTTGAAGAGAAATAAGCCGAACCTCGTTTTTCTAATTGTTCCAGTGACTCAATGTCTGCTTGTTGCAGGAACTTAGCGAAGGGAGATGGAACTGTAGATATGACTTTGTCCATGACCATTAAGTCTTGTAACTTCTCAAAACTTTTCCCTATTTTCGCTGCCTTAAGCCATTTACTGAAGACACTTTGAACATTAGATACATAATCAATGAACGTTTCGTTTGACTTTGGTTTAATCTGAGAATACTGGATCTGATATCCAGGAGCATCGAGTAGAAAATGCTGCATAATTCTATCATGAATATATTGGTAGTTAGTTCTTAACTCTGCTGGAATAGATTCAATTACTTTTAAGGGCTCACCAGAGAGATTCTTCATGTAGATCATTGCCCAATCTTCCAAAGGTATTTTCTGAAATTTAAGCTGGAACTCGATATTTTCGGTCCAGGCGGAGATGGAATCTCCTTGGCAGTAGGGCTTCACAATCCCTTTATACTTAGTAAATTTGTTCTGCTCATCCTGAC
>JACEFZ010024606.1:55000-100000 GCA_014155875.1 Cepaea nemoralis | reverse complement strand
ATGGCTGATAAGGCCTATTTTAGCTCGAAATGTTCTTTGACAATGTGGGCAAAGAATGCTTGACGTTCCAGGAGGATCTCCTGCAGTGGTTTTTCTGTCCAGCCTTTTCTTCGCAGCTCTTGCAGTCATGGTAGCTTATGGATGAAGAATGACTTGCACGATGAATTAGATTAAAGTGAGGAAGAGTTGCGCAATTCGTCGACATCACTCTCTCACCTGAGTCCACCTGAGTCCAGTGGCAAGACAAGTCAAGACGACTGGAGACGAAAACAGGTGCAGTGGATGCCCAGTGTGCTCTACGTATATAAGCTATATAAGTGACGTCACAAACAGGCTCCTGAACGGGTTGTAAAATTCATATTTTTGCCGGCTAAGAACAGACAACTGCTTCCGGTCTTCGTCACTAACCGGATGTGGTGGGAGGGTGGGGGAGCTAAAGTCCAGTCTATTGTTTCGTTCGAGTTGTGTGGTGTAGTTATCTTGTCCACCATCTAGCTAAGGGTGTGGGGAGTAAAAGTTGGTGCCGTGTGAACTCGCCGTCGTCGGCAGCGCACCGGGTCGTCGCCATCGGCAGCACACCGGGTCGTCATCGTAGCGCCGGGTCATAAGCGCACGGGGCGAGCGAGTGCAGAATCCTACACCAAGTAACAGGTATGACTCGTATAGACACAAAGAGAGGTTTCGAACTCAATGACTGGCGTGCCTGAGGTAAGAATCGGATGAAACCAATGAGAAAGTTCGGCCCTAGGGGCCGGCGTGAGTGAGGTATGACTCGTATTGACCCTAAGGTAGGCTTCGAGCTCAGTGGAAGGTATGGCTCTGGTATGACTCGTATGGATCCGCGTAGGATTCGACCCTAGTGGCTGGCATGGCTGAGGTACGACTCGTATAGTCCTCCTAAGAGAAACTTCGAACCCAGTCGTTAGCGTGCTTGAGGTATGAATCATGTGGGTCCAGGGTTCATATACCGAGTGGCTGGCGTGGCTGAGGTATGACCCACATGGATTCGAAGATAAGTTTCTACTCCAGTGACCGGCGTGGCTGAGATATGACTCGTATGGCGCCTGGGAGTCGAACCCAGTGGTTCAGGTATGTCTCGTATGGATCCGAAGAGAGTCATCGAATTCAATGGCTGGTGTGGCTGAGGTATGACTCGTATGGCTCTGAAGAGAAGCTTCGACCCCAGTGACGAGCGTGGCTGAGTTATGACTCGTATTGAGCCTGGGAGTCGACCACAGTGGCCGGCGTTGCTGATGTATGATTTGTATCATCTACCGAGTAGCAGTAGCTAGCGTGGTTGTGGTATGACTCGTATGGATTCGAAGAGAAGTTCGACCTCAGTGAAATTCATGGCTGAGGTATGACTCGTATGGATTCGAAGAGAAGTTCGACCCCAGTGAAATTCATGGCTGAGGTATGACTCGTATGGATTCGAAGAGAAGTTCGACCCCAGTGAAATTCATGGCTGAGGTATGACTTGTATGGATTCGAAGAGAAGTTCGACCCTAGTGAAATTCACGGCTGAGGTATGACTCGTATGTATTCGAAGAGAAGTTCGACCCCTGTGCAATTCATGGCTGAGGTATGACTCGTATGGATACGAAGAGAAGTTCGACCCCAGTGAAATTCATGGCTGAGGTATGACTCGTATGGATTCGAAGAGAAGTTCGACCCCAGTGAAATTCATGGCTGAGGTATGACTCGTATGGATTCGAAGAGAAGTTCGACCCCAGTGAAATTCATGGCTGAGGTATGACTCGTATGGAGCCTGGGAGCCGAACCCAGTGGCCGGCTTGGCAGAAGCATGATTCTAATAACATATCCAGTAGCTGTGACCGGCGTGCTGAGGTATGACTGATATGGATCCGAAGAGAAGCTTCGAACCCATGGCTGTGTTATGAGTCTGTGGAGTCTGAGATTCGAACCCAGTGGCTGGTGCGGCCGAGGTATGACGTTTATGGATCCGAGGCTGCTATACCGAGTAACAGTCGCAGACGTGGCTTAGGTATGACTCGTATTTATCAAAGAGAATGTTACCAGCGTGGCTGAGGTTTATCTCGTATATATCCGAAAAGAGGCTTCGAACTCAGTGGCTGAGGTATGATTCGTATGGAGCCTTGAATTAAAACCCAGTGTCTGGCTCGACCGAGTTATTACTCGTAGGCACGAATAAAGGCTTCGTACCCATTGGCCGGCGTTGCTGAGGTATGGCTTGTATGGTTCCGAGGCTCATATACTGAGTAGCAGTGGCTGACGTGGTGAAGGTATGACTCGTATGGATTCGTAGAGAAGGTTCTATCCCAGTGACCGGCGTGGCTGAGGTGTGACTCGCATGGATAAATGAGTTGAATACAGTGGCCGGCGTTGCTGATGTATGATTAATATCCTATACAGTGTAGCAGAGACGGCGTGGCTAAGGTATGCCTCGTATGGATCCGAATAGAAGCTTTGACCACATTGGCTGGCGTGGCTGAGTTGTGACTTGTATGGACCCGAGGCTACTATACCGAGTGGCCGGCGTGGCTGAGGCATTATTGATTTATTGAACTTTATTTTGAAAGGGTCAAACATTGAGCACGCAGGTCAGTCTTGCATTCGGCCATTCCAATGACTCATATAGAGCCTGGGACTCGATTCCATTGGCGAGTGGGGCTAATGTATGACTTGTATCCTATATCGAGTAGCAGTGGTCGGCGTGGCTGACGTGTGACTCGTATGAATTTGAAGAGAAACCTCGAACCAATTGGCTGGTCTATGACTTGTATGGAGTTTGGGATTTGAACCTAGTGGTTGGGGCGGCCGAGTAGTGACTTGTGTAGACACAAAGAGAGGCTTCAAACACAGTGGCCTGCGTGGCAGATGTATGGCTTTTATGGATCCAAGGCTACTATACCGACAGACATTGGTTGGCGTGGCTGAGGTATGACTCGTATTAAGCCTGGCAGTCGAATCCATTGGCCGGCGTGGCTAATGTACGTCTCGTATCCTATACCGAGTAGCAGTTGTCGACGTGGCTAAGGTATGCCTCAGATGGATCCAAAGAGTAGCTTTGCCCCACTGGCCGGCGTAGCTGAGGTATGCTTTAGATGGATCCAAAGAGTAGCTTTGCCCCACTGGCCGGCATGGCTGAGGTGTTGACTCGTATTGATCCCAAGAGCGGCTTCCAGCCTAGCGTAAGGCGTGGCTAAGATATGACTCGTATGGATCCGAAAAAAAGCTTCGACCCCAGTGAACGGCGTGGCTGAAGTCGACTCATATAGTCCCTAAGTGTCACAGAATACTGGAAGGTTGTTGACCCTACGATAAAAACAAAACAGAGATCGCCTCCGTCGCGAGGTTATTGAAGGTTATTGACCCTAAGATCAAAGAACAGAGATCGGCTATCAAACCAGCTACCACTTGTTTGTCGTAAGACGGGGGCCGATAAACCACGATCACAACGCTTTGAACACAGAAGAATGAGTAACGATCAAGCAATATCACAACTCTTTGAAAGGGAAGACGGAGTCCCGAGAAAACATCATCGGAGTATTTTTAAGTACGGGAACGTATGTCCGTGATCCAGAGAAACGAGTCGATATCAAAGGATAGTCATTGATGTCCCGAAAAGATCGTTTATCAAAGGAGATTGTCGGCATGTTGTTGTATGAAGATCAAAAGACAGGAGAAGAGAACAGGGGGCTACTTGGTGGAGTATACCAGTATAGTCCTACATAGCCAAAGCATAAATGGTCTGAATATACAATTTAACTTCAGTGTGCTACGATGTCTACAACAAGAGGAAGTGTTGATCTATTCTTGGTCTAGTACGAAAAGGGATTTACAATGTTCCGCGTTGTACTGGATGTGCATATGTATTCCCAATTCAAGCTGAGGATAGTGATTATAAGGTAGTAGTGATGTAGAGTAGAATTCGAGATTAGCGAATTTCCGTGTGTGACCAAAGTATCGAGTGATGGCAGCATTTAGCTGAGGAGTAATTTAGTGGGTCGAGTAAGGTGTCAGGGCACTCGATAGAATACGTACTATGACACGAGAAGAGAGGCAGAAGGGGGGGGGGGGGGTGGGGTGTTAAGGATAAGTCTATGTTAATAGATTCTAGTAGAGGTGTTTACTGGGATGTCTGAGCTTTTCCTGTGACTTTTCCTTCTTTTACCTAGTCTTAAGTTATGTGAAGAACTCCTATGTCTTATTTCAGAGGTCAGTTCTCTGAATATATCGAGGTTTCTAACTGAGAACGGCCGTAAGCCTACTCTCACCTCTAATGAATCTGAGTTAGGTTGATATCACCTGGTATTGTCTCTTCGAAAGGTTCAAATTGAAAGTGCAATAGCTACACTCCTGAGAAGAAGGAAATTACCATATTCTGGTGCAGTGTGACCTAACATCAAGATTTGAGTCTTGTATCATAACTAAGGTCAGACAGTTCTTGAACTAAAGGAAACTTAGAATGCAGTTATGAAGGAGAGACTGACAACATAATATATTTCAAACAAACAAAGAACTAAATGCCATAATTGTTCACATGAACTATCATATACATGGAAAGCCTGTAACTCTAGAACATGTTCCCAGCGTAACAGAACATTTCGTGAAATAAATGAAAGCAGTGTGTCGGTGATATATCTCTAGACAGTGATTTGGTTGTTCGTTCATACATAGACGATAGTACATTCAAGTGTACTGGATGTGTAGACATTACCTGGACTATAAGAACTTTCATTTTATTGGATGTATAAAACTGAAAGACACGACCTACAAAGATCAGTCAAGGGTTAACATACTGTTTCAAACGTTTTCAAGGAGATATTGTGAAGAAATCAACATCATTCAGAGATACATTCTTTACACCTACACTATACACACCCATAACACATTTTATTCATTAAATAATTTTAGTATTTATTGGAGGAAAGTGTTGTGTGGGTATGTTCTAGAGGAATGTGAAGAGGAGTATGGTCTTGTGGTAATAGAGCGAGAGAGAGAGAGAGAGAGAGAGAGAGAGAGAGAGAGAGAGAGAGAGAGAGAGAGATAGAGAGAGAGAGAGAGAGAGAGAGAGAGAGAGAGAGAGAGAGAGAGAGAGAGAGAGAGAGAGAGAGAGAGTGAATAAAATTCTGGAAAGTGAGTGCGTAGACAAAGGTCCGGCAATAGACCCAAAACTTAAAAAAGGTAAGTTTGAAGTGTGCTTGTTGATTCTACTGTCCCCCCTCCCCCAGAGACGACAAGTGACATTAAATGGGGAAACGTCCATGGGATATATGGTGACATTGCATTAATATATGTGAGTGACATTACATTAATGTTGGGGGCATTATAGCCGAAAAGGTAAAGATCCAGATAGGGTTAATGTGGATAGGTGTTAAGACACATTACATACCTGTTCACACTTTACAAGTCTACATAAGTCTTAGTCCTAAATCTCCTCTTGTCGTTGAGAGATTGTTTTGTGGTGTACAGTGTGGTGTTATATATAGATAGTAATTTTAGACACTGTGTATTTACATATTGCCTTGGGGTTTCTATATTCAACCTGCTGAAACACCTTCTTAAACTATGGCCATTCATAAACTAGATATGGCAGAATTGAGGGAAAGGGGTGAGGGAATGAGCTTGTCCGGTCAGGCATTATCGGAGTTTATACAGGCGGTGGAAAGAGAGTTTCGTCAGGCAGAAAAAGAAGATTGAAAGGCAGAGTTAGAGCTTAAAATGATGGATTTGAAGACAAAAAGAATGGAAGCTAAACAGGCCACCAAGAGACTGGAAGTCGAACAGGCCAACAAGAGACTGGAAGCTAAACAGGTAACCAAGAGACTAGAAGCGGAGCAAGAAGGTCAGAAAAGATAGCATGAGTACCGCATGCGAGAGCTTGATCTCAAGAAACAAACTAAGTGAGAAGCTGATGGGGCAGAAGGAGGATCATCTTCCCATGGATCATCCAACATGAGTGGACATGGTTACCATGCCATGACGTTTCCTTTAGCTGTCTATGAGAAAATTAAAGAAAGAATTGACCAGTACGTGAAACGCTTCGAGGCCATGTCTGTCGCTATGGGTCTGGATAGAGACAAATGTTGTCTTAAATTGTCCCAGTGAATACGCGGAACCGGTTACGAGGTTTACTCCCGCCTACCATCAGGACATGAGAATAACTACGAAGAATTGAAAGCCGCCTTTGCTGAAACACTACGAGATCACCTCACAAACGTATCGGAAGAAGTTTCGATCAGCAAAAAGAGAGCCGGGAGAGCTATTCGCCGCCTACAGTATACGCCTGAAATCATACCTCCAAAAATGGATTTATTTGGCAGGGCTCACGCGGCACTATGAGAGTCTGGAAGAGCTCATGGTAGTCGACCAGATGCGAAAGCAAATGTCGAAACCTCTCAGAACATTCTTGGGAGAACAAGGGTCGGAACGGATTGATGTGGTGAATACGTTGGCAGACAGATTCGTGGAGGTAAATGGGGAGGCTGCGGAACCAAGTACGCAAACCACCAAAGGTCAGGAGAAACAAGACCGAAAGAAATCTAAGAACTCGGAATACAAGAAAGTGGAACCTTACAAGAAAACTGCAATGGAAAGTTTGGAGAAGACGAAGCAGGAAGCTAGAGCACCTCGAATGATCCACCTAAACGACCGTGGTCTGAGAAGTGGTGTTCGATTTGTAAGTCGCCTTCTCACAATACGAAGAAGTGCAAATCAAAGGTGAAGAGCTCTCACTTCGCGGCATGCCAAGTGACTTCTAAGGTGGTTTTCACTAACAAGGCTGATGTCGGCGAAGAAACTCTGAACAAAGAGAGCGCACCGAAGTCCGGACGGAAAAACCTTGGAATGGAAAATGGTGCAAACACTGCAGGTGGAAAGCACACAATACTACAGACTGCAACTTCACAACATGCTTCGAGGAACCAAAAGAGGACTCCAAGGAAAAAGTCGAGGAGGTGGAAGACACTCCGAACCATGGAAAACCACCTGTGGTCGAGTTGATTGAGGTAAATGGCCAACAAGTCAACTGTTTATATGATACTGGCCTGGATGGAGAAGGTGTGATTTCTGCCGATCTGGTATACCCAGAACAACTCACAGGTGAGACCATGGAGATAAGCCTGCGACAAAGAGATCTGTCGCCATGAAGTTACCAATTGCTAAGGTGGAGTTTCGGTCAAGATATGTCACAGGCACAATCAGAGCCGCGGTATTGACTGATCCCATATTTCCCGTCATCCTCGGTTGCCGGTATGTCTTTTTGGGAATTCCCAAGGAACCAATCCACATGGGAGCTATGCAGACACGCTCTCAGAAGGAAAAGGATCAGGCAGAGACATTGGTCTCAAACCCAATGCCGGGGGAGTTGCGAACTGCCCGAAGTGAGGATGCAACCTTACGTCCTTGCTATAGGAAGCTGCAGAAAAGTGCTGACCCACAAAAACGAGGACACTACTACATGAAGAATCGGCTGCTCTATCGGAGAGCCGGAAAGGGAGACAACTTACACGGTTAATTGGTAGTCCCGAAAGCCTACCGTTCCCAAATTCTTCAGATGGGGCATGCCATTTCGTTCAGCGGACACATGGGTATGGCCGCGACCATGCTACGAATTTCCTGCCATTACTATTGTCCAGTAATGACTAGAGATGTACGTCGGTATGTAAAATCATGACCTGAGTGCCAGAGGGTGGCACCGAAACACTGGACAGCGCCGGTGGTCTTGCGTGAAATGCCCATCATGAACTCTCCTTTTGAGAGGGTAGCCATCGACATAGAGGGTCCTCTTCCAAGGACTAAGAAGAGGAAATTGTACATCCTCACAATGGTGGATTGCTGTTCGATGTGGGGTGAAGCCATACCATTGCAAACCATTGACTCGAAACAAGTGGCTGACGCATTGATGGAGGCCTTTACTAGATTAGGCTTCCCTAATCAGATTCTGACGGATAATGGGTCCCAGTTTTGTGGGAAACTCATGGAGGAGGTTTTTGGGGTATTCCACTGCAACCATATTCATACCAGCCCTTACCACCCTCAAGCTAATGGGCAAGTCGATCGTTTCAACGGCACGTTGATGACAATGCTCCGGAAACTGGCACATGAAAAACCTGATAGGTGGGATGAATACATCCAAGCATCACTTTTCGCCTATCGGGAAGTGCCTCATGGCTCAACAGGATTACAGCCAGCTACCCTGCTGTTTGCTCGTCCCATTAAGTGACCATTGGAGGCCTTGTTGAGGAGTTGGACGGAAGAGGGGACGTCAAAACAAGTGATCTCTTCTTAAAAATACGTGGAGGAACTGAAGGAAAAACTTCACACAGGGCTGGGCTCTGGCGACTCGAAATTTGAGAAAGGCCAGAAAGAGACATGCTGCGTACTACAACCGTAGGTTTAGAGACAGATCTCTTGAGGTGAGAGACAAAATTTTGTTGCTACTCCCAACGGGAACCAACAAACTGGAGATAGGATAGCAGGGACCATTTCCCGTCGAAAGGATGATATCCAGAACCAACTATCAGATCCGGATCCGGGGAAAGTCGAAGATTTTCCATATTAATCTCCTGCGGAAATACGAAGAGAGAACCGATGAAGGAGCAGCTCATCTCATGGCGATGGCAGTAGCAGTGGAGACTGAAACAGGACCAGATGACGGAAGGGAGTATCCACTAGTGCACCAGAAAACTTATCGGGAGGTGCAGGTGATCTGACTATTCAGGAGAGGGAAAAGATTGCCCAGGTTCTCAAGTCTCATAAGCAGATCCTTACGGATAACCAGGACGGACGGAGCTGGTCGAGTTCGAGATGACCTTAACCACGCAAGATTCTGTCCGCCAAAAAGTCTACCCAGTGCCATTTTCTAAAGAGAAGGCTTTGGAGGAGGAGGTACAGAAACTGCTGGAGGATGACGTGATTGCATCATCCACATCCCCATATAATGCCGGAGTGGTGTTGTTTCGCAAACCAAATGGAGAAAACCGGTTGTGTATAGACTATAGACTCTTGAATAGTCACCCCCAGTTTCAGGTGGAACCTTTGCCGAATCCAACCCAGTTATTCGCTAGGCTCCATAAGGCTAAGTACTTCTCTAAAGTAGATCTGAGTCGGGGTTATTATCAGATCCCGGTCAAACCGGAAGTTCGACCCCTGCTGGCCTTCAGTACCCCCAGTGGACACTATGAGTTCAAAGTCATGCCCTTTGGACTCAGCAATGTGCCTAGTGTGTTTACTCGCATGATGAGAGCATTGTTAGATCCCCTACGGGATCCATCCATTATCTCGTTCATGGATGATATACTGATTGCCAGTGAAGCTTAGATGATCATTTGTCGTCCATGGAGAGAGTGTTCAAGAGGCTCCGGGAAGCAGGGCTTACCGCGCGCCCAACCAAGTGCATGGTTGGTTACCATACTCTCGAATTTCTAGGTCATACCATCACTCCCGGAAAAATTGTCCCAGAGGAGAAGAACCTGGAAAGAGTCAGACGAGCTCCAGACCAAAAACGAAGAAAGATGTGAGATCCTTCCTATCGTTGTGCTGGTTTTATCAGAAGTTCATCCTGCATTTCACCGAACTGGAAAATCCATTAACGGAAACCTTGAAAAAGGGATACCCGGATACAATTGTATAGACGCCAGAATGTGAGGGTGCCTACAGTCAGTTGAAGGAGGCATTGGTGAATAAACCAGTTCTACAGCTCCCCGACCTTTCAAAACCCTTTGTGCTGAGAACAGATGTGAGTGGTATGGGAATTGGAGCAGCCTTGTTACAGGAAGGGAGAGGAGACGCTTTGGTTTTGAAACCAGTGGCCTACCGGCTGAAAAGAATTATTCGACAGTCGAGAGAGAATGCTTGTCACTCGTATGGGCAGTGCAAAAATTCCAGCCATATTTGTATGGAGTGCAGTTTATGGTCTAATCGGATCATCAACCCTTGATGTTCCTAGCCACCTCTCAGAAGCTCACCGCACGGTTGATGCGGTTGTCGTTGCTGTTGCAGCCGCACCACTTCAAGGTGGAGTATATTTCTGGTAGGGAGAATGTAGGAGCTGATTTCCTATCTAGACACCCAGCTTTTGAGGAAGAGGAATAGGTTGATGGAGAAGATATGGATGGAACCTCCAGTGAGGAGGAGTCGACGTGGTCACCTCTCTTAAGAGGGGGCCTATGTTACAGAATACTGGAAGGTTGTTGACCCTACGATAAAAACAAAACAGAGATCACTTCCGTCGCGAGGTGATTGAAGGTTGTTGACCCTAAGATCAAAGAACAGAGATCGGCGATCAAAACAGCTACCACTTGTTAGTTGTGAGACGAGGGCCGATAAACCACGATCACAACGCTTTGAACACAGAAGACGGAGTCACGATCAAGCAATATCACAACTCATTTGAAAGGGAAGACGGAGTCCCGAGAAAACACGATCGGAGGTCTTTTGAAGTACGGGAACGTATGTCCGTGATCCAGAGAAACGAGTCGATATCAAGGATAATCATTGATGTCCCGAAAAGATCGTTTATCAAAGGAGATTGTCGGCATGTTGTTGTATGAAGATCAAAAGACAGGAGAAGAGAACAGGGGGCTACTTGGTGGAGTATACCAGTATAGTCCTACATAGCCAAAGTATAATGGTCTGAATATACAATTTTAATTCAGTGTGCTACGAGGTCTACACGAGAGGAAGTGTTGATCTATTCTTGGTCTAGTACGAAAAGGGATTTACAATGTTCCGCGTTGGTTGAAAACAACGGGCATTTGTACTGGATGTGCATATGTATTCCAATTCAGGCTGAGGATAGTGATTATAAGGTAGTAGTGATGTAGAGTAGAACTCGAGCATAGTGAATTTGCGTGTGTGACCGTAGTATCGAGTGTCGGCAGCATTTAGCTGAGGAGTAACTTAGTGGGTCGAGTAAGGTGTCAGGGCACTCGATAGAATAAGTACTATGACACGAGAAGATAGGCAGAAGGAGGGGATGGGTGGAGATAAGGATAGGTCTATGTTAGGAGATTCTAGTAGAGGTGTTTACTGGGATGTCTGAGCTTTTCCTGTGACTTTTCCTTCTTTTACCTAGTCTTAAGTTATGTGAAGAACTCCTATGTCTTATTTCAGAGGTCAGTTCTCTGAATATATAGAGGTTACTTTCTGACAACGGCCGTAAGCCTACTCTCACCTCTAATGAGTCTGAGTCAGGTTGATATCACCTGGTGTTGTCTCTTCGACAGGTTCCAAATGAAAGTGCAATAGCTACACTCCTGAGAAGAAGGAAATTACCATATTCTGGTGCAGTGATACCTAACATCAAGATTTGAGTCTTGTATCATAACTAAGGTCAGACAGTTCTTGAACTAAAGGAAACTTAGAATGCAGTCATGATAAGAGAGACTGACAGCATAATATATTTCAAACAAACAAAGAACTGAATGCCATAATTGTTCACATGAACTATCATATAAATGGAAAGGCTGTAACGCCAGAACATGTTCCCAGTGTAATAGAACATTTCGTGAACTAAATGAAAGCAGTGTGTCGGTGATATATCTCTAGACAGTGTTTGTTGTTCGTTCCTACATAGACGATAGTACATTCAAGTGTACCGGATGTGTAGACATTACCTGGACTATAATAACTTTCATTTTATTGGATATGTAAAACTGAAAGACACGACCTACAAAAATCACTCAAAGGGTGAACATACTGTTTCAAAAATTTTCAAGGAGATATTGTGAAGAAATCAACATCATTCAGAGAGACACTTCACTGGGTGAGCGCATTCCAGTTCTGTGCTGTTGTGATATAACATGGCCGTTGCGTGATGAGAACTGTGATGTGGATCCTAGACTGTCAATCTTGTCTCACTTACACGATAGAATACACCACAGATGTCTTTACACCTACACTATACACACCCATGACACATTTTATTCATTAAATAATTTTAGTATTTATTGGAGGACAGTGTTGTGTGGGTATGTTCTGGAGGAATGTAAAGAGGGGTATTCTCTTGTGGTAATAGAGAGAGAGAGAGAGAGAGAGAGAGAGAGAGAGAGAGAGAGAGAGAGAGAGAGAGAGAGAGAGAGAGAGAGAGAGAGAGAGAGAGAGAATAAAAGACTGGAAAGGGCTTGTGTAGACCAAGGTCCGGCAATAGACCCAAAACTGGAAAAAGGTAAGTTTGAAGTGTGCTTGTTGATTCTACTGTCCCCCTAGAGACGACAAGTGACACTAAGAGACACTTCAAACCCAGTGGTCGGAATGCCAGATGTAAGACTCGTATGGATCCGGGGCTCATATACTGAGTAGCAATGCCTGGCGTGGCTGAGGTATGACTCGTATCGATTCGAAGAGAAGGTTCGACCTCAGTGACCAGCGTGCCTAAGGTATAACTCGTATTGACCCTGGGAGTTGAACCCATTGGCCTGAGAGGCTAAGAGTAGCTTTGACCCCAATGGCTGGCGTGGCTGAGGGTATTGACTCGTATAGACCAGAAGAGATACTTCGAACTCAGTGCCTGGTGGCTGAGATAAGATTTGTATGGATCAGCAGAAAAACCTTTAACCCATTGGCTGGGCAATGACTCGTATGGAGCCTGGGATTCGTACCCAATGGTTTGTGCCGAAGAAAGTGTTGGCCACGCGCAGATAACGATGGCTACATAATTCAAAGAGACGATGTTAATTGTCCTTGATCTTCCCAACGCCAAACTATTCTAGACATAAAGGCCAAGATTTGTGGTCTGAGCCAACCATGCGCATTGCAATCCCCTAAGATGAAAAGGTGTTGCTCCTTTCCTACTTAACTGACCACCTTGCTGAGGTCGTCATAAAACGTATGTTTATATTCTTATGCTGCGGTTAGTGTTGAAACTGTAAGGCTTATAATACGAACTGTGCCTAACTGGGCTTCAGTATTCTTTCAATGCCATCACTTGGTGGTATGATGGGCGTCAGCAGCTTGCTTTTGATAGCGAAGTCAACTCCAGCTTTCTGGTCTCTCCGCACAGCTTGCCATGCCAGTAGAAAGTAAAGTCCCTCTCCTTGATGTTTCCAGATTATGAGAGTCTGGTCTCTCCCAGAACGACAATGTATAGCCTCAGTCTGGGTGGTTCGTTGTTTATCAATGCTGTTTTGCGGGCATCGACACTCTCGTTTACATCGTCTACGATGCCAATGGTCATGGTTCTTACTTCCCATATTGCCAGCCTGAGTACTGGTCCCCCCCCCCCCCATGTTGTTAGGTGTATAAATTGTCGTCCATGTGTCAGGATTTTGTCCCAAAGCTCTACACACCCTCAGGAGCAGATTAACAGTGGTGATACAGAACCTTACTTATTGGCGTATGGCTGCCCAGCTTAGGCGGGTGGTAGCTGTATAGTGGGATACAATGATCTCTCCGACCGTCGGAAGCAACCTCTGACGCCTTGGTCTAGCCATTCGAGCATTAAGACTTATAACTGGTAACTGCTGCTTCCCGTGTTGTGTCACTGCTTTACGCGGTGCTGCTTGGGCCTGGGCAATTGAATGCGGAGAACCAGCAGTTTGCAGTAGCAAGTTCTTCCCTCTCCACGTCGCTTATGTTGACCAATGGAAAGACAGTAACCAATGCAACTTGGCAGCAGTGCTGTCGCAGTATTTGCCAGAACTATGTTTGTTTACAACATGGAACTCCCTCTCCGGATTTGTCCTCGGGGTTTACTCTTGAAGCTTTCCCCATCTAGGTATAACGGCAAGACAGCGGAAGTTTGAAATTTAGAGTTACCTCTCTTAGAGGGGATATCAACCAAGGCTGACGAGTCCCCTCTGCCTGGTAATTAATACGGAGGGAAGTCGCTCGGAGAGATCATTGTATCTCACTAGACAACTACCACCCGCCTAAGCTGGGCAGACACAAGTCAATAAGGTGCTGTCTCACCACGGTTCATTTTCTGCTGAGGGTGTGTGGAGCTTAGAGGCAAAATCCTGACACATGGACAGCAATTTATACATATATTAACATGGAAACAAAACCGACACTACGGCTGGCAACATTGGACATAAGAACCATGACCCTTGGCATCGTAGACGATCTAAACAATATTGTCGAGCATTTTTCCTTCTTAGCAGTGACCATACTGTGTAGATGACAGTAGTCATTGTCGTGTGTGAGAGATCCTTCGCCCAAAGTCGCTGACTTGAAACCATAACCAACAACTATATGTCGGCTGCTGCCAAGTCCGACCACCACAGCTCCCTGACTTCACGTTACCATGTTGGGGAGAGGGGCGGGGGGCACAACGGGAACTTTACTTTTCTACAGAGTGTCCCATAGGCTTGCAGATTGAAGGAGAGCCTTACATCTCCTTTGATAGAGGATACCCCTACCCCGCTACCGTAGGACTGGTATTATAATAGAGCAAAGCGTCGAACTCATCTCAACACTTTGAATTGGATGTGTGCACTATGACAGACCAAGGGGAAGACCTAGAAAAAAGTATCTGGATGGCTTGGCCTTGTGGAATGGTCGAGACAGAAACACGGAACTGATCCACGACTCTGGTGATCGAGTGAGATGGCATAACATGACCGCCCACGCTTACCGGCATGGCACATGATGGATGGATGGATGGACTATGACAATGTATTATATTGACTAGAACTACATGTGTTAGAATTCATGCATCATCTTAGTTTCTGCGTCATAAGCATAAGAATTCACAGTTCCCTACCTACTGAAATAGTATTTTCTCATGATGCTGTTAATCTTAAACGTTATATTTTGTTTAATCTTTAACCAATTAAAAAACCACTGCATTTACAACACGATTGTGTATTATGTTCTAGTATCTATTAAGGTTTATCTAAATCAAATTCCTAGACGATCTAGACATCTAACGTTTAAGTGCTGCCAAGGAGGAAAAGACGATGGCATGACAGTATGTGACTTCGTGACTGAAGCTCGATCTTCCAGTTGTAGTTTTTATTTCCCCAAAATGTGTACGTTTACCATTAACACTGTTTCATGTGAAATGTTTTCGTGAAACTCCCTATAGGCTTGGCTTTTGCGGGAAAATCTGGTACGGAGATATCCGAGCTAACTTTAGCCTCGGGGAAGCCGCTGAAATTCGCTTGTTCAGGATGGTTCTAATCCTTTCTAGTTGCTATGAGTTTGGGCTGGCGTTAAGAACTCGACGACCCCTGGACTGAACCTAGATGGGATTCTCGTGGGAAGAACCCATGAATCTCGAGAAAAGTAATTTTCTCCAGAAACTGCAAACTTCTGCGGGCCTCGAGAGTAGGCTCTTGGGCAAGCCGAAGACCGTCATTTTCAGTAACTTCTTGTTACCGACTTGACGTGAGTTTTCAGACCAGGGTTGTCTTCATGGCGCTTTCCAGCACCCGACAACAATTTGGCCGAGTGCAGCATTGGTTCCCTCTCTAAGGTAATACATCTATTACTGCTTTACTTGCCTTGTATAATTTTGCCTTACGCGATTATCAGTACCGCTCTAATCGTGTTGTTTACTATGCCATCTAATGAATATTAATTTCGTACTATCGATCGATTCTAGTCGTACAATGGGAACGACAGCGGGGCGGTTTATTTATCAGTTTTTTCTTTGAATATTGATTTGAAATAGTGATTGAGTGAAGTCCTTTAGTACAGGTCTGTGTTTGCTCAATAGATAGATTATTTGTGTGATTTAGGAACTGGCATTTATTTGTGAGAGCGCAGGATAAACACGGTGATAGCAGTTACTGAAGTCAGTAAGCAGTGAATAACAAGGAGAGGTCTAATTCCCAGTGCTGTTCCAGCGGACATGACAGAATTAATTAAGGAGAGTGATGTGTTAGGACGTTTCTTGATTAATCCGCAGGTTACAGTGCATACAAGAGCGTCAGTTAGGTTATGCGCGAGTTATAGAACCGCATACTGATGTGGGTTTGTTCCTCGCGATTCAGACTGAATATCGAAGTGATTGTGGTGCTGATTTACTCAGTGTTGTGGTGGTGTGTATATTCCACGCGATTCCTGAGTGTGTTCAGCACGCTTCTTGGAGCGATAGCCTGTGTATCTGCATCGCCATTCCTAGGGGAATGTTAGGACTTCTATTCTGCACAACCCCACTTACTCTTATGGTCTTGGGATAACTCTACTTGGGTTAGGGCGATGAGGAAGGGGGTTATTCTTCGCCTTGAGAGAGTAGAGAAACCTTGAGATTGGATGCCAAGAGCATTCTAAATAGGAGATGACTGGTCCTAGCAGACCAGTGTAACAGTTCTTGCTTGACCACCCCTAATTAATGGGGTGAGGGAAAGGGGTGCATGCAGTGCTATCATGTACAATACTAATAATACTCTTTGCCTTCCAGGTAGAGGAGTTAATAAGGAGGGTTTCTCTTGGGTCTGGGACGGAGAGACCAGAAGAGAACCCGAAGATGATGATGATGACGATGATGATGATGATGATGATGATGATGATGATGATGATGATCATGATCATGATCATGATGATGGTGATGATGATGATGATTATGACGATGATGATGATGCTGCTCTTTCTATGTTGAAGATGCTCCCGTAAGCCGGAACGTACGGCTTACAAACATTGTTTACTGAAGGCATAATATTAATGATTCTGATGTATGCATGTATGTCAGAGTTGTTATCGAATGCTTTCACTCAGATCCTATCCTTGCAGGGGTCAATAGTCCACCTTTACAAACGTAAAGGAAACCGCCAATCCTGTGACAACCACCACTGGCATCTCCTTGCTTTCAATTGCAGGGAAGATACTCTCCAGAATTCTTCTCAATCGCCTCACAGCCCATCTCGATCAAGGTCTTCTTCCCGAGAGTCAATGTGGTTTCAGAAAAGAACGTGGAACTGTTGACATGATTTTCGCTGCAAGGCAGCTGCAAGAGAAATGTCAGGAACAGAACCACGAAATGTTATCCACTTTCATTGACCTTACCAAGGCTTTTGATACAGTCAGCAGAGAAGGACTGTGGAAGATTATGGCAAAATATGGCTGTCCACGAAAGTTTGTCCAAATAGTGCGGCTATTTCATGATGGCATGCAGGCAAGAGTACAGGAAAATGGTGAACTGTCTGAACCCTTTCCTGTCACCAATGGAGTGAAGCAAGGATGTGTCCTGGCACCAACACTGTTCAGCCTCATGTTTTCAGCCATGTTGATGAATGCCTTCGAGAACGACAGCATTGGAATAGACATCAACTACCGTATGGATGGAAAGTTATTCAATCTCAGAAGGCTGAAAGCTAAAACCAAAATTAACAGCGACACCGTCAGAGAGCTCCTGTTTGCTGATGATTGCGCTCTATATGCCAACTCAGAGGCGGACATGCAACATAATGTTTCAGCTTTCTCTTATGAATGTGCCAACTTAGGGCTTAATATCACCTTGGAGAAGACTGTAGTTATGTACCAGCCAGCTCCAGGGAATAATCACACTGTGCCGAATATCAAAGTGAATGATCATAGACTAAGTGTTGTGGACAAATTCACCTATCTTGGCAGCACTGTGTCACAAGCTGCCACAATTGATGACGAAGTGAATGCAAGAATCTCCAAGGCCAGTGCGGCCTTTGGCAGACTGTACAAGAATGTATGGGACAGAACTGGAATAAGCCTGCAAACAAAGTTAAAAGTCTACAAAGCAGTTGTATTATCCACACTGCTATATGCTTGTGAAACCTGGACTGTTTATCAGCGACATGCTAGGAAATTAAACCACTTCCACACAGTCTGCCTAAGGAAGCTACTGAAGATTAAATGGCAAGTCAAGATTCCAGACACTGAAGTCCTAGAAAGAGCATCCATGCCCAGTATCCACACTAAACTGATGAAAAATCAGATTCGTTGGGCTGGTCACTTGACTCGCATGCCAGATCACAGGCTCCCTAAACGAATTGTTTACAGAGAACTGCGTTGTGTTAAACGCTCCCAAGGTGGCCAGAGGAAACGCTTTAAAGACACTCTGAAAATTTCACTGACTGCTTTTGGAATTCATCATGACACATGGGAGGCTGCAGCCAGAGACCGAAATTCGTGGCGTGCATCATTACGCAAAGGTGCAGTCATATGTGAGGCAACCAGGACTGCAAGAGCTGTGAAGAAAAGGCAGGCCAGAAAAACCACTGCAGGAAATCCTCCTCCAGAGACGTCAAGCATTCTTTGCCCACATTGTCAAAGAACATTTCGAGCCAAAAAAGGCCTTATCAGCCATCTTAGAACCCACGGCTCCACACCTCCAACCCCACTGTATGAAATGAATGGTCATCATCATTCTTGATGGACAAACAACATCCTTGCAGGGTCTGCCTTCTGTTGTTGGAATCCAGATACACATACTGAGGTGGAGAACCATGGCTATTGGTTCAATCCAGTGATACCACCAACTAATTGTTGTTACACTGCTAGCCAGCCACATCAGTCCCCTCAATGGATGTCCAATTGAAGACTATGCTTTTCAAAGCACATAACCTATACCATCGACAGGGCATTCTTCATCTCAGGTGAGAGAGAACCTTAGCCTGAACTGCAGTATGGCTACCTCATTGATAGGCCATACCTTTTGGCGTCGTGAATGACTTTACTATTGCAATCTTAACTAGGACGCCAAAAGATATAATCACATCTTAAGTGATTGTAGTGGTGTGATCTTAGATATGATATGCACTCTCAGTGGTAAGATCCAGATGGGATCCGACCAGTCAGTTCAGTAACCGCCCATAAAATTTGACATTTATCATAATAGTGGCGATGGAGTTTAAGCTTCCTACACTGACCCTGATCGGGATACCTTGAACATTAGAACACAAGTTTTAACTACCTAGCTCCAACGGAGTCACCTTAGACTGCTTCACCGGGAGATGCCTAAGGCTATAGGGTCTCCCCAGTCTCTCGTTGTCTTGTGATCTACTACGCAATTCTACAGTCAGCTCGAGCACGAAGAGATCCGGGTGAGGCATCTGTGTCGACCAGACCTACGCACACGACAGAGTCCCACTTGCCTGATGATGATGCCAGGATCATCACTCATTCTTCTACACCTTGTTGTCCTAGCTGTACATATACCTACTCTCTATCTCGATCTATATCCTTCTTATCTGGACGATCTTGTATATTAATATATGTGTGTGTGTGAGAGAGAGAGAGACAGAGAGAGAGAGAGAGACAGAGAGAGAGAGAGAGAGAGAGAGAGAGAGAGAGAGAGACAGACAGACAGAGAGAGATGAGCTCGTTCGTCCTTTCATTCCCTTTCCATTGCATATTACTTACTGAATTAGGTATCACACATTCGTGTTCCACAGCAAGTTACGTTTGTTTTCTTTTCTTCATCATTTTAATCGCTTAATGTAATATGTATTCTCTTTTCATATAATTTTACTATTGTATTTGATAATAATATATATCTTTCCACAGCAACTTTGCGATTGAGGGGTTTGAATATTGCTATAACTACTATTTATGTCTGCATGGGGTCAATTTCTGCAAGAGTTGGCTACCTGGGAACATATACAGATATATTCTTCCAGAGAACAATAACTTCACACTTGTCTACAGTTATACTTCCCCGTCAAACTTTGAGGTGAGAGACAAGGACAATCATATACATATGTACTGATGCTTACTTATATGCCTAAAGAAATGGCTAAATCAATAAACACAACACCAAACACATACGCCACATGTAAATTACACGCACAAACAACACACACACACACACACAACGGACACACACACACACACACACACTACACACCAGAAATATCTATTCACACGTCGCACAGCACGTCACAAAACTCGTAATCCACATACGAGCACGAAAGCCCGCGAGCACACAACACACACACATACACACATACACACATACACACACACACACACTACACACAATACGCTCGAATCACATACAGTACTCACATACGCATACAACATTCACGTGAATACAACATTTTCTCATTGACACGCATACACCTACATTGATATTCAAGCGCAAATCGACACATACACACACACACACACACACACGCACACTCATGCACATACATAAATACATAAATTAATACATGCATGCATGCATCCATCAATCCATCCATCCATCCATCTACCAAGCCACCCACCCACCCACCCATCCATCCATCCATCCATCCATCCACACACACACATACACACACACACACACACGCACGCACGTACACACGCACACATACATACATACATACATACATACATACATACATACATACCTGCCTGCCTACCTACCTACCTACCTACCTACATACATACATACATACATACATACATACATACATACATACATACATACATACATACATACATACATACATACATACATACATACATACATACATACATACATACATACATACATACATACATACATATAAACATACATACATACATTCAGGCAGGCAGGCAGGCAGACAGGCAGGCAGACAGGCAGACATGCATACATACATGTGTTGTTGTTTGTCCATCAAGAATAATGATGACCATTCATTTCATCCAGTGGGGTTGAAAGTATGGAGCCGTGAGTTCTAAGATGGCTGATAAGGCCTATTTTGGCTCGAAGTGTTCTTTGACAATGTGGACAAAGAATGCTTGACGTTTCTGGAGGAGGATTTTCTGCTGTGGTTTTTCTGTTCTGTCTTTTCTTCACGGCTCTTGCAGTCCTGGTTGCCTCACAAGAGACTGCACCTTTGCGTAATGATGTACGCCACGAAAGGATGAAGAATGACTTGCGCGATGAATTGGATTAAAGTGAGGAAGAGTTGCGCAATTCGTCGACCTCACTCTCTTGCCTGAGTCCATCTGAATCCAGTGGCAGGACTAGTCAAGACGACTGGAGACGAATACAGGTGCAGTGAATGACCAGGGCGCTCTACGTGCCTTGCCGTGCTCATTACGCTCCACAACGCTTTGCAGGTAAACGCCGTCTTGCCCATTGAATCAGGAATGATTTCTTTCGCGCAGTCTGCCGGATCCTGTCTTCACAAGCTGGGTAGGCATACCCTACTTCACCGCTTCGTTTGACACCAAATCGGCTACCCGCGCCTGGTTTAGCCAGCCTCTCACAGCTGTTGCCCGAGGGGTGGCCGCTGTCGCATGCTTATTGTTTCGAATATCATACTGTTCCTCTCTTGTATTATCATGCATGTTTTTCACATAGTCTGACCAAGCATTTAAATTAGGATGTTTTTCCATTACGACTTTTGCCATTATTAGTTTGTAGGCAACCCATTGATGTGTGTGTGTTCTTTCCTTAGCGATGTCGTGAATTCGTTTGTGCATTAATTTAATATTCCGGGTGTTGTGTTGGTGTTCAATTTCACTGCAACTTTCCTCAAGCTATGCTTCTTTTGCATCTTTGCACAGTTTCCTAATTTGCACGTGCCTCTCTTCATATTTTTCATGGTTATTTTGTTATTACTTCTTACTTCCATGAGTTTTAAGACGTCAACCGTCATCACATTTTTACTTCCCATCATCTTCATGTTTGGTGACATTTGTTTCTGCAGCTTGTCTGACTGAATTCTTCAAAATGTCCCATTAGTCACTGGCGTGTTGAAGTAGAATTTTCAGATCGGACACTGCATCCAATCTGTTTTATTTTTTACCTCTTCGTGTAACGTATCTTGTATCTCCTCACACGTCAGTGCACGTAGATCAATTTTATTTTAAATTGTTTGTGTATATTTAACTGTCTTTAATTGAATATTTATATCGCTTATGACTAATATATGATCACCGCAGCAGTCTACGCTTCGTGTAGTTGCTGCGACTTTTAAGGCATTTCGAAATTCCTCTGTTGATGAGGATGCAATCATATGGTCAGTCTCTTCCATGTCCACAGTCCCCTTGGATGTTGTTGATACCATTTGTTTCCAATAATCATATCATGCTGTTTTACTCACTGTACCAGTATGCACACTCTTTCATTCTGTTCCCATTGTGCATACTTGCCTACTGTGCGTACGTCCTATTTATTTCCAACTTTAGCATTAAAGTCCCCGATTTAAAGCAACTATACATTAAAACATCAACGCATTGACACTTCCTAAAATATAAGACAAAACTGAGTGCTCAGATGTGAGAACAATCAGCCATTTGATTCACCTTAATAATACTACGGAAGATCAAACATGTCGTAATGCAACATAAGACATGCATTGCAGTTTAGGGAAACATTTTTGGCAGAAATGTTAGCTACAAATAGAATATGATTCGATATGTTGAGCAATGCAACTGGGGCTATTCATAACACTAAACACACCAGATATTTCAAGTGATGTTTTACTTTTATTTATTATTATATTATTTAGATACATGTCACGGCTTCGAAACTTGATGACAACCAGACGATTGATGTAGCTGTTGGAGGTTATGGTTCAAGCAAGTCGAAAATACGTATGGAGCCTGTCACATACCCGGGATATCTTTATAAAGACGCATGTGTAAGTTCACAATCTTCTTGATGGATCATGTTTCTGTCAGGTAAAATCAGTGGCAACCCAAAGACTAATGTTGCTGTCTGAAATATGATTATAGTATGCTTGTATATGATTATGGGATATGGTCACCATGTCGTTTCTATGACGCCGTTAAGTTCATGAAACATCTCGTGCACTTGTAAAAGCAGGTTTGGGTGTTAAATCCCAGATCAAAATATAGCATTGATCAAGCCCCAAGACATAATTAGTGTAGACTTAATGTTAATAGGTCCATCGCCGCGAACCATAGTTGGAATTTTGATTCATTTCATTTTGATATAATCCAACTCTTGTTTTTAGGGTAATTAAGAGTCATGTAGAAAATAGGGACATTATTATGAAGGGGTCTATTTATAATGAACTATGAACTATGTAAGGATAGCGTAGGCCTAATCCCACCCTGTCCAAATTTTATGTGTTAGATCATGGCCTATTGCACAACCCACTTGTTTCTGACCTTGGGAAGTGACCATACCAAAATCCAATGATGAAAATATTTTATGGCGTGAAGGGAGAAAACTATAATAAAGTCTCTCCGATAGACACAGGCCGTATTCGTGGGAAAGACAAAATGAACACAATTTATAATTTAGGTTTCCTCAGAATTCACCTCCAGCCAACGAATCATCCAGCGAACCAACCAATCAACCAACCAGCCAAACAACCAACCAGTCATCTAATTAATGATTTAACCAGCCAGTTAAACAAACAAGCAAGCAGCTAACAAACAAAATAATCAAACAACAAGTAAACAATGAACCAAACAACCAACCCATACACGATACAGGAAAAACAAAGAATTAACCAACAAAAGCAGCTTTCTAAGAAGCACAGTTGCAGTATTGGACATTATAAAATACAATAAGCATATGTATATGTTTTGTTATGGTGCGCTACAAATCGGAAACAAATACTTGAAAATTAAATAACATTAAAACAAAAGTTTTGGTCAAGAATACATATATATATATATATATATATATATATATATATATATATATATATATATATATATATATATATATATATATATATATATATATATAGTCGCATATAATGAAATAACATATAGATGTAATTTTCTTTCCCCCGAAAAGGTAGGGGGGGGGGGGGCAGGAAGGATCCGCTATTCACCATACGGTGACGTCCCAGACCGTCCAACTGACCACGAACTCAGTCCATCTGAGTGTGCATCTCTTGTGAAAGCGTTGCCTCCTACAGGCAAATGCTGGAAGAAAGAAGTGCCGGAGTGCGTCCCAGGAAAATAGACAGCACACTCGTGAAAAAGATAAGAAGTTAGAAGGTCTCATCCAGGGAGAACCCCACAGAGCTGAAAAGATTCAAGTCGATGTCCCATGTGGCGCACCCGAGCATCCTTCTGATAGTCTCATAGCGAGGATCAAGTTTCCCCCTGCCACTAAGAAGACTGAATAGACGCGACTAGATGAGACGTTGTCAGGAATTTGAGAGGATGAGCTAAAACACAAGTCAATAGAAGAGAAAGTGCACAGATTCGGAGAAATTTTATACCTCCACTCACTGCGTCAAATGGGTAGCAGCAAGAAAAATGAGGCAGTTAGTCCGCAGAAGACCAGGTGGCAGAAGCTGATAGAGGGGGTAATAGCGCAGAGGAAAGTTGCTCTGAAACGGTATAGAGCCGCAGCTAAGCATGAGAAGAGGGGTTTGCGCCAGGTTTGGCAAAATCTTAAAGCCAGGCACAATGCCCTCTATCGAGCGGAACGGTTCTGCAGGAACGGGCAGAAATCCCGGAAGGAATTCTTCCATTTCGGGAACCATGCATGATTGCGAGGGACTTGTTCAAGGGACGTCCTCATGAAGACGTACTTCGATGCTCAGCAGGACGTTCCATTTGGAGAGATTAGGGGGCTCAAGTTACCGAAGAAACCAACTATGGATTTCAACGCCAAGCCTCTGTTGTGGAGCGAGGTCGTGGCAGTAATCAAGAAAGAATGGGGAAAGTCTGCACCGGGGCCCAAAGTTGTGCCTTACAAAGTGTACAAGAGTTGCCCGAATGTCCTTAAGAAACTCCACCGGAAACTGATATCCGCGTGGGGAAAAAAAAACACATCAGCATGGAGTGGAATAAAGCTAACGGAATCTATATTCCCAAACAGCAAAACTTGGCTAGCATTGCCCAATTCAGGCCGACCTCTCTCCTGAACGTCGAGGGGAAAATATTCTTCTCAGTCATGGCCAGCCGAATCACGGCGTAATTGATAATGATGAAGAACAAAAGGATGGTATTCCTGGTGTCCCCGGATGCGAAGACAATGGCACTATGATGTGGAAAGCCACCCAGGGAGCGAAGATCAAGAATGAAGACCTCCAAGTGATTCTGTTAGATCTGGCATATACGTACGGGTTAGTGCCCCACGAGATGTTGTGGCATGCCCACAAAACGCATAACGCGCCCGAGGAGATTGGAGCAATGCCCATGCAGTACTTCTCGGGTTTCTCTCTCCTTTTCTTTGATCGACCTGTGGGTATTACCATGGGATGTGCGATTTAGCCGAAACTATTCGTCATGGTCATGCATCTGATCCTGGATGCGGAATCCGGGTACGCACACTGTCCAAAATTCAGCGAAGAACACAACATTCCGCCAATGAATGCCTTGATGGACGTTTAAGACCAACATGACACGAATGAGAGCGATGCTCTCAGCATCCTCAACTGACTAGACGATCTGACTCGCTGGTGCAGGATGAGCTTCAAGCAGAAGAAATATCAAGAACCCTGTTGATCATAAAGGGTAGAGCGGTGGAAAGGTTTTTCATGGTTTCCGGGCAGGCAATTCCTACCGTGGTAGAGGAACTAGTAAAGAGGTTCTGCCGTGTGTACTATGCAATCATGAAGGACATGTATGTGCTGGTAGAAATACACGAAACAGTGGCAAACGGTCTGCGTACCATCGACAAAAGCAGACTGTTATTTAAATTCAAGATCTACTGCCTCCAATGCATGCTTACCTCTATGACCCCTGCTGATATATGATGTAGGCATGGACACAGTGGGGGACTCGAGATGAAGATAATCAAATACATAAGAAAGTGGCTTGGAGCTCCATGATGTCTGACGAAGGTTGCACTATATTGCGAACAAAATAAGCTCGTCCTCCCGTCTTTGTCCGTTATGGAAGAATTCAAAGTCGAAAAAGCCAGGTTAGCTATGATGCTGAGCGAGTCTCCAGATGAAACAATCAGTACCTCACAACCCGCGCTTATAACGGGAAGGAAGTGGAAGGTCGTCAGCACAATCGAAGCTGCCCAATCACCACTTAAACTGAAGGAAGTCAAGAGTCACACCCAGTCGGATAGAAGGGTTTCGGGCACCATGACAGGGCTCCGATGTGGTCTCTGAGGTCTCTGGCGACGAACAAAGAACGCAGATATATAGTGGTTCAGGAGATTCGCGAGGAAGAGGACGAAAAGAGAGTACAAATGGCTGCCCACAGGCGCAGCAGTGCCATTGGATGTCATGGGAAGAGATACAACTGAAGTTCCTAACCTGGAATGAAACATGGCGTGTGGCACTTGCCAGGGATCTGTTTTCAGGCTCGCTCGTTGCAGATTACTGACACTCTTCACGAACAAACAAGTAGTAATTATGACAAACGGCAGACTCCAGCGTCCTAGTTGATGATCACCTTTTACTATCGATAATGTCAGATCACACATTCGACCACTGTCTCATTGTGCTCACAATTAGTCAGAGGGTAGATGGACTTTCATCATCATCAAGTGCCGTGCCAGCTGGCGTAGGCGTTCATGGCTCTGCATAGATCTCGGTCTTTGGTTTTCTGGATCAACTCTGCTGCTGATATTCCTCCATGCCACCGTCACAATCCATCCAGCATCATTTCTCTTGGTCTGCCTCTGCCTCTCTTCCCCTCGATCTTTCCAGTTGTTACGATGTTCTCCAATGCCTCTCTTCTCATCACGTGACCGAAGAAAGATGTTTGTCTCTGTCTTATTGTTGTATATAATGTTCTAGTTTCATTAGCCTGTTTCAGGCAGTCGTCGTTAGTTACTCTGGCAGTCCAAGGAATTCGCAACATTCGTCTCAGGAACCACATCTCTGTTGCTTCTAGTTTCTTCTTAATTTGTTCATTTACATTCCAAGATTCACTGCCATACAGCAAAACTGGTTCTACATAGCATTTCAACACTTTCTTTCTTACATTCAGTGATAGTGACTTATTGCATAAGATACTCTTCATTTTCTGAAATGCGGCTTTTCACTGCCCTATTCTGCTCCTAATCTCTGTTGTACATCTTCCATCTGATGTTATAAATGCCCCTAGGTATCTAAAATTATCCACTTGGTTAAGGATTTTCCCTTCTATTTCTATGTCACATTTTGGTATCACCATTTTCTTTGATATTACCATTGTTACTGTTTTCTTGCTATTCAAGGAGAGTCCTTTCCTTGCACTCTCTGTTATTACAACGTCTAATAATTGTTGTAGGTCTGTTGAGTTATCCGCCACCAATACTGTGTCATCTGCATAGAGTATATTATTTATATTATAACCTACAACTAGTATTCCTGGCATCTCTTTGATCTCTCTCATTATTACTTCGCTATACAGGGAGAAAAGATCTGGTGACAAGACACACCCTTGTCGTAATCCTAGCTTTATCTGTTCGTAACTACCCTCCTTATTTCCCATTTGAATTGCTGCTACTTGGTTCCAGTAAATATTCTTTATTATTCTTAAATCTTTTCCATCAATATTGATATCTTCCAACATTTTTATCAGTTCATCATATTTTACTTTATCAAATGCCTTAGTATAATCTATGAAGCACAAATATATGTCTCTCTGTTTCTCTATTGACCTTTCTATTAGTGTCCGTAATGTATAAATTGCATTGTTTGTGCCCTTTCCTTCCACACATTCATACTGTTCTTCACTAATTTCCATTTTTATTTTCTTTTTGGTTCTTCTCATTATGATTCTGAGTAGAAGCTTAGTGATATGGTTTATAAGGTTAATTGTACGAAAATCTTCACAATCAATTGCTCCTAGTCTTTTTGGTACAGCTATAAATACAGATTTCAGCATATCACTAGGTAAATATGCACTGCTGTAAATACCATTCAACATTTTGGTTAATATATCTACTAAAAATTCTCCCAATACTTCTAATTCTTCTATTGTGATTTCATCTGACCCAGCTGTTTTTCCTTTCTTCATACGTTTCATAGCGTCAGCGACGTCTTCTTTCAGAATAGGTGGACCTTCTAAGTAACTATCTTCTGTTAATTCTCCCCTTTCTCCATCATATAATTCTCTTATATACTAATTCCACCTCATTATGGCACCTTCCTCTAATAATATCTATCCTGTTTTTGATTTCAAACACATTGTATTTATTCTTATTTTTCTTCCTGTAAGCTCACTGATTTGTCTGTGCATATTTTTGGTATCTTTAGTGGAATTTAATTCGATTTTTTTGCATTGCTCGTTTAACCAACTTTCTTTAGCCTTCCAACATTTATCTTTTATTTCTTTATTTATCTTAGCGTATTCTTGTTTGTCATTTTTACTCTGTTTTCTTTTGTCCATCAGTTTTAAGATTTCTTCATTCATTCATTTTTTCTTAGCTATTTTGCCTCTCTCCGGTAATACTTCTTTGCTAGTTTGATGAATGAAGTCCCTTAACATTTCCCATTGTTCATTTATACTCTGTATTTTAGCTATTACATTGTACCTATTTTTCAGTCAATCTGTATTATTCTTGCATTTCTTTATTTATTTTCAGAACCTCTTTATTAAGTCTCATGTTCTTAACCAAATTTTCCCCTCTCTTTAATCTTACTTTTATTTGTCCACATAGTGGTACATGATCACTATTACATGCAGCACCAGGCATTGTCTTTACATTAATTAAAGCATTTCTAAATTTTTTATTAATTAGTATGTAGTCAATTTGGTTGCATATTTTCTTATCAGGGCTTTTCCATGTGTACAGTCGTCTTTTATGGTGTTTAAACCATGTATTTCCAATTATCATATCATTGATATTTGCCCATTCTATTAGCTTTTCCCCTCTTTCATTTCTTGTACCTAAACCATAATTTCCCACTACATCCTCCATTTTTCCCTTGCCTACTTTTGCATTAAAATCACCAAGTATTATTTTTTTTCTTGTGATCCATTTTGAGCCATCACCATTTCTATTTCGTCGTAGACGTGTTGTATTTCTTCATCACTACTGCTTGTTGTTGGTGCATATACTTGTATAATATTTATATCTATTGGTTTGCCTTTGATTTTTAGCATAATAACTCTATCTGAAATACACTAGTATTCATTAATTGACTTGGCTGTTTTTTTCGTCTAAATTAATTCCTACACCTTTTTCATGTGTATACCCTCCGGAATAAATTATTGTGTGATTGCCAGCTATAATTATGCCCGATCCCTTCCATCTCGTCTCACTAACGCCTAGTATATTCATTTTCATGCTATCCATCTCTCTTGGAACATTGGTCAACTTTCCTAGCTCATTTAATGTCCTAACATTCCATGTTCCTACTCTATATTTATTTATTTTATTTATGATTTTGCCATCAGTAGCTGGATGACGGTCTGGTATCACATGTGGCTCATGACTGTCCCTACCGGACGAGGATGTCCTAAGACAGCCTTTAACGTCGTTCACTAACTCTGATATATGTTTTGCCATGAAGTCTTGGGAAGATAATGAGGTGGTTTCCCCTTGCCTTCCACATTCACATGGTGGTCTTTTACCTCTGTCTTTGACAGCCATTTCCGACTGTAAGGACAAGTGAGTGCCCTGCTCTGCTCAGCTGCAGAGTTGTCCACTTATTCCGGTGGATACTCGGTCCCCAGAGCTGTGTTAGCCACACCGTGGTGTGTTTCCATCCTCTACCACAGGGAGGTGCAGTTGGGATTTTCCCTTCCTAAAGTTATGGTCTATGACCAAATCTCTCCATTAATTTTAGAGGAGTGTAGATGGACTAGATGGACTTTAGATATTTATATTCATTTGTGCGATGGCTGATATCTTAAGTCTTAATGCTAGGTATCGCCTACTAGCGTCTTGAATGTCGCTACCTTTTCACACACCAAAAGTTATTGTTTAATTTAAAGTCAACTTACAGAGCTGGCTGGCCATATTGGACAATGTCACAATATACCTTGCCTGGTTAAACGTCGCTAAATTCGAACTGAATTCATCGTAGCAATTCCATTTGGTATTCCAGGATATCCCAGATATTGCAGCGCATCTTAATTGTTTTGATGTCGATATTAATATAACTTGTTCGATGTTCTCAAACGCTGACTGCATTTTCCAACCTCTTCGAAGCAAACTCTCGGCCTAACTGAGCTTCTAGGCCCTTCAGACATCACCTTCGTCCGGTCCCGTGATGTTTTGAGGTCAAGCCTCATGAGTGCTTTCTCTTTCTTGGGCCGTCATTCTATAGGTGATTTATCGTAACTATTCTACATGTCTCCTACTATATCGCGCTTTCGTGATGACTATCGCTATTCTTTTGTTAACTCTTTTCTAGCCTGTTTTTGTCGACTGTCCTTGTACCGTATATCGTATTTTGGCACATGGCAGTGTGCCCCCCTCCCTCTTTTTCAAAATTGTGCAACCATTTTGACAGTCTGTTTTTTTTTTTTTTTTCAGTTTACCTATGACATATAACAAAATTCATACTTCGTGGTCATCTTATAACTTACACTTTTTTCAGTTCCCTTATACATGTCTTTACATTTCTCATAATAGGTTAACATGATATACAAGTAAACACATCACAAATATTTTTAAAAATATTATCTATGTAGGACACGCACTTCCTTAGTCCCTACTTGGACTGCGTGTACCTCCAGCCTCCTTTGTTTCAGAGCACTGGGGCGTAACATTGCTATGAGTTTCAAAATGTCCACTGGGCATCCTCATGCAGTCCTCGATCATGCTTAAGCATGAGCATCTTCATCCCTACACAAGCCATTACGCCCTGAATGAGGGTATTTTTTGTCCGAGGCAGCACTACAGCGCTTAAAGTTCCTCGCCCGGTCTCTCTAGATGTCCTATCATCGGCTACCAACTTGGTCAACTGAGGAAAGCCACCGACCCCTCCTGTCCCTTCTGTAATAAGGTCCAGACAGCGGAGCACTTACTGTCCGCATGCAAAATACCATAATGCTAATTCACTTGACGCCATAATAAAGTTCTTACTGAGCTGGCAGCCATAGTGGGTGAAGCCAGAATGCGGGACGACGAGAGGAACCAGAGCGAGGCCGATGGGAATTTACTTCGTCAGAGCTTGGCATCACCGTAGAGACAAGAAAGGCTGCACTGCCATCCTACCATCTATATTCAATGGTGCGAGAGTCTAGGAGTTGACCGTGGATCTGAAGGCGCGTGGGATCCAACAGTTTCGCTTGCGACCTGATATTATACTTCACTCCTCGTTCGCCAAAAGGCTAACTCTGATTGAGCAGACAGTTCCATATGAGTTGAATATCGAGGAACAACACACGTACAAGATTGGGAGTATTGTGACATGGTCGTGACATAATCTCCCACTCTGTGTTTGAAGTGGTAAAGCAGTTAGGCATCAAAGGACAAGCGAGAACTCGCGCGCAGAAACAACTGGGTAAGTAGCCGAAGAGGTCTCGTGCTGGCTTTGGAACTGCGGCAACGAAGTATGGGACAAGTTTTTGTCTGCAACTATAATTCACCAACATCGGAACCAGTCTCTCAAAAAGAGCAGGAACGTGCACTGTCTCGTATCGACTTTTATAACCTTCCATTCGGCCGACGGTAGTATATCTGAGCACGGGATTGTTCGGTGGGGCAAATATCGTCGAAGCCCAACCTCTTTACCAGAGTGGTAGTCGTACGAAAGCCACACTCCGCAGCAGAGACCAAGAGATGGATCGAAGAACCCGGAGGAAGAGCCGGCTTCCTAGAGTGTGGACGCCGTGAACAGGTCACGAATAAGGAACATGGCAACGAAGATTTACGGAGGCGACAGAGGCAGTGGCCGGGGAAGAAGCTTGCTCCCAAAAAGCGCTAGGATCGTGTGAAGTCACCAAGCACAGGGTTTAAGGCTCTTCTCTCTGAGGGAAAAGAAGCATGGGCGCAGGCATATTCGCAGATACGGGACAAGCACGAAACAACACAAGGACAAAGCAACCGACCGAACGTCTCACACGGCAGGGGAAAGACGCCCGGTGTCATAACCTGGACGTTCCCGCCCCTAGAGAATGTTAAGAAGTGAAAGGGGCGATACATTCCCTTATGACGATCAGAACCCCCTGCCGTGTTTGCTCCGCAGCGCAGTTTTTTATCATTGATATATAAATATAACTCATGGTGACAACAGACTGGCGTAAAATCACACAATGTGACATCAAATGCCGAGGAAACGCAGCTGGAAAAACAAGGAAAGATAGTGAGAGAGAAAAAAATACGAAGCTAAGAACAATTGTAGGGATAATACCTAATACTGGTTATATACAATACCATATAATTAAATGATTCAGACAATTACTTGGAATGTAAGAAGCTTAACCTGTGCTTAGATCATTTATTAATAACATCGGCATACAAGGTAAGAGGACTACCAAGAAATATTTGGCTAGATGGAGTAACGGATGCATTGAAAAAATGAAATATGACGTTAGTACACGCAGAAAGACATGCGAAGCACAAACATTGCATCTGCTTCAATACTTCGGTGCGTCACGACGAAAGCATTTGGACATAAGAAATAGAAGAATATTAGCAACATATTCTGAGGACACTACTTTCTGAACTTAGCAGTCAGCGTAAGATCACCATACAGTGGATACCATCCCACTGTGGAGTCTCCGGAAACGACAGAGCTGATCGATTGGCTAAGGAAGGAGCAAAAGAAGAACAACCTGATGTACCTATTACATACCACCAAAAGAAAAGAATGATCAAATCAATCAGAAAGCCACCAAACCTTAGTCAAGACGACTACCACGTTATGGACAGACCAGAACAGGTCATTCTTCTGCGCCTCAGAACAGGACACAATAGATTAAGCAACCACTTGTATACAAAATTCAAGATTGGTGACTCAGCCATGTGCACATGTGGTTTGGTGTCGCAGACACTATATACTGGACGGGTGAGGCCAGTACTGGAATATGGCATTGCAGCTTGGGCAACAGCAGCTAAGTCAAACTTTAACAAAATAAGTAGAGTCCAAAACCAAGGAATGCGAATCATAACTGGAAGCCTGAAGACAACGCCTATTAATGAACTAGAAAAGATCACTTGTTTACAACCAATGCAGGACAGAAGAGATAGCAGAGCCCAGCAACGAGCAGAAAAATTTAGAAGATTGACAGACCACCCTATGTATAACAGGTTTAATGGTTTTGGAAAAGGAAGACTGAAGCGTAGCAACTTTGTAGAAACTGCAAAACGAAAGATTAGGGCAGATCCCATACTTCACATATCAACAGTCAAGCCCATTTACAATGCACACAACTTCCCAGCTTGGAGACAGCAGCAACTGCCTGAGATGATAGAAAACATTCCTGGTATTGAGAAAAAGAACACTCAGCATGAAACCGAAAGAAGAGAAATAACCCTAAACTACATAAAAGAACATTACCCAAGCAGCAATTGGACCCATGCATATACAGATGGATCAGCCAAAAATTCAATAGAGAATGGAGGAGGAGGAATTCTCCTAAATTAAAAAATGGAGTGAAAAAAACACATTCAGTGGCAACTGGAAAGTTTTCAAGTAACTTCAAAGCAGAGGTAGAGGCTCTGAAAACTGCAGCAGAAATGCTCTTGATGGAGGAAAATAAAGAGAAGCAAATAGCTATCTTCACAGATGCAAAATCAGCTGTCTCAATACTGAAGAGCAATAACAGCACAGAAATAGCTGACCTAAGAGCAGCACTCCATGGTCTAAGCCAGAAATCCAAAAAAGTTGTAATACAGTGGATCCCATCACATTGCAGTATACCTGGAAATGAAGAGGCTGACAGATTGGCAAAAGAGGGCGGACGACTACCACAACCTGACATAGACATAACTTACAATGAGGCAAAGAGGTTGATAAAAAAAAAGCACTTATAGAACCAAATGGGAATCAGAGCATCCAGGCCACCAGAAGGATGATGCATATTACAAACTCGACCGAAGAGAACAAGTAGCAATCTTCAGACTCCGCACAGGACATAACAGGCTGAAATACCACTTGTTCAATAAACTAAAAATAGGAGATACCGATGAATGTAATTGTCGAACTGGAAAAATGACAGCAAAACATTTGCTGCAGGATTGCCCAATATATGCAGAACAGAGAAAGATATTTTGGCCCACACCTGCTTCATTTGAGGACAAGCTCTATGGAGATATCAACAAGCTCAAGTTGACCGCAGCTTACTTTAACTACATACAGGTTGACATTTAAAGGTGTATGAAGAAGTATTCAGACTGCCACACTTCATACCACAGGTATGTCAGTTACAAAAGCCTCCCAGAGGCATGAAATGGAATATTGCTCGGATAGCAAATCCATTACGTGGAAAGTCCGAATCAAAAGCTCACTGTGTGGGCTTCAAATAAGGTGGAAAAAGTGTCCTAGTGGCACGAAATGGAATATTGCTCGGATAGCAAATCCATTGCGCGGAAAGTCCGAGTCGAAAGCTCACTGTGTGGATGTCATCTGCACACTGCATTCTTCTGGTTTCTGAAAGAACAGCCTATGGTGAACGGAAGGCCCAATATACGGAAGTGAGGCTAAGCAGCCATGTGCAGGACGTGACGATTCCTTGGGTGAGCCCAGTACCAGAGCGCTGTGTGTTGGCTCTGCAATTATGGAACCCTCTTTGGATGGCGGGGAATGCCCATGGTCTGCCCCTGCCTTCCCTTGAGGGCTGACCAGGATGTCTTTGGCTGTTCTATATGGGCCAGCTAGGATGGGAGATAACACCACACCAGTGAGAGTCAAACGTCCTAAGAAACCCCCGGGAAGGTTAACCCGGTCAACAAATGCCCGCAGAAGTCGGATGTGTCGGCCTAACGGCGCAAGAACGCAGCTCTGCTGTAAACAGGCACAACGCAATCACATCCGAAAAAAAAAAAACTCCGGATGAACGAAGAAGAAGAAGAAGATTGTTTTTGTTTCCATGAAATTCGATCTATCCGTCTGTATACCCACATCTCCAGGGCTTCTATGCGACTTTCTAGTTGCTTGTTTAATGTCCAGGCTTCCGCGCCATACAGTAGCGTTGAGTATACATAGCATTTGACAATTCTCATTCTTAATGCGTTATTAATCTCTCTAGATGTTAATACTGATTTCATGCCGTTGAAAGCATTTTTAGACATTCCTAATTTTTTTTAAATTTCCATTTCCCTTCTGCCATCATCTGTTATTATATGTCCAAGATAATAGAAACTTGTTACTTTTTATAGTATCTGCGCATTTACTGTGATGTTCATTGATAACCTGCCCTTTTCACTACTAATTATCATAACTTGTGTTTGTTTGGATGTTAATATCTAAGCCACATTCTGCACTGTGCCTGTTTACTCCTTCCACTAGGTCTTGCAACTCTTGTTCACTTTCTGCTTGTAACACTGTATCGTCAGCATATCTAAGATTGTTTATGATTCTTCCATTGATGTTAAGTCCAGGCATTTCAACTTGTTTAAAAATTCTTTCTGTATATAGGTTGAAGAGACTTGGGGACAGTACACACCACTGCCGTACTCCTCTTTTTATCTCTATAGGCGACGAATAGTTATTACCGCATCTAATAGATGCCGCTTGTTCCTAGTACAAGTTACTAATAAGTCTGATGTGTTTCCGTATACTCCTATATCTTGAAGGCACGTAATTAGTCGTTCATGTTGCACTCTATCAAAAGCTTTCTTGTAGTCTATAAAACAAACATATATACTTTTTTGAACTTCTATATATTTTTCAATTAACATCCTCAAACAGATAATTGCTTCTCTGGTGCTGCTGCTTTAGCGGAACCCAAATTGTTCTTCAGCTACTTCCTCATCTATTTTATGTTGAATTCTTTCTTGTATGACCTTGAGTAGTATGTGTTTCATTTCATCATTAGTTATGTGGTTCATTAAGCTAATAGTTCTGTAATCCTCACACTCAACAGCTTTTAGCTTCTTCGGTAGTGTGATGAAAATGGATGTTTTCAAGTCCCTGGGGATGTACCCAGTATTATATATATCACTACATAATTCTGTGATAGTTTCAATGCCAAAGCTGGATAAGGATTTAATCATCTCTGTTGTTATCTTGTCAGGACCTGCAGCCTTTCCTTCTTTCATCTTTTTAATAGCCTTTTCTACTTCAGCCGTTAATATTTTTGGTCCATCTTGAGTATTATACAATGTTGGTCTAATGACCCTGTTGTCCCAGAATAAATCTTCTGTGTACTCTGTCCATCTTTTTATTATGTCAGTGTTATTAATTATAATTTCTCCATTTTTTCCTCTGATACAACTGGCAAGAAACTGTAGAGGACAGCAACGGTTTGGTGTGAGACAGGTGAGGGCATATCGAACGAACGAACGAACGAAAATCTTTATTTTCAAAGGGTTAAGAATTGGGCACGCAGGCCCGTCTGACATTTTGCCCTTCTTCTCTATTTCCTCATTCATTCTTTCATTCAACATCTCTTATGAAGCAATTCTTTAACAACAAAAGAACAATAAGCATTAAAACGCATGAAAAATAATCAATAATACATGACTCGTTGAGGCAATGTTTAACATGGGCATCATAAATACCCAAGGTGGGTGTAACATGCCACACATATGGGAATGTTTTTTTTTTTCCTGGCTAGTTGTCGTTCGAGATAATTTACCATTATTATTGTCTTTTTGTTGCTGTTTTTTTTTTTAAGGGGGCATGTAGTCTGTCCTTGGGTAGTGTTCAAACAGGTTGCGACTGTATGTAATTTGATTGGTGGTGTCTTTGATTTCTTGTGGCAGATTATTCCACAACTGAGTGGCAGAGTATGCTAAGCTTGTTTTATATAAGTCTATCCTAGGTTTAGGGACATGAAGTATATTTAGTCGTTCACTATGTCTTGCGTTATATTTAAACAATGGCCATAGGTAGCTTGGGGTATTTTGAAATAGGATTTTGTGAGTTAGTTTAGTCTTATTAAAAAGTAGGCGTTTGTGTTGTGGCAGTAACTGAATACGTTCATGTAGGTTAGAATTGTCTGTAAACTTATCACCATTGATTAGACGCACTGCCCTTTTCTGGAGTGAATAAAGGCGTTTTGTTATTGATTTGGAGCATCCATCCCAGATTGTGGAGCAATAATCAATATGTGTTTGTATGTGGGAAGTATAAAATATCTTTCTTGTGTTTTCGTCCAGGAAGTTTTTAATTTTGGCAAGTTGGTATACTTTTTTTTGGCTATTTGTTTAACTAGAGCATGAACATGATAATTAAAGGATAGATTTTGAGAGAAAGAAGAAGGAGGATAAGGAGATGAAGGTGGGCGAGAATAAAAGAACAATAAGAAGAAGAAGAAGAAGAAGAAGAGGAAGAAGAAGAAGAAGAAGAAGAAGAAGAAGAAGAAGAAGAAGAAGAAGAAGAAGAAGAAGAAGAAGAAGAAGAAGAAGAAGAAGAAGAAGAAGAAGGAGGAGGAGAAGGAGGAGGCGGAGGAGGAGGAGGAGGAGGAGGAGGAGGAAGAGGAGGACGACGACGACGAGAAGAAGAAAAAGAAGAAGATGAAGAAGAAGAAGAAGAAGAAGAAGAAGAAGAAGAAGAAGAAGAAGAAGAAGAAGAAGAAGAAGAAGAACAACAACAACAACAACAACAACAACAACAACAACATGACACATGATGGACGGCGCTACATAGGTGCTGTGGTCGAGATCACTCTGCTGCCTTTATTCCCCGATATATTTCCTGCTACATATTTTTATTGCGGGTGGATCTGGGAGCCTAATTCAGTTAAATTAAAAAAAAAAAAAAAGCAAAAAGTTCCGTTACCAGATGTAGCCAGAGACTTGACTACCAAGGAGTCAGAAGTAACGATTTGGGTATAGCAATGAGAATTACCAATGACTTCTTGCCAGCAACAAACCTAATACAAATAATCATAACGTTTTGTCCTCATATCCTTTACAGGACATTGCAGTCAAGACTAGCATTTTACAGATGCTGTTGATGTCTTGGCAAGTTTTACCTTCATTAATTTGCCATTGCTTTCTGATCGACCGGCTCACATACCTCCGTTAGTAACCAGCGCGGCGCGATCCGCTGCCGAATCACGCGCAGCTGTGTTTCATACGTGGGTATACGGGATTACGAACAACATCCTTAATCCTTCTGCCAGGGAGACTAGCAATCAAAACATTACATGTTCAAAAGAATAAATAATATATGTTGTTCAGGGCTGGATAAAAGTATCTTTAAACTCGCAATATCACACAAGAGAGTCGGTTACCCCACACACACACACACACACACACACACACACACACACACACACACACATACACACACACACACACACACACACACACACACACACACACACACACACACACACACCAACATCTCAACATTCCTAACACACACTTCAACGCTCTACGAAAAATAGCACAGGGAGATTTATTCTGTCCACGGCTGAAACAATCCTCAATGTCAATCTCTGCGAAAACCCGCATAATGTACAGAAGACAATGCAACCTACACAGAAAGCAAATCGAAGTCTTTATACTGATGTCAAGAGAATTCAAATAAAAAGAATAATACTTCTAGTGTTTGTTTCCATACCATATATCCACTTTATATTCACTGTGCACTCTATTGATTTGTAAATTTTGCAATTATCAATTGTCATGAATATTGTTTTTTTCAGCAAGTGACTTAGCTTGTTATATGTGTCTCATGTTTCTCCATTTCATGTCAATGCTAACAGGTGCATGATGTGTACATTATGTGTCGTGGGTCTCACTCCAAACAAACAATCTACATCAGTGCCAGTAGTCCGGATACCCTGATAGACAGCCATAATTTAGTAGAAAGTTATCAACGGAATCGAATCTGCTCTTTGACTTTGCGATCTGGCAGTGAACCTCTTATTCTAAGCTTGAAATTCAAGTAAGACATTGCTTTATTTTTATTTCGTTATAAGCAATGACAAACTACTGAACGTAACACTTGCCTAGTACATCAACAGCAGCATGAAAATGCTGGTGTTGACTGCAACGTCCCGTAAGGGATGCGCAACAAAATTTATTTTTATTCTTACAACTCAGGCATCTCATTTTCAGACAATAGGACAGTGGTTCTCAACCGATGGGGACATTTATGGGGGAATTTTAAGTTTTCCGGGGGAGGGGAATTAAGAATATATCAAATCGCGTTAATACATGAAAATAGTAATTGATATTGTTTTTCCCTTCCTACTTTCCGGTTCTGTAGTTCTCGCCCTTCTGAAATTCATTTTATAACATAAGTAGACCCGCAAATCACGATTTATGTAGACGTCTAGGCATGTTCTAGTATGTGTTATTAAATTTAGCTTCCATACTTAAGTATATTGATTATGGGCGGGGTTGGGGTAATTGATAGGGGGAAATACGAAAAGGGAAGGGATGACATTCCGAACATATGGTGAAGGGGTGCATGGACCAAAAAAAAAGGTTGAGAACCACTGCTCTAGTGCAATGTTTCCCCTTTGTTTCAAGTCGCTACCAGCATATATAACAGTCAAGTAAACCACGACTGCGTTTTATAAGAGCCAATTCTCTCAAGGGTTCAAACTTAAAATTGGCAATTGGATCCCAGTTTATTAGCCAAGAATCTCACAATCTCCTTTAAAGTAGGCAAGTATTCCAATCCCTTATATTTCAAATAGGCAGGCAATCCACAATCTCTCTCTATAATAGCCCGTATTACAGTATAATAAAGGAAAACCCCAGAGAAAACCGTATAAAAACTTATGTTACTAGTCTGGTCCCACGCAATAAAAAATCAGAGTTGAAGATTTAAAAGTACAACATCACAATATGTGAAACCAAGGTAACATTTTATGAGCACGGTGAAAATATGCAAGTTGTTTTTCGTAAAACCTGATAGGATTTAGGTATCTGCCCTTCTTTATCCATAATATCTACTCACAGCCGCTGGTATAGTATTGTAGTTTACTCATGTAGAGACATTATGAAAGTATTTTATTTGGGGGGGGGGGAAGGAGAAACACACCAGCATACCTTTTGGAATTTCAGCACGAAAACTTGTTGGTTGGACGCAATGAGAAGAACGTTACAAGGCTTATTCGGTACATGACAAACATTTAAGACAGAGTAGAACTAACAGAATGTTGTCTAGGAACCAATTGTTCAATGGACTATTCCCAATTCAATGAACCCCTACGTCTGAACTTTACCTGATCGACCAAATTGATTAGATCGTAACATAGAGATGTAGCTTATCTACAACATTCACATCGACGCCCACGTCTCAGGAGTAAACAGTGACACTGATCATGAGCTACGCGTTGCAGACTTTAAGATACTATTGAAAACAATTAAACAAGTAGCACGGATTATACTGTTCAATGTAATTGATATCTAACTAATATGTCGGTCTGTCTGTCTGTCTGTCTGTCTGTCTGTCTGTCTGTCTGTCTGTCTGTCTGTCTGTCTGTCTGTCTGTCTGCCTGTCTGTCTGTCTGTCTGTCTGTCTGTGTACGCACGTACGTACGTGTGTTTGCGTGCGTGGGCGTGCATGCGTGTCTGTCTGTCTGTCTGTCTGTGGGTGCTTGGGTGCGTGTGTGGGTGCGTGCGTGCGTGTCTATATATGTATATTGTGTGTGGGTGTGTGTGTGTGTGTCTGTGTGGGTGTGTGTGTAGGTGGGTGAGTGGGTATGTATGTATGTGGCTGTGTGTGTGTAGGTAGGTAGTTAGGTAGGTAGTTAGGCAGGCAGGCAGGCAGGCAGGCATGTATATACGTAAGCATGCATGTATGTTTGTTTCTATGTAATTGTTAGTATGTATGTGAGTGTGTTGGTGTATGTGTGTATGTGTGAGCGTGTGTATACAGGTGCATGCATGTGTGAATGCCTGTTAGAGTGCTTGTATTTGCCCGTATGTCTATGCTTGTGAGTGCGTATATTTTTATTTTTCGTGTGTAATATACATGTATCCTTTTTATGTATTGTTTGTGTGAGTAAGAATATATTGACATGAGAGAGATTGAGAGAGAAAGAGAGAGAGAGAGAGAGAGAGAGAGAGAGAGAGAGAGAGAGAAAGAAGAGAGAGAGAGAGAGAGAGAGAGAGAGAGAGAGAGAGAGAGAGAGAGAGAGAGAGAGAGAGAGAGAGAGAGAGAAAGAGGAATATATTGCTTATATGTACATGCGAGGGAGTACGTTGTTGTGAATTATTTAGTGAGTGTAATACTGTTTGAGGCTTCGTAAATAATGTATGTATATAAATGTGTGTGTGTGTGTATTTATGCATGGGTTAGTGTCTGTTTGTGCGTGTGTGGCTGCATGCGTGTGACGGACTGCTTGTCTGTGTCATAACATGGTAATATGCATTGTTTTTTTTAAACAGCACTCATTTCACAATGTTTTATTTCTATGTGAATGTAACATGCGCAGCAGGTAATTGATGTTCGGAAGGTGAGTGCTGGAAGGGGCTGAATGTAAGCCGTCCTGCGTGCCAAATTTCGTCCCTTCGTTCGTTTTGTCTGTCTGTCTTTGCGATTATCTATCTACTTACCTATGTATCTACCTACCTACATGTCTACATAACTACCTTACTGACCTATCTACCTAGCTATACATTTATCTTTCGTCTCTCTGTTTGTCTGTGTGTCTGTGTAACTGATTAATTGCCCCCCCCCCCATTGGCCACACATACACACACACACACACACACATATATATATATATATATATATATATATATATATATATATATATATATATATATATATATATATATATATATATACACACACACACACACGCACAAACAGAAAGAATTAATTAACTGTTGTAAACTAAACGAATATGTGGATATTATCCCCTGATATAATAGATATTGCAACCATTGTTTACAGCTTGTTCGATGTAAGCCATCATCCAACATGCTCCGAACATTTTCTATGTGTCCATGGAGTCCATTTCTGTGGCAAATGGTTGAATGATCTTACCTTACAGTACATCCTTCCCGAAAATAGTTCCTTCACTTTTATCTTCGATGCAATGGAATCGACTGATGGAGGTTATGGATTTCAGGTAGGAATAGATAGCGCACAACACAATATGATCTATGTTTGAGTTACATACTACTTAGTGAATGTGCTATTAATGACATTGCTAGTGTTGATGTTATTTTTGTTGGTTCTGTGGTAAAGCTGATTTTGTTGTTGGCATGCGAAATTACGACACGTGAGGAAGAACAGGTCTTGGCAAGGATACAGTTGAACGTTAGTGTACTGGGTTTTCTCTGCTGTCGAAATTTGATGAGAGCGTGCTGTGATGTATGCAATTGTTAATGCGTTATATTTTCTGTTGGATTAACCAATACTCAAAGATCAGGAATGGTGCTTTGGAATAGCTTACCTACAAGAAATCTAGTTGCTTTATAAATGGGTCTCTTAACCAAAGTTAGCTGCACTAATGTGTCATTGTACAATGGTTCACTGTAAGAATGTTTCTTGTGTCAACGTTATAATGTACCTGCGGTTCGCTGAAGCAATGTTTCGTTGTACCTATGTCAAACTATTCAGATGTCTCATACTACCAATGTCACACTATACCATTGTTTCACTGTACGAGTGTCTCATTGTACCATTATTTCACTGTATGAATGTCTCACTGTAACATTGTTTCACTGTATTCATGTCTCACTGTAACATTGTTTCACTGTATGGATGCCTCACTGTAACATTGTATGCATGTCTCACTGTACCATTGTTTCACTGTATGAATATCTCACTGTACCATTGTTTCACTGTATGGATGCCTCACTGTAACATTGTATGCATGTCTCACTGTACCACTTTGTATGTGTCTAGATGTGAGGAAGTGTGAGTGTATGTGGAGGATGTGTGTGAGTGTGGGGATATGTGTGGGTGAAGGGTGTGGGGTGGGGGTATGCATTTTGATGGGTTGGGGTGTGTGGGTTTTGGTGGGTAGTGGTATTTGTGGGTGTTGGTGGGATGTGTGGATGGATGTGTGGGGGTGAAAGTAGGGGTGTTGGAATGGGTGTGGGGGATGTGTGTATGGGTGGATATGTATATGGGACGGATGCAGGGGATGCGTGTTTATGTGGGTGGAGATGTGTGGATGGTTTGAGGAAGTATGTGTGGGAGGCGAGGTTGTGTGGGTAGGGGATTGCGTTGGGTGGATTTGGGATGGAAGGGCGGGTGGGGAGAAGTGTATGGTGTGTGGGTTTGAGATATGTGTGCGGTGTGTTGGTGGGGGATGTGTGAATGATGTTTGGGTGGAGGGTATGTTTGTGGTGGTATGGGTGGAGGATAGTGTATGGTGTGGGGGATGTGTGTGATGGGTGCGGGGAATGTGCGTATGGGTGGGGTATATGTGTGGGTGAGCAGGGGATTGTGGTGGTTGGGGGAAGTATGTGGGGTAGTGTGGGTGGGAGATGTGTGTGTGGGTGGGGGTGTGTAAGTGGCTTAGGGATGTGTAGGTGGGTGAGGGAGTTGTATGTGTCGGGGTGGGATGTGTGAGTGGGTGGAGGATGTGTGTGGGGGTAGGGGTATTGTGATCGAGAGATGTTTGGTTAGGAGTGGGTGGGTGGGGTGTGTGGGTGCGTAGTGGAGGATGTATGCGTGAGTGAGTGTGTGTTGGTGGACGGGTAGGGAATGCGTGTGTGGGTGGGGAGAGGTGTGTGGTGTGTTGGTTGGTGATATTGTGTGGGTGAGGTATGTGTGTGTGGGTGGGGGATTTTTGTGGTGTGTGAGTAGGGGTATGTGGGGTGGATGGGTAAGGGTATCTGTGTGGGTGTGGGTGGGAATATTGTGTGGTATCTGGGTGGGGGATATGTGTGTGGTGTGTAAGTGGGGATGTGTTGGTGAGGGATATGTGTGTGTGTAGTGCGTGGGTTGGGAAGAGTGCGTGGTAGGGGGTGTATGTGATGTGCGGGTGGGGGATTGTGTGGTGGGGGATTAGGTTAAGGCATGTGTGGTTGGGTGGAAGTTATATGTGTGGGTGGTGGGGTGTGTGTGAGTGGATTGGGGATGTATGGGTGGTTAGGGAGATGTGTGTGTGTGGGGGGGGGGGGGTAGGGACATGTCAGTTGGTGGGGATGTGTGTGTATGGTTTGGGGATGTGTGAGTGGATGTGCGATGTGTGGGTTGGTGGGGGATTGTGTGTGTGGGTGGGGAATACGTTGTCGATGGGGTAGGATGTGTATGTGGATGGGCGTGGGATGTGTGGGTTGGTGGGGGAATGTTTGTGGGTGGCGAGTGTGTTTTGGTTGGGGGATCAGGTGAGGGCAGTGTGTGTGGGTGGGGGATGTGCGGGAGGGGGATGGGTCGGTTGGTGGGGTATGTATGTTTTCCTTGGTGCGCGCAAGTGTGGGTAGGTGGGGGTGGTTTGTGGGTGGGGTGATGTATGGATAGGTGGGAGATGGGCTTCATAACATGGTAATTAGCCTTGTTTATGTTTACAACATTCATTTCACAATGTTTATATTTCTTCCTATGTAAATGTATAATGCACTTGATGAACGAAAGACGAGTGATTGGAAGGGCCGAATGTAAGACGGGCCTGCGCGTCCAATTTGTCACCCTAATAAAGTTGATTTGATTTGATTTGATTTGATTGTTTCACTGTATGGATGCCTCACTGTAACATTGTATGCATGTCTCACTGTACCATTGTTTCACTGTATGAATATCTAACTGTACCATTGTTTCACTGTATGGATGCCTCACTGTAACATTGTATGCATGTCTCACTGTACCATTGTTTCACTGTATGAATATCTCACTGTAACATTGTTTCACTGTATGGATACCTCACTGTACCATTGTTTCATTATGGATGCCTCACTGTAACATTGTATGCATGTCTCACTGTACCATTGTTTCACTGTATGGATGCCTCACTGTACCATTATTTCACTGTATGGATATCTCACTGTACCATTATTTCACTGTATGGATATCTCACTGTACCATTATTTCACTGTATGAATATCTCACTGTACCATTATTTCACTGTATGGATATCTCACTGTACCATTGTTTCACTGTATGGATATCTCACTGTAACATTGTTTCACTGTATGGATGCCTCACTGTACCATTGTTTCATTGTATGCATGTCTCACTGTACAAATGCTTTACTTTGTCAGTATTTCCCGGTACAGTTGCTTCATTTTTCTAATATTTCCTTGTACCAATGTTTCACTGTACCAATGTGTCGCTGTAATATGTATTACAATCCCTTTATTTGAGG
>JACEFZ010024606.1:5000-50000 GCA_014155875.1 Cepaea nemoralis | reverse complement strand
CGCTTGACTTGAAGATTAAAAGAAAAACAATTACTGACTGCTGACACAAAGACTACATTTCATTGCAGAAGATAGCAAGGTTTTCTTCACTTCATTTGTTAATAAAACAACCTTGTGTTTTGTACTAATGTAGGAAGTCTTGTAAACGAAATGATTGTATTGTTTACACCAGATGAGTCACGACTTTTTATTGACAGCTCTAAACGGTGTTTGGAATGTCTTCTCTTATATAATAATCTATATATATATACATAAAAGAGAATGTTTGTATGTGTCTTTGTTTTTTTATTCTTTGTGTTTCTTTTATGCGTTCGCGAACGCATCCGATTGAGAAGAAATTTTCTACAGATGTTCTTCTCATTCCCTCCAAGCCAACTGGCATACTTTGTTAGTTTAAAAACAGTTATTTACGTATTGAATTGATTTTAATTATATTATAACTGTATTTCATTGCAGTCGTACAAAAATGCCCATGCTTTAAATTAGCACTGAATTGAAGAATCGACAGAACTGCGCTTCCGACAACATGTACCTGCTCCGTCTCCCTCTTTAAAAGCCATCTAAGAGATCCAGTGGTGATTATTTATCCAGTCAAAATTTATAAATGTCACAGAACGCTTGACTTGAAGATTAAAAGAAAAACAATTACTGACTGCTGACACAAAGACTACATTTCATTGCAGAAGATAGCAAGGTTTTCTTCACTTCATTTGTTAATAAAACAACCTTGTGTTTTGTACTAATGTAGGAAGTCTTGTAAACGAAATGATTGTATGTTTTACACCAGATGAGTGGCGACTTTTTATTGACAGCTCTAAACGGTGTTTGGAATGTCTTCTCTTATATAATAATCTATATATATATATACATAAAAGAGAATGTTTGTATGTGTCTTTGTTTTTTTTCTTTGTGTTTCTTTTATGCGTTCGCGAACGCACCCGATTGAGAAGAAATTTTCTACAGATGTTCTTCTCATTCCCGCCAAGCCAACTGGCATAGTTTGTTAGTTTAAAAACAGTTATTTACGTATTAAATTGATTTTAATTATAATATAGCAAAGGGACTTAACTTAAGAAAAGTTATATCAAGGGACATTACTTTTATAGATAGATAGATATATAGATAGAAAGATAGACAGACAGACAGACAGACAGACAGATAGATAGATAGATAGATAGATAGATAGATAGATAGATAGATAGATAGATAGATAGATAGATAGATAGATAGATAGATAGATAGATAGATAGATAGATAGATAGATAGATCCCCGCCAAGGACTGGGAGAAGCTGGGCCGGGTCAGCTAGTATCAAATATGGCTCAATTCCAATTGCGTATTATACTACAATAAAGGGAGAATATGCTACAATAAGCACAGTTTTGGAAAAATTGAAGTTTTTAGAAAATAACTGGATGGTTTGTGTAGATATTCAAATGATGAACTTCTTGCTAGGCCAGCTAATTTGGTCCACCAAATATTCATGCCTTATATGTTTGTGGGATAGCAGGACAACTGATACACACAGGACAAAGAAACAGTGGCCTTTGAGGGATAATTTAAAGGTGGAGAAACAAATATTGTCCACAAGCCTCCCATTGATTGAAAATGAGTTCCACTGTCACCATTACATATAAAGCTCGGCTTGATAAATCTGTTTGTGAAGGCACTGAACAAAGATAGTAATTGTTTTAATTACTTATGCAGAAAGTTTATGGAATTGAGCATACACAAACTTAAAGCTTGGATCTTTGATGGACTTGCAATGTGAAAGTCAGCAACTGATCCAAATTTTATTGATTTGTTGAATATAACGTAGTCAATAACCTGATCACCGTTTGTTTTAGTTGTGCGAAACTTTCTGGGTATCTTTAAAGTAGACAGTTATTCTGATGTAGTTGAAAACATGCTGTCGAGTTTGTGTAGGTAAAATTGCACTACCTCCATAGCCATCTAAATTTGGTTTACGTGAATCTTGGCGACTTTAGTGAGGAGCAATGTGAAAGAATTCACGAAGATATAAAATCAATGGACGAGAGATACCAGGGACTTTGTGATACTCACATGATGGCAGATTACTGATGGGCCCTTAAGCGTGACTGTCCGGACATATCACATTTCAGGAATTCCTCGAAAAGAAGCCTTTTGTGTGCTGACCATAGATAGTGTGGGATACGTTCAATTTCATTTTCTGCTCATCTTCTTCGGGCATATATGTAATCTGAAAACAAGAACTGATTACACACTGGTTTCTCCAATCCCAGGTATGTGAATCCCTGCAGCACGCAGTCAAAGACAATATATATATATATATATATATATATATATATATATATATATATATTCAGGTTCACGGATAAATTATCTGTGTTACCTGTCCTACATGGGTAGAGGAAAATCTTGCGGGTGAATAGTTTTCTGCACTACTCTATCTATGGGCATCGCTGAAACGAGATGCCTCACTCTGTCAGTGTGCTTCACTCTGTCAGGGTGCTTCACTCAACAATCAGGTCTGGATCTAGATGGATCTAGCCACTACCTGCTGAAATTTCATCATGAATCATAAATCTAATGATATCATCACTATGAACATCAGAAATGAAACGCAGTACACTTTTAAGAAAGTCATAAAGAAAAATACATAAATGGATTGTTTCCAAAAGAAAATAAACAGTGGAAAGGAAAGAATCTTGGTGCCCTCAAATAATTATCCACAACATAACTGGTTGTCTCCATCCAAACCGTCATTATATGGCGCTCAAGATTTAGACTATCAAATACGCAGTGTCGTCTTCTTCCAAGCCTGTCCTCCATGGTCTACAAGTTGCGTAATAACACACCTCCCATCCACGCACACACAACACAACAAACATCCCCTCACACATCCCTAGACACACGTACTTATCCCTCAACATAGAGGCTGATGAATGAGATGCAGACCAAAGGAAATGATGCTGGATGGATTGAGACGATGGCATGGTGGAATATCATCAGCAGAGTTGATCCAGAACACCAAAGACCGAGATCTGTAGTGAGCCATGAACGCCTATGCTAGCTGGCAGGGCACTTGATGATGATGATGATGATGATGATGATGATGATGTAGTAATTGTCTGTTCTGTTATTCTCATGGTTATTGCTCTTTCTAATATATATTTTATTTCTAATATTTGTCTTGCTAGCAGTGGTTCAATTACTATTCCTGCATTGTGTTTTGCCCTTTCTTGCATAAAAAACGCATAACTGTGGTGGTTCTCCCTCACTCCTTTCCCTTTTGTTTTTCTTCTGGTGTCGGCTATTCCCATAAGTCCAATTTTCCTGTTTTTCAGTTTTACTTTTAGTTCTGCTTCTTTGCTATTAAAACCGCAGCTGTTCAGTGTGCCTATTTGTTTAATCGCTGTTCTTTCTCGTATTCCTTTAACATTGCCGGGACTATATCCATCTGGGTCAGTCCGATTATACCTCTCAGTTTCTTCAACGAGCAGTATGATAATTCCCTGCCGGCTTGCTAGTCATGCCATGTGTTTAGGACAAACACAATTCGTAACGCCTGGCGAACGAGAAGAGCCCCGTTGGGCCATGACATCACGAACTACACCACGCGGAGGTGGGGTTGAAATGCGTAGTCTGCGGGTCATCATCACGCTACTAATTGTCATCGTTTACCCGTCCTGGGTGAACAGAAAAGAAATTTGATAGAGTAGATAGACACAAGTTGTGGGAAATCCTTAAACAATATGGAGCGAAGTACTCATCATACAAACTTATGAAGAAGGCTATAAACAACAGTGAATGCATAGTGAGAGCAAATGGAAGACTCTCAGAACCCTTCACCAAAAGATCTGGAGTACGACAAGGTTATGCCCTGACCCTTTTCTTGTTCATAACCTATATAGACAACATATGTAATGAAACTAGCCAAATAGAGACCGCAAGAACACCAAGGGAACACAGAAGAAGAACCATCTGTAAATTACACCATTAAAGAACTGCTGATTGCGGACGACCAAACACTAATAGCAAAATCAGAAGCTGAAATACAAGATCACATGAATAGTCTAAACGAAATGTGTAGGGAACATAACATGAAAATTAGCACAAGCAAAACAGAGGTAATGACTATAACTAACGAAGAAAAAAAAACAACAACAATCCATCTAAACGGACATCCCCTAAAACAAGTAAAGAGTTTCAAGTACCTTGGAAGTATAATATCATCAAATGGCAAATCAGAGGACCTGGTCGAAAATATATGCAATAAGGCATCCAGCTCATTGGACAAATGGCGCCAATACTGAAGAACAAACATGTATCACTAATTACTAAGAAAGCACTTTACATCACAATAGTCCTATTAACTCTATGCTACCAAAGCCAAACCTGGATAATGACAGAAAAAGAGAAAAGAAACATCACAACAACAGAAATATGATTCCTGAGAAGAATACTCAATGTATCAAGAAGAGATAAGATCAGAAATAAGAATATCAGGACTAAAGTAGGGGTTATAGCAGTGCCTAATTGTATTAGGAGGCAGCAAGTAAAATGGTTTGGCCATGCAAATAGATTACCAAATAACATTATACCACAACAAGCAATGATGCACAGACCAAATGGAAGCAGAGGAAGAGGCCGACAACGTAAACGATGGACGGAGGGAATAACAGAGTCCATCGGAATATGGATACATGAAGCCAATAAGCGGACACTCTCCTGTTGTTTAAACTTCACCTCGACACCGTAAGGTACAATCGGAACCTGATGAGATGATATGAGACCCTTCCTGGGAAATTCTAGTCGGTTCTAGCCCTGCTGACTGCAGGCGCAATCCACACCACATCAGTATCAAAGTGAAAACATTACGAAATGGTTCTTAGTTCTGGCCTTTACGATTCGACACCATAACACTCAAAACGAGTCCATGGATTTCCCGTCTCTTTAAGCACAGGTCATAATCGTGTAGATGATTATCGTGCCTGTAAGACTCTGGTTGCAAACATACTGAATTCATCCGCAGATGCGTCCCTCGCGCATGAAAAATACGTAATTGAAAACATAAGTATCAATAAATATGTTGCTTAATCTTTTACTAGTGTGTGTTCATAGTCTCCAAAATATCTCCCTTGTCCATGGTGAATGTTCTTACCCCTACAAAGAAACACCATGGATTGCTTCAAATGGGCTGCTCACACAGCTCTTTTCTATTAGTGCTGTTCTTGTTTACTAAGAGTATCTTTTATACTGTAATATTGTCCCCAGTGTATTATAAAACTGTGCTTCTTCTTCGTAACAAATACATATTCCCCGTTATTGAAAATGACTGTTAACTATTCTTTATTATGAATGTGAATGATGGATAAAGAATTATGAAATGGTAGGGAACGCCAGGTGAGATGTAGTGTTTGTGATGAATGTATAGAATTACGTGTACAAAGAAAAAGATACTTGAAATTTGCAAAGCATATCAACACAAGAGGTCGAATGGCAATATGTTTGAAAAGACAAAAGTAAGAATCACAGGAGACAGACAATGATGCGTATGGACAGTTTAAACAGGCGGATAACAAATAATAGGATCACGTGAATTTGTTTAACCATCACTCCTATATATCTTCGTCTCTTTTAATTCGTGTGTCCCCCTTACACTTCTGGTCGTAATATATCTTCCTTCCTCACTCCTCCACTTGCCGGCACTCCCTTCCATCCTTTCTAATCACTAGTCGGACTACATGTCTCTTCATTCTTTCTTCCCTCCTTCCCCACCCCCAATGCCAGAATTAATCTGTACTACTTCTTAAGTTTCTTTCCATTTCCCCTCCCCGCCGGCCTTCCTCCCTCTTAAGAAGGACAGAATGCCTGACGGGCCTGAGTGTCCAATGCTTAACCCTATGAAAATAGAGTTAATTTTTTCGTACCTTCTCACTTGCCGGCCTTCCTATCTCTTCCTCCCTTTTGAAACATAACAGATTGGATACGGAGGGGTGACGTACTCAGGTTACCTAACCCCAACCAGGCAGTGAGAGAGAGAGAGAGAGAGAGAGAGAGAGAGTGAGAGAGAGAGAGTGAGAGAGTGAGAGAGAGAGATGCATTTACAGGTGGCAAGTGAAGACATGCAGATGCACATTTGAACCTCCGAGATGACAGAAGACCCCGTATGGAAGTCCCTTGCACGAGAATGCACCCAAACGTAATGTTGTTTTGCAGGAAGAATACGGATAGCAACAAAAAGGGCAAGGCAGAGATTAAAATATGGTTGTTCAGTATTGTCGGATGGATAGCAACACGAGAAAACAGATACAAAGGAAGAAGGTTGTTTAGTATTCCCAGATGCCTAACAAACCACATAAGAAAAAGGTTGTTCAATATTGTCGGATGAATAGCAACACGGGGACACAAAGAGCAACGCGTAGATTAAGAGAAGGTTGTACAGTACTGCCTGATGTAAGGCCACGCGAGGATACATATTGAGATGGTTGTTCAGTATTGCAAGATGTATAGCTGCATATTTTGTAAACATATCTTTTCAAGCGTGATTTATAGTACATCTCGTTTGTTCATTATGCGATGTGTCTTGAATCTGACTAAATAACAGGTCGGAATGATTCTCTAAAATGGAGTGTGCGGTCTTTAATTTGTATTGCTTGAGTTTTGCTGCCCTGTTTGTCACAGTTGTGGATTATCATCAGGTTACTATTCTGTCGTGATAAGTACTTTCTCTCTACTATAGTGTCTTGAGAGATTATACTTCTATAGTGTCGTGAGGGGAATCAACACCCACATTTTATTAAAACCAATATCATATTATGGAGAAATCCACTAGATTCCGCCCACAACACTCCGTCAGTCTATAGACACCTCTTTTTCTCTCACTCTCTATCACCACTGGATCGTGCCCCCTCTCATTCTACCCCAAAACAACATAATCAACAACTCTAGCTTCTAAAAATTAATATCCATTAATTTATTCAAAAAAAAAAAAAAAAAAAGAAGAGTTGTATGTGAGAAGTGTAAGCGTGGAATGTGTGTTGTATACTCTAGTGTAAATGTAGAAATCAGACCACAAAGCTCAGGATCAGATTCCACTCATCATGGCAAGGAATACACGACATCATAATAGTCAGCACAATTGACCTCACCAAACGATGCATCTCTCCCGCCAGACGTTGTCCACCTCCAGGAGCTTTGATAACCACGATGCTTGGTCACCACTCGAATATACAGTCTGGGAATGATCCTACCTTGTTCCTAAACACTGTTCCTAAATGTTTATAGAAACTGAGACCACACAATTCCTGCACAGTGAAAAGTGGAACACTGTCCCATGAAATGACATTCTTCCTTCCTACGAAATGTTATAAAGTTTTCACTGTTAAAACAGTCATTGTACATAGTCTCATATGATTTCTTAATTTCCCAGATAAGTCCTAATGTTCTAATTTCCTTGTTATGTGGAACAAACCCTCTCTAAAGTTTTGGTTTCATGTAGTGTGAAAGTCAATCACTACTGTTCTAGTTATAAGTGGAGTGAAAATCCATCACTACTGGTTTATTCACGAATGGTGTGAAAACTAAAAACCATTACTATGTTGCTGTCCACAGGTAGTGTGAAATACTATCACTAATGTTCTCAGTATTTATCCTGTAGGATACTTATATGATTCAGCTCCACAGAACAATGTTCTTTAAAATCTTTTCTAGCATAGGCCCAGTGAGAAGGTCGCTGATTAATCCTCCTGCACCAAAAATATCCCGGATCTGAATTTTCAATGTTTCCGTGGTTTTCATCCTAATTTGAGGGAACCTTATGAAAACTCCACTATCCCTTAATTAAATCTTATCCTTATCATAACAGACACATGTCCAACCGTGAAAAATGGATATTAACACGTTAGATTCTCTTTTCTACACCAGGATAGGACTATTCGAATTACGTCCGCTTAGGTTGACTTTATTCTGCACACTCCCGGAAACCAGTTTAGTCTTCTCATTTCCAGTCGGGGATGGTCCTAGTGACGTCCTTTGATGTCACACAGGTGTCCCCAAGGGCAGACTATCTTTGTCACTAACCTCACAAGAGTAGTTTATCTCCCCCTTGGTACAACGAAAACAAGCCGGTGTTTTCCCTTCATTCTCCCCATCGGGCAAACATCATGCCAACGTTTCTTTTGATGTAGGAGAATTCTCAAGGACTCCCGACTGTCTTGATCTCACTGCTACAAGAAGTAAACAACTTGCAGCTGTGAACACAGACTGTTTTCAGTAATTTTTTTCATCTTATTGCCAACCACAGTGGTTTTCGTGACATATTCCCCGGATACAACGACGACGAGGACGAATTATTGTCCTTGCTTAGTAGCCATGACCTGTTGTGGCAACATATGTAACTACACCAGGAGTTACTAGTGACTGAATACAACCAAATCAAATGACTTCAAGTGACTGTCATGTGGGGATTTCATACTGTTCCGACTGTTCGTCTAGATCAGTGTTTCCAAACCTTTTTTTTTAATATTAAAAAATTGAAATGTTCACTAAAGAAACTTGATTGATAGGTTTTAGGAAGAAATCACTAGGAAATTATTGAGCAAACACAGTAAGTAAATTTTCAAAACATATAATGGAGAACTGAAATTCAAGTACAAAATAATGTTAATGAAAGATTTTTCTATATTATTTTAATTATTAGTAATTATTTTTTATTTAAATTTAGTGAGATTCTTGCGCTTGATGCTTGCTGCAAAGTGATCTTATGTCAGATTCCAATTTAGTTAACTTCAGTCTCAATTCTCCCCGTTTTGTTATATCCAGCCTGCTTCGCCCATTTTCGATTTTCCCCCACTTAACAATCGAATTGCCCCCGTGTGGGGCGTCGGCCCCACGTTGGGAAACACTGGTCCAGATCAAGGATCATCAAACTTTTTTTCATGTCGGCCCGTATAACTGAAAAAGTGACGAGCGCGGGCCGGATACTCATTATGTACAATACTTGCGCCGTCTCCGTTACGAAGGTCTTACGGACGCAGTTCGTAATCCCGTATACCCGCGTTCGAAACACAGCTTTGCAAGATTTGGCAGCAGACCACGTTACGCTGTTTTTACGCTATGGTATGGGTGCTGGTCTTTCAATAAGCAATGGCAAACTACTGAACGTAAACTTGCCAAGACAACAACAGCAAAAAAATGCTGGTGTTGACCGCAAACGTCCTGTAAAGTTTATGCAACTAACTTTAACAATACTTGCAAGCCAGAACAAAAGCTCTGGGAAAAAAGACGAAAGACTAAGTTAATCATGTGTGAGAGACGTGCAATGCACACACACACAAAACAAAGCAAAGACAACCAACATATTTATTTGCTAAAAAAAAACGTTATCAAAGAAGGCGACGTTAGCAAAAAGATAGTTACATCAGACCTAGTGTGCACATATCCGAATCTCACAAATTAAGCAATAAAAAAGGTTAGTGAGATTTGTGAATCTTGTATTTGGCTTTCAAGATATCATGAATGTTTGGTGGAATTGCTGCATCAAATCAAGAGAATTGCTTTCAAATGTTCATCAATCAATCTCGTTCAATGAGTTGACTTCACATACTTCATTTTTAAAAACGTTTGCTCACAGAAATAAGTTGTTCCAAACACTGATGCCATACCAGCGGCAAATTTCTTCAGTTTCGGAAACTCAACATCGGGTAAGCAGCGGTAAAATTCAGCAAGTTTTCCTTCTCTGTGCTTATCTTTCAACAAGTCATGTGCTTGCAAATATTAACGAGCTCCAACTGTAGTTCAACTGGCACATCATCAAGGTTACAATCAAACGGATTCTGGACAGGAATACTGTCACTTTCAATTATGTCAAGATCTGAAAATCTCACCAATAAATGCTTCTTCAAGTCAAGAATAATCTTTTATAGGGAAATCGAGTTTGACATCTTCAGCTATTGTAGCGCAAAACTGTTTGAAACAGTGAAAATGAGGAAAGTTTTCTCCTCCCAGTTGTGCTGCAAACAATGACAGCTTTCTCCGAAATCCTTTGATGATTATGTAGAGATAACGGACGAAGTTATCCTTTCCCTAATGTTTCAAGTTCAGTTCATACATGCGAGATGTGATGTCGACCAAAAATGTCAACTTTGACAGCCAGGTAGGATCTGACAGCTGCAGATCAGCTCCATTTTTACATAGAGGAAAACATCAATTTCGTGTCGGAACTTGTAAAAACGAAACAGGACTTTACTGCAGGTGAGCCACCTGAATGATGTGTGATAAGGCAAGTCACAGAATTCAGAATCAATTTCTTCAAGAAAATCCTGGAACTGACGGTGATTGAGTGCATGTCTCTGAATGAAGTCGACAGCAGAAACAAACTGGTGTCAGTACACACAAAATATATAAGTCTGTAAGGCAGAGTGTTTTCTGATGTATGATGCAGTGTATGTACAGAGCGTCCGGAATTTGCAAATCTTCCAAATGATTCCTAATCTGCCCCATCAGACCATTCCTCACTCCAGCCATGTTTTATCCTCCATCAACTGTAATACCTCGAAGCTGATTCCACTGAAGGTTAAAGTCTTGCAAAACGTTTTGCGCTTCCATTAAAATGTCTTTTTGAGTCGTTGTTCCATGCATGAGGGAAACGGATGCCAACTCTTCCGTTATCTGAAAGTTTAATTTACCACCACGACTGAACATGAGAAGTTGTGACGTACTCGAGAGATCAGTAGACTCATCCAGCATCAGAGAATAGCACAACAAGTTCCTAGTTTTCTTGCGTATCTGTAGCACTATGTTCTCTCAAAGTTCTTATGTTCTTCGCACAACTTAACTTGCTGAAAGGCTAATTGTTCCAAACAAATCGGCTTTCTCAGGACATAAGTCATTTGCTGCTTCTACCATACACTCTTTTAGGAAGTTACCATCAGTAAACAGTTTTCCTCGTTCTGCCATCTTATGCACTGTTTTGTAACTTGCACTAGGGACAGATTCATTTTCAGGATACTTCCTCGTGAAGAGATTTCTTTATGTTTCTAAACCACGTTTCATGGGCTCATTATTCTCAGAGCGTAACTTTCCAGAAAACGTTGAATATGTTGATAAATGTTTTGTTTCGTAGTGACGCCGAAGATTGCACTCTTTCAAAACGGCAACACTTTCGCTGCATATCATGCAACTGGTTTTCTGGTCATTTGTTTCCACAAAGAAGTACTTTACTCATCATTCTTCATTGAAAACGCGACACTCGGCGTCCACGTTTCTTTTCTTAGTTGCTATAATAAAGGATTTTGTACACGGGATCTGAAAATGAAAAAGACATTGAGTTAGAAATATAATTAAAATCCTACTGAAACACAATAAAAGCAGAGGACTTGGGGTCAATGGTGAAGCTACGGCTCACTAAAGGTGCATATACAGTTTATAGGTATCTTTGGTAATAGCATATATCTCATAATAAGGTTTACAAAATATATAAAAAGGGCCGACCTAAATAAACAGCATAGAGCAGAGTGAGTGGAAGCCAGGGGTTCAGCCGAAACAGTCCCAAATCGCCTACATACACCATCTAATTTATTACATCAAGTAGGACAAACACTTGGATCATCGCACATAGTTACGTGAACAACGTAAAAATTTGGGTAAGAATCTGCTCCAGCAGAAAGGTTGAAACCACTGGCATAGAGACCAGTTCGATTAACATCTTGACCTGGGAATTCTTCTGAGCTGGGGATAATATGTTCGTAATAACACGAGGCTTCTATGGCATTTGTATGCTATGTTTGCTCTTTAGTGCCTCTGTTCACACATGTAGTTCACTTACCTATCACTGTCAAATGAAGAAATCCTTCCTACATACTTATCAAATGGATGACAGGCAAAAGGCAGTAAATATTCCTGGAGCATAGGACCTATGTTGACAGCCGGACGCATCTGGGGGAGGAAAGATGCGTGTGTGCTTGTTGCAATGGAAACTATGGTAACGTCAGAGCATAGGCGGCGCTACCACGAGCCGAAGAAGACTTGAGGTGGCGCGAAATAAGCAAACATTACAATAAACAAGAAAATATATATACAATAATTTATAATTGAAAATAGTAAATGTAAGACACATAACAGCCAGGAGGTCTCCACTCGTGTGAAGATCTCCTATTATTCTAAACCTAATATTTACATTTAAATTGCATCTCAAAGTCTCGTGTTCCATATGTTATATCAAGCACGTTCGATTACCATCGGTGGGCCGGATGAAATGATGTCGCGGGCCGGACCCAGCCCACGGTCTGTAGTTTGGTGACCCCTGGTCTAGGTAGAGGGACGGAATCATCTGTAAAACACCGTAAAAGCTACATATCAATCATAAGAGTGCAGACATCGTAGTCATCCAAAATGAGGTGGTCATTCGTCACATTACGTAATGTACCATAGGCATGACCTATCCATGCCCCACAATTTTAATCAAAACCACCGTCCACACCATCTGCAGTTGGTCAGGCAGGCTGTTACATATGCCATTCACATCCACTGCAACTGCCTATTGATCTTGCAATACACTACGGAACATCTCGGACTGTTACACTTCATACCCACCTCTCTCTCTCTCTCTCTCTCTCTCTCTCTCTCTCTCTCTCTCTCTCTTTCTTTCTTTCTCTCTCTCGCTCGCACGCTCACGCTCTCCCTTACTTTACTCCTTCATGCCTCCCTCTTTCCTTCATCCTTTCTTCCTCTCCCACCCTATTCCGCCCCCTCCATCATGCAATCCTCTCTCTTGTTTCATGTCCTCTTCTCACCACTATCTGCCTTACTACTCAGTCTGCCTTCCCAAACCCGCATAATGTCTTCGCAATCGCTCTCAGTCCTATCCCACTCCCCCATCCTCTGCAGGACATTTGATCTTCTTCATGTCCGAATTCCCTACCATTTACGAGACCTCCTCAACTGTTCATTTCCTCATTCCCCACGAACTTCTGGCCTGACTAACAGCCAATACACACAGAGACTACCAACTGACTGCACCCACTTGATAATTGGTGACTCCTTGATGAAAGGCATATACAGTGATCGTATGTCCTTATCACACGCCGATATAGCTACAACGATTCCACTTCCAGGTGCAGGGTTAGACAGTCTAACAAACAGTATACGTAGAATGGAAATCAACGAAAGCGTGAAGAGGATTACAATACAAATAGGAATTAATGACACTATGAGAAACCAAAATATCACAATTTCTCAGTTACGAAAACTACTAGACTTATTACGCCATAATTTTCCAAATTCTAAAGTGTTTTTCTCTTCCATCATACCACCAATTTATGGCCCCGAAAATCTACTAGCCGACATAAACAACAACACCCTAGAGAAATTATGTACTCAATATAATGTACACTTTATCAACAACACACCATTATTTACATCTCATGAGGCGCGCCAAAGAAACGTCTGTACAGTGACCAGATCCACACATCTACATTAGGTAATAGCTTCCTTGCTAAAATTATAAAGTATCCGGAGAGGGCACAAAACATGACCAACACACAAACACGACGAACATTGAATACTGAAGCCAGTCGAAATACCCCCATCACCCCAGATAAACGTCTGCTGACGTCTAACCCCCGAACGCCTGCCATTCAAGGTGCACACATGCTACCAAGAATAAATCAACCTCTCCTTCCTACCCCCACACTCACACGTGAAGGAAATAACTACCAGGAAGATTTCCCTAACATTACTTCCAACGAACCCTCGTTGCAAGCAGCGGTACACACGCACGGTAGTAATACCACCTTGGCACACCAAGCTCAAGACAACTATGGGCTCCATAGCAGACAACAAGAGGCTCCGCATCACCAAATTCACACCAGCTATGAGCGAACAAGCAGGCAACAACAGGTTTCGCATCACCAAGTTCACGCCAGTAATGAGCGACCAAGCGGACAACAACAGGTTCCGCATCATTGGAGTCCAGAACTTCTATACTTAGTGCAATTTAGTCCCGCCGCACTGAATCAAGCCCTTGTGATGTCTTTAAAATACAGACCTGTGAGATAGGATGCGTATTATAAACTGAAACCTATATGCATTGATACCAGCAACAGAGCTTCCTCCTTGAACTTTAATTGCTTACTGTTTAACGTTTTATTTCCCGTGTGGGATACCCCACTTTAAACAGAGACATTGACTTGTATAGTCATTTATTAATTCTTTTGGATAACAGTTTGTTACTTAGCTTGTGAAGTAGTTTTTTCCAGGTTAATTATTTGTTGTATGTTCTTTAATTCGTTTTGTTCCGTGTTTGCATTATATTCGTTGGTCTAATTAGTAATATCGTTATAATATTGTCATTTACTTATTGATTTGTATTACTGATATTTTGTAAGTTAATGTAATTGTGATTTTTTATGATCTTGTATTTTTGCTTAACTTTGACTAATTTACACTTTCTTCATGCATGAAATGTCTGAAAAGTGGCAACACTGGCTCAATAAGTCAGGAATACGCCTTGGACACTTAAACATTTGCAGCTTGTTTAACAAGCTACCAGAGTTATCTTCTATTCTTAATCAAAATTTTCATTTATTCGGCCTTAGTGAAAGTAGACTTAATGATACAATTTCAGATGACATCTCTATTAAAGGGCACAATGCTTTTAGAAGGGATCCCTGTAGGAAACAAGAGACAGGCATAGTAACATATGTTTCTAATTTACTAAATGCTCACCGTAGGCTAGACTATGAAACTTGCGAAATAGAATGTATTTGGTTAGAGCTAAAACTTCAAAACCGCACACCCTTGTTAATTGGCTACCTCTATCGAAATCCCAGTGCTGGACACTTCTGGTACGAAAACTTCACTAGCATGATGGATGTGGTTTTCGCTTCCGGGAAGGTAATTATACTACTCGGACTTTAACATTGACACCAACATAATATGATGAAATATAATTGCATCATACAATTTCCAACAAATAGTACAACAAGCTACTAGAATAACAAAGTCATCTTCAACAGTCATAGATCACATTTATGTAACTTGCTCAGACAACATCATAGAATGTACCGTACCCAATTGTGCAATGAGCGATCACTACCCAATATGCTGCACGTGGTCTAAAAAAGGAATTAAAACTCCTAAACATAAACACATAAGTGTAAGATATAGTAGTTACAAAAATTTCAACCAAAACGCATTTTTACAGGACTTGCTCAGTTCACCTCTAGACGACGTTTATCAGCTTCCTGACCCAGATGATGCTCTGGAATTCTGGATGAAAACCTTTATTGATGTTTTTGAGAGACATGTGCCAATCAAGGAAGTTCGAGTAAAACACCACGTCAAGCCACCTTGGATCACCCAGGAAATACTTGAAATTAATAGAGACAGAGATAAAGCACATAAGCGGGATCTCAGCGCATACCGTACTCTTAGAAAAAAAGTTCAATATACTATACTACGGGAAAAGAAAAATTACTTTAAGAACTTAGTAATGGATAAAACAAATAGTAAGGCTATATGGATGGCAATTAACACCTTGACAAACAAGAATAACTTCCGAAATTCTTTACTACCAAATCATATTACATGCGACCAAATCAGTAATTTAAAAAAAAAACTAACATAGACTAGTTGAAGGCTTTAATACCCAATTCTCCTTGCAACTTATCTTTACTATCATCGTTTTGCGAGAATAGATGCTCCCGTGATATTCTTTCCGACATTCCGCTAATGACAATGACTGAAATTTTTCACATACCTCAGTAACCTAAAAAACACAACCTCATCTGGGTTAGATGGAATCAGCAACCGGATTCTACGTTGTGCTGCGCCAGTGATCTGTATATAACTAACCTATGTATATAATCAGTATCTCACCAAAGGCCACTTTCCATCAGCTCTTAACATCGCTAAAGTGTACCCTCTTCTTAAATCTGGTTCATTGGACAATGGTCTCCCGAACAATTACAGACCAATTTCCTTACTATCATCACTATCTAAGCCACTAGAAAAACACATCTATAAAGTAATATTACAGTATTTAGTTCGCAACAAGCTTATTGTTGACAGCCAATCAGGATTTCGACCAAAATATTCTTGCCATACGGCCCTAACAAACATGATAGGAAATTGGCACCAGAATATAAACAACAACAGTCTATGTGGAACTGTGTTTATTGATTTCAAGAAAGCATTTGATATAATAGATCATGTTATTTTAATTAAAAAACTTGAGACAATAAAAATTGGCCCTAATGTAGTCACTCTAATATCATCTTTTCTATTAAACAGAAAGCAAGTAGTATCACATAATAAATATCTGTCTCAAACCACTACCTTCAATATTGGAGTACCGCAAGGCTCTATTCTTGGCCCTCTATTATTTGCCATATATATTAATGATCTACCTTTGTATCTTTCGTCGTCCTGCGATCTATTTGCAGACGACTGTACAGTGTACACAAACGCTGAAAACTGTATTTTACTGGAGTCGTCTTTACAACAAGAATTAAATAATGTAATCAGGTGGAGCTATTCAAACCGTATGCAAATTAACATCACTAAAACACAATCAATGTTACTAACAACCAGACAAAAACTTCAAACTCTAAGCTCACACATATCACTTCAACTTCACATTGATAACATGCCAGTAGAAAGTATAATTGAGCCCAAAGCATTAGGCCTAATCATTGATAGTATCCTAACCTTTAATTCCCACGTTCAAGCGCTCATTAAACAAACAGCGAAAAAAGTCTACCAACTCGCCAAAATTAAAAACTTCCTTGATGAGGACACAAGGAAACTATTCTATACTTCTCATATACAGACACACTTTGACTACTGCTCTACAATCTGGGACGGTTGTTCTAATTCAAACACTAAGCGACTGTACTCACTCTAGAAACGGGCCATGAGTCTAATTTATAGCAAACATTTATCTGACAATCCTAGCCTGTATAAACGACTTCAGTTACTACCACTCCGCAAACGCCTGCTTTTCAATAAAGCTAAGCTAATTCACAAAATCCTGCATCGGAATGCCCCAAATTACCTTTACTGGAGAGTTTTGGTCATAGACCATAACTTTAGGAAGGGAAAATCCCAACTACACCTCCTCGTGGTAGAGAATGGAAACACACTACGGTGTGGCTAACACAGCTCTGGGGACTGAGTATCCACCGGAATAAGTGGACAACTCTGCAGCTGAGCAGAGCAGGGCACTCACTTGTCCTTACAGTCGGATATGGCTGTCAAAGGCAGAGGTGAAAAGACCACCATGTGAATGTGGAAGGCAAGGGGAAACCACCACATTATCTTCTCAAGACTTCATGGCAAAACATATATCAGAGTTAGTGAACGACGTTAATGGCTGTCTTAGGACATCCTCGTCAGGTAGGGACAGTCATGAGCCACAGGTGACACCAGACCGTCATCCAGCTACTGATGGCAAAATCATAACTAAAATAAATAAATTTAGAGTAGGAACATGGAATGTTAGGACATTAAATGAGCTAGGAAAGTTGACCAATGTTCTAAGAGAGATGGATAGCATGAATATGAATATACTAGGCGTTAGTGAGATGATATGGAAGGGATCTGGCAAAATTATAGCTGACAATCACACAATAATTTATTCTGGAGGGGATACACATGAAAAAGGTGTAGGAATAATAATAGACCAAAAAACAGCCAAGTCAATTAATGGATACTGGTGTATTTCAGATAGAGTAGTTATGGTAAAAATCAAAGGCAAACCAATAGAGATAAATAGTTATACAGGTATATGCACCAACAACAAGCAGTAGTGATGAAGAAATACAACACTTTTACGATGAAATAGAAATGGTGATGGCTCAAATTGGATCACAAGAAATAAAAATAATACTTGGTGATTTTAATGCAAAAGTGGGAAAGGGGAAAATGGAGGATGTAGTGGGGAATTATGGTTTAGGTACAAGAAATTAAAGAGGGGCAAAGCTAATAGAATTGGCAAATATCAATGATATGATAATTGGAAACACATGGTTTAAACACCATAAAAGACGACTGTACGCATGGAAAAGCCCTAATAAGAAAATACGAAACCAAATATAATTAATATAATAATAATTAATACAAGATATAGAAATGCTTTAATTAATGTAAAGATAATGCCTGGTGCTGACTGTAACAGTGATCATGTACCACTATGTGGACAAATAAAAGTAAGATTAAAGAGAGGGAAAAAAATGGTTAAGAACATGAGACTTAATAAAGAGGTTCTGAAAATAGATAAAGAACTGCAAGAACAATACAGAGTGACTGTGAAAAATAGGTACAATGCGATAGCTAAAATACAGACTATAAATGAACAATGGGAAACGTTAAGGGACTCCATTCATCAAACTAGCAAAGAAGTATTACCGGAGAGAGGCAAAATAGCTAAGAAAAAATGGATGAATGAAGAAATCTTAAAACTGATGGACAAAAGAAAACAGAGTAAAAATGACAAGAATACGCTAAGATAAATAAAGAAATAAAAGATAAATGTGGGAAGGCTAAAGAAAGTTGGTTAAACGAGCAATGCAAAAAAATTGAATTAAATTCCATTAATGATACAAAAAATATGTACAGACAAATCAGTGAGCTTACAGGAAGGAAAATAAGAATAAATACAGGGTGTTTGAAATCAAAAACAGGAAAGATATTATTAGACGAAGGTGCTACAATGAAGAGGTGGAATGAGTATATAAGAGAATTATATGACGGAGAAAGGGAAGAATTAACAGAAGATAGTAACTTAGAAGGTCCACCTATTCTGAAAGAAGAAGTCGCTGACGCTATGAAACGTATGAAGAAAGGAAAAACAGCTGGGCCAGATGAAATCACAATAGAAGAATTAGAAGTGTTGGGAGAATTTGGAGTAGATATATTAACCAAAATGTTGAATGATATTTACAGTAGTGGATATTTACCCAGTGATATGCTGAAATCTGTATTTATAGCTATACCAAAAAGACCAGGAGCAATTGATTGTGAAGATTTTCGTACAATTAACCTCATAAACCATATCACTAAGCTTCTACTCAGAATCATAATGAGAAGAAACAAAAAGAAAATAAAAATGGAAATTAGTGAAGAACAGTATGGATTTGTGGAAGGAAAGGGCACAAACAATGCAATTTATACATTACGGACACTAATAGAAAGGTCAATAGAGAAACAGAGAGACATATATTTGTGCTTCATAGATTATACTAAGGCATTTGATAAAGTAAAACATGATGAACTGATTAAAATGTTGGAAGATATCAACATTGATGGAAAAGATTTAAGAATAATAAAAAATGTTTACTGGAACCAAGTAGCAGCAATTAAAATGGGAAATAAAGAGGGTAGTTACGAAAAGATAAAGCTAGGAGTACGACAGGGGTGTGTCTTGTCACCAGATCTTTTCTCCCTGTATAGCGAAGTAATAATGAGAGAGATCAAAGAGATGCCAGGAATACTAGTTGGAGGTTATAATATAAATAATATACGCTATGCAGATGACACAGTATTGGTGGCGGATAATTCAACAGACCTACAAGCAATTATTAGACGTTGTAGTAACAGAGAGTGCAAGGAAAGGACTCTCCTTGAATATCAAGAAAACAGTAACAATGGTAATATCAAAGAAAATGGTGACACCAAAATGTGACATAGAAATAGAAGGAAAAATCCTTAACCAAGTGGATAATTTTAGATACCTAGGGGCATTTATAACATCAGATGGAAGATGTACAACAGAGATTAGGAGCAGAATAGGGCAGGCAAAAGCCGCATTTCAGAAAATGAAGAGTATCTTGTGCAATAAGTCACTATCACTGAATGTAAGAAAGAGAGTGCTGAAATGCTATGTAGAACCAGTTTTGCTGTATGGCAGTGAATCTTGGAATGTAAATGAACAAAGTAAGAAGAAATTAGAAGCAACAGAGATGTGGTTCCTGAGACGAATGTTGCGAATTCCTTGGACTGCCAGAGTAACTAACGATGACTGCCTGAAACAGGCTAATGAAACTAGAACATTATATACAACAATAAGACAGAGACAAACATCTTTCTTCTGTCACGTGATGAGAAGAGAGGCATTGGAGAACATCGTAACAACTGGAAAGATCGAGGGGAAGAGAGGCAGAGGCAGACCAAGAGAAATGATGCTGGATGGATTGAGACGGTGGCATGGAGGAATATCAGCAGCAGAGTTGATCCAGAAAACCAAAGACCGAGATCTGTGGAGAGCCATGAACGCCTACGCCAGCTGGCACGGCACTTGATGATGATGATGATTGTTTAAATATAATGCTAGACACAGTAAACGCTTAAATATATTACACATTCCGAAGCCTAGGATTGACTTATACAAAACAAGCTTAACGTACTCTGCAGCCCAGCTGTGGAACAATCTTCCACAAGAAATCAAAGACATCACCAATCCCTATTCATATAATCGCAAATTATTCGAACACTATCTCAATACGGATTACCTTCCCCCTTAATAATAGAGATAATAATAATAATAATAACAAAACCCTAGTATAACAGCCAGTCCCCTTTTGGTAGGCCAGTATATTCCACATGGCTAATAACAAGTGTCAGACCATTATCTAATATTACTGTGTCGTGTAATTTTGATGTTCGCATTTTGCCCATGCCTTTATAATGCATATCTTTTATATTGTTGCTGTTCTCTGTTAGCCTTGAATGATGTGTGAATGAAATAATGTATGAAAGAGAGTGATAGAAGGGCAGAATGTTAGACGGGCCTGCGTGCCCAATTCTTAACCCTTTGAAAATAAAGTTTGTTCGTTCGTTCGTTCTCTTCATTCGTTTCCTTCTTCCTCACCCACACTGCTAACTTAATCTTTCTTTCTTGACTCCCGCCACGGTCCACCGAATGTCCTATATCTTCTGTCTTTGGCCTTCCCCCTAAATAGACTGTCCCTCAGTCTCCCCATGACGTTTCCATCCCCGACCTTTATTCCATAACTAGGCTCCGTCCCCTGGACTGACCTGACCTTCCTTCCCCACTTTGTCTGACCTGTGCGAAAGGCCTTGCCACCCAACACCCCCTTTCGTTCTCCTGGTCTACCCACTCCTTCCCTCTTCCTCCTTGGTCTAGTCTTTCTTCCTCTCTCGGTCTGCTTAGCTTGTCCCCTCCTCTGGCCTCCATTTCGCCTACGGCTTGGCCTGTCCTGTTTTCCCATATCTCCTGAATGGTCAGGTAATCGCACCTACAATTACTTTTTCCTTCCCCCTCGCCTATCAATTTCCACCCTGCTTGGAATTTTTTTTCTCAAAAGGCCAGGCCCTTCCGCCACCCCTCTAACCTGACATCTGTCGGGGCGGGATGCGTGAGTGGGTGGAGGATGTGTGTGGGTGGGGATATGTGTGATCGAGAGATGTTTGGGAGTGGGTGTTTGGGGGGGGGGGGTGCGTAATGGAGGATGTTTGGGTGAGTGAGTGGGTGTGTGTTGGTGGATGGGTGGGGAATGTGTGTGTGGTGTGTTGGCTGAGGATATATGTGTTGTGTGTTGGTGGGGGATGTATGTGTGTGGGGCATATGAGTGGTGTGTGGGTGGGGGTATGTGCATGGTGTTTGGGTGAGGGTGTGGGTGAGGATATTGTGTGGTATGTGTGGGTGGGGGATATGTGTGTGGTGTGTATGTGGGGGATGTGTGGTGGGATGTGGGTGTGGGATTTTTGGGTGAGGGATATGTGTGTGTGGTGCGTGGGTTAGGGCATGTGTGGGTTGGTGTAGTATTATGTGTGGGTGGTGGGGTGTGTGTGAGTGGATTGGTGATGTATAGGTGGTTAGGGAGATGTGTGTGTGTTGGGGTAGTGATATGTCAGTTGGTGGGGATGTGTGTATGGTTTGGGATGTGTGAGTGGATGTGCGATATGTGGGTTGGTGGAAGTTATGTGTGCGTGGGTGGGGAATATGTGGTCGATGGAGGTGTGGTTAGGGGATGGGTGGTTGTAGGTGTCGGTGGTGAGAGGATGTGTGGGTGTGGGATGGGTGTGTGGGTTAGGATGTGTATGTGGATGGGCGCGGAATTTGTGGATTGGTGGGGGACGTTTGTGTGGGTGGCGAGTGTGTTTGGGCTGGGGAACAGATGAGGGCAGTGTGTGTGGGTGGGGGAATGAGCAGGAGGGGGTTGGGTCGGTTGGTGTGTATGTGTCCCTGGGTGTGGGTGGGTGGTGGTGTGTGTGTGGGTGGGGTGATGCGTGGGTAGGTGGGAGATTGGCCTTATAACATGGTAATTTACCTTGTTTAGGTTTACAACATTCATTTCACAATGTTTTTTTTTTCGTTCCCTATGTGAATTTATAATGCTCTCTATGGACGAAAGATGGGTGATTGGAAGGGCCGAATGTAAGACGGGCCTGCGTGCCCAATTTGTGACCCTTTTAAAATAAAGTTGATTTGATTTGATTTGATTTGTCTCCTCCCTCTAATCTGGCTCTTTCTTTCTTTCCTATGGCATGGCAACTTGTGGCCTAGATCCCCATATCTATTTGTCTGGGCCCTACGCCTCTTCTTACCCCCGTTATAAAACACCGCAACTATTATTAGAAGGATTTTCTCATTCTACATAAACAATGGACAAATTAGGGAGGAACTGGATTACATCATCATCATCATCATCATTATCTTCCACTGCTGCCGTCAAGCGTCGTGGGGAGGAATAATTTGCGTTCCAGCGCCCGGTGGACGGCACTGGATTACAGAAGAATAAAAAACTTCTATCCGCTCCTAAGCGTCTACCAATTTATGACGCAAAATTGCGCCAGTTGAACAGTCATTGTGAAAAGCGAATACTGGCTCGTTTCTTCAAAGATTGTAAGCTCGCATTCTATAAATGAGCGTATACTCAAAAATAGATAACACTTTTGATGTTTACCAGAAGATGACAGGGAAAACAGGTGTAGAATTACTGAGAAAAGTTAGAACTCTTTACTCCAGATGAAACATCTGATCCACAGGAAATAAATGAACTTCTATTTGCAGATGATTAGTGCCTGTTTTATAGCTACGAGGGCAGACTGCAAAATCATATTAATAATCTGAGTTCAAGATGCAGGAGATACAATATGAGTATATATACAGCCAAAACAGAAGTAATGCAAGTTAGCAGATCGCCGGGCCCACTAAGTAAACAGATAAATAGCAAAACTCTGAAACAAGTTAAAGAATTCAAATATATTGGAAGTATGATCACAGAAGATGGCAGATTGGACAGAGAAATCGAAATCAGATATCAAAAAGCTAGTGCACTTCACTTAATATCAACTTTCACCCTTAATGAAACATCCAAACATACCCATGTCCGCAAAACGACAGATAATAAATAGCATATTCACACCAACCCTATGCTACCAATCTCAAACCTGGACTTTATCCAAATTACACCTTCGCAAAATCAAAACGTGCGAAATGAGATGCCTGAGGAGAGCTGCAACCTTAACAATCCGAGACAGAGCATGAAATGCTATTATCAGAAAGACTTTGGAATCAACACTTTGTGCCACATTAATTGAAAAACAGAAGATCAAGTGGTTTGGCCATGTCGTTAGAATGTAACACCAGCTACTACCATCACTGGCCTTACATCAAAGATCATCTGCGACAAGACCACGAGGACGTCCAAGAAGAAAATGGATTGACGACATCAAAGACATTGTACAACCACACGGAATGACACTATCCAGTGTCACCCACCGGGCGCTGGAAAGCAAATTAATCCTTCCCACGACGCTTGACGACAGAAGTGGAAGAAGATGATGATGATGATGATGATGATGATGATGATGATGATGATGATGATGATGATGACGATGGTGATGATGATGAACAAGAACATGCAGGGATTTGAACTAACATATTTAGTACTAGAAGGTTTCGCAGCACATTCCATGAGATGGGGATGGTATGACTACTATTTACAAATACCATTCCATGATATTTAAAGATGCTGAACTCAACGACAATGACCACTTGTTAAATCAAATTTCTCATGTGTGATCTGACCAAGTTACAGAAGTAAGAGAACTCATTACGAGAGAGTTTTGATTCACGAGGTGATACAAGTACATACAACTCGTCGCTTAGAATGTTACAGAAACATTCATAGAACACTTTCTATAAGTAAACACTTTCTTTAACCTTGTTTGACCGTGCTAGAAAGATATGCACCCAGGACACACTGACAGAGGAATTTGAAACTCTGAAGAATGTCTTAAACCTGAATGGGTACTCCACAGGATTTATAAAGCGCCACTGCCAACAGCCCAAACCCAAAGCAGACGTAACTACAGTCCCTAAACTCAAGGTATTCATCCAGCTAACCTTTCGAGGGGATGACGTAATGCAACGTCTACAAGACCGGCTTACTACAGCAGTAGGCCGAACATTCTGTGCGGCAACTCCAGTCATTAGATATAAAACCGTACCGATTCCTACACCAGCAGTCAAAGAGCCTGTTCCTCTGTACGCCACAAACAATTTTATTTACCAATTCACATGTAGATGCCAGGCCGTTTACATTGGTAGAACAGAGAGACAGCTTAACAAACGGGTGTCAGAACACATACCTCAATGGGTCAACAAGATACAACACACAGGAGATGCTAGCCTCGTGGGCCGACACACCGGAAGCTCCCGGCGTCTTCAATCGGGAGGCACATTGTCGAAAGTGGCCATGTGGTGGACAGAGACACTGCATTTCGCGTGTTGTTTAACACACAAAATACTCGCTTGTTAAAATTTGCAGAATCAATTATGATTTATCAACGCAAGCCAGAATTGTGCAATCAGAAAGACATGTTAGTCAGCTTAAAATTACCGTGGTAGATAAATGACATTACTGTGCGAATATGTGTATATTTCAACTTGAAGGATTTATCTAGTTAATTCACGTAAGTTGTGTGATTTCTGCAGTATGTACCTGACGAGATGCAGCGAAATATGCCAGACAATAAATCGTGCAATCTATTGTTTGTGTCTTCGTTATTCAAATTCACTACGGGAAAACATTGTTTTGACTTTCTTTAAGCTAAGCAGTTCCATTCTACAAGATTTCAACGTGCAAACAAACTGTCTTATAAACAGTGCATTTCTAGAAAAATGAAATAGTGTAGCCATATTAACTTTTAAAGATTGACCACAACTCACTACTCTCAATTTAATCATTGCTCGCTGGACTTTAGGCGCCTGGTGTGACTTGCCAGATCGAACGGACCTGATCATTCGGGGCCACATCGATTGATGGATATCAGTCACGGCTATCGGGCAAACTTTGAGCTACAGCCTACGATAGGTGACGTTGTGATATTCTAGTATGATAATTTGGTTACGTCTAGCGTAAGTCCCGTGGTTACACACCCACATCACAAGCCAGTGATCTGGTGTTCGATCCTGGGTCCAGTCATAGATATGCACTACTGACGAGCTTAAAGGAGAGCGAAACTGGAATCTAGCGCTGCCAATCTTACAAGGCCCAAAGTTCGTACCGGAATACGATCAGCGTTGCCAGTTGTGGGTTGTGATCTTCAAGCAGTAAATCCCGAAACAACCAAATAAATCAATATTAACTATTACAATGTGTTAGAAGGAAAGGCAACGCAAGGCAATTTTTATTGACAGAAAAAAACTATGGTCTCCTAACTTGAAGGTGGACACATAACATTAAAGATAATGTGAGCAGGAGAATACCATAAGCAGTGGCACTGGCTAAATGTCCAAACATTTTGAGGCGGAACATAATGGGAGCGCCTTTCTGTAACGGATCTACCACACTATGATGCCGATGTGTTTTTTAGACATTCACAAAGTTTTGACATACACATGTATATAATATATTAACTATGTCTTCTGCATGCTGAATTACACGTTTCTATGAATTAAACATGCACACAGAGTTGGCGTTGAAAAGCATTAGCTTTGGACATCTTTTTGTGTTGCATGCACAAGACATTTCTTTCTGTGTCCACGTTTTTGCAATGACACCCGCCCACTCCTTTTACCCATCGCAACAGACCCATCAGTGTATACAATCGAGTTGGTAGGGCGTGAGTTGTTCTTTATCAACAGTTGCTGTATCACTCACTGCCCATTTCCATCACACAATATCGTATATATTGAAGGGGGAAAATAGTAAACATGTAGCTGATTGCGTCGTCAGCTTCTTTAATTCAAAGTATACCTCTCTCACCTCATCTTCCTTTGTATCACCTTGTACATAGCCCGCAAGAAGAACTGCATAACAATACGTGTTGTAGTATGAGAGTTCACAAGTGTAAGATTAGAGTAATTAGGATGTTGGTCTCCGAAATCTGGATATACATGCTGTAGACAATTCCAACCGACAGTTTCCTCTCCATTTGAAACTGGCAACTGATATCACTCACTTGGATGTTCACACCGCAATCTGCTGGAGTTTAAGGTAATGAACGAGCAGACCAGCTGGACAATAATGCACCGACACTCACGGGAAGAGGTAAGGACAGGGCCGATATAATCAACACAGAACGGATTCGGTTAGCGGACACTGGAGAGGCTCCAACGCTAGCCCGATTACGTGAACTGGTCTAGAAGTCTGGTCAGGGCCGTCGATGTCGCCATCCAGGGACAGAGACAGTGTAATATAACGAATTCCTCATGGGAACAGTGAGCAGAAACGCTTCAGGATTGCTGATGCATCGGTGGACTGAGCAAAATGGGAATGGCATCGTTCGGCATAGCATAACATCACTAGCAGAGTATAACATCACTATCGTAACATAATATTAATCTTGATCAGCCACAAGCTGCGTATTAAGAGGAGCAGATATTAAAGAAAGACAACAGGACAGTATCAATAAAAGCTCGCGGAGAGTATTATTAACCAAGCTGAGATGAATATGTTTCATGTGCTTACTAATCACCCGTTAGAAGTCAGACCGCTCTGTTAACAAGATAGTGAAAGTAGTTTAACATGGGAATCGGTAATAGCATGCTTCTGGTAATTCCTATCGATTATTTTCTTAGCGTTATATTTGTTTATTCAGGCATGTTCATATTAGTTATTTAATTTGTGGTTCACTCCCCTTGAAGTCAAATACCACCATCATAATTCAAGATGCCATTTTGGTAACCGATGCTGAACCAGTGTAGACAGAAATGTGAACTGTACAATTAACTGTTAGATTATACATTTGCTTTGTCCAGTGATTATGTTGATGAATCAGGTCAGCAATCTGGTTTGCAATCACACGAATCTTGCCATGAACCTTGGCATTTGGAAAACTGATATACAAAGGGTTATGTTAACTTCTGGACAAAACAGGTTATAAACATAGATATGTTATGCAACAAAGCATTACGTCATTTGCAAATCGACACCAAGCCATACTGTAATTGTTTTTTAAAAGTTTGTATACAATGCATGCAAGCTCGTATTTCCGGTCCAAACTAACAACGAGTGAAGGTCAATAATTGCCGCTCAGTGGGCTGACGTGATTCTGTGACATGAAAAACTACATACGTGTACATCCTTAGCCACTTAGTTGTGGTTTACGGTTGATGTTGCTTTAACATATTGGTTAGTGTAAGGCAATTTAGATTTGTGCTCACTATCTCATTTTATTGTGTTCATCTTGTAACTTGCGGTGTCGGGGTGAAGTATAAACAGCGGTAGAGTGCCCGTTTATGGACTTCATGTCATATTTAAGTCCTAAACCTGCGACTGGCCTAGCAAGCCGGCAGGGGATTTTCATACTGCTCGTAGAAAAACGAGATGTGTAAAAGACGACATATGTTAAACGCCAGTGATTCAGCCTGGCGTGCTAGCTCATGGTATGATCAGATAAATTACATACAATGGGTGTCAAACAGGTCAATTTCGCTGGCATGTTACTGGTTATAGGACTCCTCATATTCAATTTAGTCAAGCAAAGTACCGGTGTACAACATAGTTCCCAATATGATCATGTTTTGTATTTCAGTCCATGTCACCACCTTCCGTCCCGTCTTTTTTCTTTTCTATTTCACCACCTTCCTTCCTGTCTCTTTTCGTTTCCATGTCACCACTTTCCTTCCCGTCTCTTTTCGTTTCCATTTCACGACTTTCCTTCCCGTCTCCTTTGGTTTCAATGACTTCCCTGTGATTTATTTATGCATGTATTGATTTATAAATTACACAACCTACATGATCACGTTGTTTGGTTTATAATTCCCATGGTACAGACAATCAGGAAAAGCTACTATATGGATTTTACAGATTAGCTTAAGATATTCATATAAGTCGGGCATTTTAGATTCATCCGTGCTACCCTACTATTGACAACAGATAGTAGGGCATGTGTGTTCTCATTGGGATATGTTAGTGCGTTTATGCGCAACTTATATTTCCAAGAAAGTGGACATCCTTACTGTACTATGTCTGCTGCATATTAATAGCTTATAAATGAAATGCCCCTGTTAATTTCTCTTAACTAAAATATTTTAAACTATAAGAATTTAACAGATTGTTGCATGTCGGAATAATAAGATATTCTAACAATTGCGATACTAAGTCGTGCTGCACTAATTTTAAGAGACCTTAAATTTTACAACCTCTACAATGTTCGAACAGATGAGTAATGTCAGCCATTCTGATTCAAACTACAGCCCAGTCAATCTAGATATATTCAATTGGATAGTCTTCGCGATACTCGTTCAGCTATTCGTGGTCTTTGGAGTAATCAGCAATACTGTCAATATCATCTGCTTTGTGAAGCAAGGGTTTAAGGATTCCATCAACGTTAGTTTAACAGGTATGTATTACGGATGGACGCTGTAAGTAAGTAATGCTTAGTACTGGCGTTCAAGCAAACACTTTTGCGCCAGCTCATTTTTTTAAGCAAATGTATTTCAAGCACATTGCCTGACATCTATTTCAAACCGAAAATTAACCACACTCTCTACAAGCATAATAGACGTGATATGTAAAAGCAGCTGAATTGATTCCAAGCTGCACAGTTTACTTATTCTGGACTCAAATGCAAATCTAAGTTAATTTTGTAGTTGTTACCGACTTGTGCCGACCATGTATACGATGAATAGAGGGAATAGCAGAGTCCATGGGAATCTCGATACATGAAGCTATGAAGCGCTATTTATGCGTCACCTTAACACCGCACGGTACGAGAGGAACAATATAAGAAGAAGATCCACCCACCCATCCCCTATCCATCCGCGTGTCCCCCACACACACATCCACCACCCAACCACACACATACCCACAGGCACATACATTCCCCCTTCCATCCACCCATCCCCCAACTCACACATCCCACACACTCCACCCACATACACCATCACCCACCCAACACACATCCCTCCACATAGATTCCTCACCCACCCACAGACAAACCTAGGGACACATGTATGCATCCACCCATCCATCACCCACCCACACATCCCCCACTTCGCACATCTCCCCACCCACACTCACACATCCTCCACCCACGCCATCCCATAACCTACCAACACTCACCTACCCACATATCTTCCACCACCCACCCACACACCCCAACCACTCAGCCAAACACACATCCCCCAACCACATATCCAACACCCACACACACATATTCCCGCCACCTCACATATCCCGCACCTACTCACATTTACATTCACTTACACACATCCCCACCCCCACACAATCTCCTCCAATCACACATCGCGCACGCGCACACTCACACACACACATATCCCCCACCCACCCCCAACCAACACACAATCATTCTCCCACACATCCTCCACCCACCCACTCGCCAAGCACCCCCTCAACGATCTCCAATCTACAATCGCATATCCCTTAACTACACATCTCACCAACCATGCACTCACACACACACACACATCCCCACATCCATACACACATCCTCACCACCAATACATTCCTCATCCAAAAACACACACCTGCCACCCACACACACTCCACCACCCATACAAACATCTCTCACACACATCCATCCACTCACGTACTCATCTATCAACCACTCACACACACACACATCACCCACCCACCAATCAACATATGCATCTCTCATCTACCCTCCCACCCCACACACACCCAAACCACCCAGCCAAACACATATCCCCCATCCTCATATACATCCTTCATCCACCCGCATATCCCAAACCTCCCCCACCCCTCACACATCTCCCCTCCCACACAACACAACACCCATAAACACATTCCCTCCCCCCACAAACACATCCCGCCACATGCATTCCCCATACACATCCCCGCCCACACATCTCTCACCCACACACACATCTCCCCACTCACCCACACATTTCCCACCTACAAACATCCTCAACTCCCACACATACATCCTCTATCCACTCACATTTACTCCAACCAAACTCACACACTCCCACCCACAAAGACATATCCCATTCACAGACACACCTCCACACCCAACCCCCACACCCATCCGCCACACCCATCCCACACCCATCCCCCAACCCACACACATCTTCCACACACCCATTCACCCACCCAAATACTCATTCCCTACCAACACCCCCAAATCACCAACACCCACATACTTCCACCCATCTTCCCAAATATTAAACACATTAAAAACCCACCCACACACACATCCCTCAGAAGAAGAAGAAGAAGAAGAAGAAGAAGAAGAAGAAGAAGAAGAAGAAGAAGAAGAAGAAGAAGAAGAAGAAGAAGAAGAAGAAGAAGAAGAAGAAGAAGAAGAAGAAGAAGAAGAAGATAAAAGGACGAATTATGAGGTCATTCATGAGGACATGCATTTACATATTGAATGCTGCCATATATTACCCACACCAGAAATGATATGTAGAAATCTGTTGCGACTCGGCAATTGATTCCTGATTCATCCACGTATTAGTAGGCTTCGAGCTTTATATAGAATTTGGTGCTCGGTAATATAAAGGAGGTACATTGAGCTTGCGCACACTCTTTTGTCCTTCTTATCTGCCCTTGTCATTCCTCCCTTGGGAGAAGATTAATGCGAGTTAGGCAGTTTATGAAACAAACAATACGTAAGCTATTTGCTGACGGCAAGCTGTTTCTTGCTCCCCTTTATTAAGGACTTCTCTTAGTGAGGATAAACTGGAAATTGTCGATGCTACGGAGCCATTTCCTGGATGTTTTAGTCTCATAATTAAGATTGGCACAGGTTTTTTTCCGGTATCTCCTGAACTCATTCGACATTCCAATTTCTTAGGGTAATTCTTTATTTTTACCTGTGACATACCTACACGGTCTGTTTCCGCTAACATTGATAATAGAATCGGGCGGCTAAATTAAAGAATCTTGGAATTCAATTGATTTACTCTGTGAATTTATCAAGTTCACTTTTGAGATTGTACCAACAGAATTAATATAACTGGCCTGGGTCTTTTCAACACATGGGCAGTGTGAGTTTGTTATAAGTAACTACTCATATCACCGGTGGTGTAGAATAAGTGGCTTTCCTCATGAGTACCCATCAGTTAGTCACTTTCCTTATTTCTGGTGTTGCCGATCATGTTATGTTATATGAAAGAGGATAAAAGATCTCGGTTTCCCGAATGTATAGTGCCCATGAATACCGCAAATTCTAACAATATCCCTTCCCTTCCATTTAAAAATGTCGACATTTGCAAGTGGTGGCATGGCTTTAACATTCAGTCTATTTAAATTTGTTACTGCTATTTTCCCCTGGTTTTCATTCATCTCACATGTTGTTTTAGCTGCCCCAGTGAAATCATTATATCTTGATTTAAAGTTTTCTTTATAATAATTGTGTGTTTGTTATTTTATATGTCTTAGCCGTCTATAAAATTGTGTGTTTGTTATTTTATATGTCTTAGCCGTCTATAAAATTGTGTGTTTGTTATTTTATATGTCTTAGCCGTCTATAAAATTGTGTGTTGTTATTTTATATGTCTTAGCCGTCTATAAAATTGTGTGTTGTTATTTTATATGTCTTAGCCGTCTATAAAAATGTGTGTTTGTTATTTTATATGTCTTAGCCGTCTATAAAATTGTGTGTTGTTATTTTATATGTCTTAGCCGTCTATAAAATTGTGTGTTTGTTATTTTATATGTCTTAGCCGTCTATAAAATTGTGTGTTGTTATTTTATATGTCTTAGCCGTCTATAAAAATGTGTGTTGTTATTTTATATGTCTTAGCCGTCTATAAAATTGTGTGTTTGTTATTTTATATGTCTTAGCCGTCTATAAAATTGTGTGTTTGTTATTTTATATGTCTTAGCCGTCTATAAATTGTGCTGTTGTTATTTTATATGTCTTAGCCGTCTATAAAAATGTGTGTTGTTATTTTATATGTCTTAGCCGTCTATAAAATTGTGTGTTTGTTATTTTATATGTCTTAGCCGTCTATAAAATTGTGTGTTTGTTATTTTATATGTCTTAGCCGTCTATAAAATTGTGTGTTGTTATTTTATATGTCTTAGCCGTCTATAAAATTGTGTGTTTGTTATTTATATGTCTTAGCCGTCTATAAAATTGCTGTGTTTGTTATTTTATATGTCTTAGCCGTCTATAAAATTGTGTGTTGTTATTTTATATGTCCTTAGCCGTCTATAAAATTGTCGTGGTTTGTTATTTTATATGTCTTAGCCGTCTATAAAATTGTGTGTTTGTTATTTTATATGTCTTAGCCGTATATAAAATTGTGTGTTTGTTATTTTATATGTCTTAGCCGTCTATAAAATTGTGTGTTTGTTATTTTATATGTCTTAGCCGTCTATAAAATTGTGTGTTTGTTATTTTATATGTCTTAGCCGTCTATAAAATTGTGTGTTTGTTATTTTATATGTCTTAGCCGTCTATAAAAATGTTGCTACCACTATCTGCTACCTTTGGTAATTTTCAATTTTACATTAAATATACAACAGATCATGCACACAATTAAATGACTACAAATGACAAAATAGTTAATTAACCCATGATTCATATGTGGGAACATGCAACCTTATGGATACATAATAATGTAGTGTGTTCATGACTACACCACTTTTAAACCATTTAAGAGAGTCCCAGAGTTACAAAAACATACAACACCAACATTACATGGGAACCACTATGTGTTCTGAACATTCACTGTACCAATCTTAGGTGGGTTTACCATCCCAGAGACCTTACTATTTGAGGTTTATTACTGGACTTAGTCTCCCACTAAAAAGATGTAACATATAAGTTAAATTATCTCGTACACAACCAACCAACTATAAGTTACAACTACCAGAATCAAGATATCACCTGTGAACATTATTGGACCAAAAAAACCTTATTTGTGTCAGAGCCACTATGGGTTCATATAGCCCTCGACGCAGCTCATGATTATGAGTTATTAGGTCTGTTAATTAACACTACACAATCCTGAAGTGACTAGGTTTACCTGTGAGAGGTTTACCCTGAATTCAAATACACACAATGAGGCACCATTAATGATGTTCACCATGGGTTCAAATTCACCGACGACTCCAACACTTGGTGAAGTCCGTACCGGGTGAGCAACCACTTGTGGCCACCATAGGTTCAAAGACCCGCTACGTACACCCACTTGTGGGATGTATTATTTAATATATTAGAATAATTGGTTTGGATGTCTAGGGGATCCCTAATGGGATTAATTTAGATTCTTACTCATTTCACCAGTCTAGGCGATCATGGAATTCTACCATAAACAAACACAAGAAGGAAAATACTTCACTTCTGTTTATAACTGTGTCTATGAGTACTTCTCCATTCCCACTAAATTACCTTTAAACCTTTATATAGTGCCAGAGAACACTGAACACATATAATAGAACACCCACTGTTGAACAAACATCAGCAAGCAATTGACGTAAACATCAACATTGGAACAAACAGTTCCCCATTTAATGAAATCAAGATCTGTAGTAACATACATATATATATAATGACCATACTGAATTTCCAGAACAGGCATGGGATGAAATGCAATATCATAAACACATTAAAATGTGATAACCCCATTGTCCCAAAAATCAATGCTCTTACAACCCAAAACAACAACCACTATTTGGTTCTACGACAATTGACAAATTTACAGATGTACAAAATCAATAGTCTGAGTTCACAAAAAAAAGAACTAAACATATAAAACTAACATAATTCAGTACATATTAACTAGACTAATTATCTAGTCTTTCTTTTCCTTTCCTGTTGTTGTTGGTTATTCTTCTCCAGTGCGAAGCAGACAATGTTTTGTTACACTTGTCTAACTCTGGCCTCATCTGTGAATGTAGGATAATTTATACACAACGTTGTCCAAGACAACTGAGTGCATGTCGCTTTCTTTTTTATTGCACACGACTTATAAACCGTTATATATGTTACGCCAATCCTCGCATAACGTATAGAGAGCATTTTGTTCATTGGACAATGGTAATGTACATTGTGTTGTCTATTTCTCTGCAATCACCATCTACTCGTTTAGCAGGCAGTATCAACTACCAATCTAATGTATAAACCTATCTGTCGTTTCAGAATGTGTTTTTCTTTTCGTTTACTCGCTTTAAAATAGAGAATAGTCTATGCAGGACTGAACTTTGCATGCAGGCTGGCTTTCATAATTACTAGTGTCCCTCGCCATTAGACTAACCCACTTCAGAGGTAGGCTACTTGTAATATACTCTCCATGTCAAGGGCGTCATAAAAACACAGTCACCTAATGTACCTCACGTTGTTGGACAGGTGGGTCTTGAGCCAATGACGCAAAGTCAACATCTTAATCCGGCTAACCAATGTAAGGTTTAATCCGCTACCTTGTCTTTATCACCCCGGAAGGTACAGAACGAGCGCGGTTGTGAATTGTCTTCATTTGGCTAATATTTTGCTACTATAATTTGCAGGTTTTTTGTACATGTTGATGTTACAGAATCGCACGTGTCTCAAACATTGCTTCATATGTCATTACGTTTAAAAACAGCTGTGTATATCCTCCCTTCAGGTCTGGCCATAGCTGACCTCGGATGTCTGCTACCATTAATATGGACAAGTATCTGCTACACCCCAGCGTTCTATGAGCTGGACCTACCCTTTGAGGTTAGCGAGATGCAGTATATGACCAGTGGGATTACCCATGTGATGTTAACACGTGTCAGTAGCTGGATTACGGCCACGATCACGTTAGAAAGGTGTCTTTGTGTGGCCATACCTTTGAAGGTACAGCTTTTTACAGAAAATAACAATAATTGCAATCATTGTAATCAAAAAATATAATGACTTATGAAACCAATGGATCAAAACTGTTTCAACTGATGCTAACCAAAAGCATTATGGAAACACCGTAGCACAGTAGATGTGTCTAAACTTGTCTTGCAAAGGTACTTCAACAGTTTTACAATACAGGGAAACATGCTATAATAACACTGTTTTGTACGCTTGGTTAAATATGTTCATGTCTGCCCATATAGTCTATTTTATATACAACGTTGTGCAACAAATGCGTGCATATTGCTTTCTCTTTCATTGCACACAAGGCATAGACCTTTATATATTTTACGTCATTCCCTCGTGTAAAGTATATAGACATGTAGTTCATTCGTCAATGTAAATATACATTTTGCTTTCTATTTCTCTTGGATGACCATTTAATCGTTTTTGCAGTCTGTCCCAACTACATATCTATTGTATAAAACAAATGTCGGTTGATGATTTTTTCTCATATGCTGGACTGAACTTTTCATGTAGGCTATTTTCCCAATTACTAGTGTCCATCGCCATTATACGATACCACTATATGAATGTTTTAGGTGACGTGAATCGCGGATATATTATTGTATCCGGTACGATCGATGAATAAAATACACAAACACACATAAACACACACGTACAAAGACACACACACTTACAAACACACATGGCCAAAAAGCATTATGCCTCTCTCTCTCTTCAGTTCGTAGATACTATGTACCAGACAAAATCGCATAAGTACTGGGTGTGATGAAGCTGGGGCAATGGTCAACCAAACAAAGGCAACAGTGACTTGGTTCTCGTTGAATAATCATATTGTCAACACTCCAACACCAACTGTAAAGCTGTGTTCAGAGACGGTGGAAAGAACGCAGGCAATGAATTACCTGGGGGTACGGTTTGATCGAAGCCTTGCTTATAATGATCACATAGACCAGGTGATAACAAAAGCCAAGCGGGGTTTGGCTGCGATGCGGGTGATGGCGGCAGCAAACTGTGAGCAGCGCCATCTCTGTCTTCTGTACGAGGGACTGGTCATGTCTGTGTTGGAGTATGCAATGGCAATTCTGACTCTCAACCGTAAGCAGATAGAAAGGATGGAAAGGATACAGAATGAAGCTATGCGCATTATTCTTGGATGTACAAGAGATACAGCATTCAGGGCGGTGCGCTACCTTCTTGATTTTCCAACCATTGAAGACAGAATACAAGTTTGCAGAGCACGCGCCTACCTCAGAGTTAGAGCAAACACACAACATCCATTACACAGTGAAATTATGAAGGTGAATGGCAGCAGGTTAAAAAGAGGACGGTCGTGGATGGGTCAAGCCGAAGACATTCTTTAACAGGTGTGTTCACTTGAGGACATACAACCTGGCGAGGAGTGTGTACAAGTGCCAACAAATTTCTGCACAACCTTTTCAGTTTGCATCCAACTAGACAGAAAATGCAGACAAGAACATCCGGCTGCTGTGGAGGCTGAAGTACAAGCGTTGATTTTCGAGAATTCGCTAGACGGTGACGCGGTCATCTACACAGATGGGTCGGTCGTCCGACATGTGAGAAGCTCATGTGCCTTTACGGCTCGGGCCGGAGGGAGAATTGTGAAGGAGGACTCTGGTTCTTTCACTGAAACCACAAGTAGCCTGACTATGGAAGTCATGGCAGTAAGTAAAACAATAACATGGCTCGAGACACAGACATTCACTAGGGCATGTTTACTTAGCGACTCAATGAACATGATCAAGAGGATAGAGGAGATGTTGATCCGAAGAGAATGGTTGCTGCCTCTGGAGCGGTCTCGGCTGGCAAAGATTAGTTTCGTCTTCGTGCCAGGGTATGCGGGAGTACAAGGAAATGAGTGGGCTGACAAGCTCGCAGGTGAGGCTACTGTGGAGGGCGGACGCGCCATGGACCAGGCTGACATTCTGAATGCTCTACGAGAAGTAAGACTTTTGCGTGAACCAAGTGATTACTGTCAATCTACAACCGTAGCCAGACTGCGAGAACAGCAAATTAAAAGAGGCGTGGCCAAACAAGAACACTACGCAGGAAGCCAAAGAAGATTGATAAACCAACACAGAACTGGCGTCGTTAGCCGCTACACGCTGCGAGATTTGATGGGGAGGGATCCGAGCACTTATGGACTGAATGGTTCGATGTGCAATGAGGATGATCTGTCGACAAATTAACTAACTAACTAACAGACACGCGTATATTCCAGACATTCGTTCTTAGTATCTCCGGCAATAAAAGATAATCGCAAGTTATGTTTCAGAAACATCCACTTTGCACAAAAAGGCATTTCTAAAGTGTTCATTTTTGCTCTATGGATCACCTTCCATTAAACAGGCACATTTGTGTGTAGCTTGCCCATTCTCTCTTTGTTAAATGTAATGATAACGATTAACCGTATGAGCACTCCCCTCCCCCTCCCCTACCGCCCCCCCCCCCCCCGACAATTTGATTTTACTAGGTATATTCTGATATTTTAGCCCCTTGAGAGGATTGCGTGCTATTGTCGTGATATGTGCAATGTGTGCAGTGAAGTACACGCATTAATCCAGTCATTACAAGATATTCCAGGAATATCGGTTGGTGGGCATACTCCACTATTGTTGTGCAACCCCCGCTGTGCTGCTAACATGGTTTTGATCGCAGACAACGTGTTGCAGTTTCCACAACGATTTATTAGGGACGTTCGTTTGAAACCCGTTGCAATGGCTTTATTACAAAAGCATGAAAGAAACATTAACAAGTGTGGTAAAATTAAACAAAGCATTCATTTTGAATGAGTTATGCACTATGGGGTGGTCAGAAGAAGTCGCCGTAGGCATTCAGGCAAGCATTCCATTGGTTAGATAGGCGGCGAATGCTCACTGAACCAAGTTTTTACGGCGTTCTTGATGTCTGTATCTGTATGAAATCGTTGCCCCATGAGAGCTTTTTTAGAAGTCCAAACAAATAAACATCACATGATGACAAATCCGGACTATAGGCTGGATGTTACATAATTTCCCACTTCTTCCTTGCTAATGCTTCTTGCACAATCTTTGCTACATGCGGACGAGCATTATCGTGCAACAAAATCACACCGCGAGAAAGCATGCCGGGTCATTTATTCTCGATGGCGTTTTAGAGCTTGTCTATTGTTTGCAAGTAGTGGGTAGAGTGAATGTTGACACCAGGTTCTTTAAAGTCGGCCAACAATAGCCCTTCATGGTTAAAAAAATGCTCTCAGCATAACCTTGCCAGCGGAAACCTGTAACTTGAATTTTTTGGCTTTTGGAGATCCAGCATGCTTCCATTGCATGCTCCCTCTATTGCTGCGCGGATCAAAGTGGTGACACCATGATTCATCGCCTGCCACTATGCGGAAGAGATATGCATTAACCTCCTCTCTGTAACGCATCAAGTGGTACACACAACATCTCATGTGTTCCTATTTTTTGGTGATCGGTCAACATCCGTTGTACCCACTGTGAACACACCTTCCGATATTGCAGTTTCTTATGAACGACCTTTTGAATTGTCCCAATTGACACATCAAATTCTTTCGCTAGCGAGCGCATGCTTCTTCGATAACGATTCATCTGTACTGCTGCATCAATTTTGGCGATGGTTTTTTTCTTTTTTTCTGTTGCAGTAATATGCGCTTGATCCGGCCGTCAAAGATCTGTCGTGAACTGACGTCCTTTCCGAGACATTCGTGCCCAGTCTGTCACTGTTGTCTTCGACATACATTATTTTTACCGTACGCTGCCTGCATTCTTCGATGAATGTCCACTGGTCGACATCCTTCAAATGAAAGAAACTGAATCACCGCTCATTGAGCTTCTTTGGACGGATTTTGGATCAACTCGACCATTTTCTCAACGGTCAGAAACAGAACCTATGCATCATGGGACGATAAGCACGTGCTCTGTTATTCATTGGTCAGTACTTATCACATGACTATGAAATGATCATGTTCAACGTACGCAATTACGCGCAGTGCAGCACGAACGGATTTCAAATGAACGCCTCTTATATATGTGTGTGTGTGTGTGTGTGTGTGTGTGTGTGTGTGTGTGTATATATATATATCATCATCATCATCGTCATCATCAAGTGCCCTGCCAGCTGGCGTAGGCGTTGATGGCTCTCCACAAATCTCGGTCTTTGATGTTCTGCATCAACTCTACTAATGGTATTCCTCCATGTCACTGTCTCAATCCATCCAGCATCATTTCTCTTGGTCTGCCTCTGCCTTTATTACCCTCGATCTTTCCCGTTGTCACTATGTTCTAAAATGCCTCAATTCTCATCACATGACCGAAGAAAGCTGTTTGTCTCTTTCTTATTGTTGTCTATGATGTTTTAGTTTCATTAGCCTGTCTCAGGCAGTCGTTGTTAGTTACTCTGGCAATGCAAGGAATTCGTAAAATTCGTCTCAGGAACCAAATATCTGTTGCTTCTAATTTCTTCGTAATTTTTTCATTTACATTCCACGATTCACTGCCATACAGCAAAACTGGTTAGATATAGCTTTGTATCACTTTCTTTCTTACATTCAGTGACTATGACTTATTGCATAAGATAATCTTCATTTTCTGAAATGCGGCATTTGCTTGCCCTATTCTGCTCTTAATCTCTGTTGTGCATCTTCCATCTGATGTTATAAATGCCCATAGGTATTTCAAATTATCCACTTGGCTAAGAATGTTCCCTTTTATTTCTATTTCATATTTTGGTGTCACTATTTTCTTTGATATCACCATTGTTACTGTTTTCTTGATATTAAAGGAGAGTCGTTTCCTTGCACTCTCTGTTACTACAACGTCTAATAATTGTTGTAGGTCTGTTGAATTATCCGCCATCAATACTGTGTCATCTGCATAGCGTATATTATTTATGTTATAACCCCCAACTAGTATTCCTGGCGTCTCTTTGATCTCTCTCATTATTACTTCACTAAACAGGGAGAAGAGATCTGGTGACAAGACACACCCCCCTCTCTCTCTCTCTCTCTCTCTCTCATCTCTCTCTCTCTCTCTCTCTCTCTCTCTCTCTCTCTATATATATATATATATATATATATATATATATATATATATATATATATATATATATATATATATATATATCTTTCTCCAAAACATCGTTAGACCATAGCACTGACTATTTTAACTAATATAATGAATGTTTAGCACACTGTTTGATGACATTATGTACTTCATTTTTCAAATGTGTACTACATACAAAGTGCTAGAAGCCCCCTGCTGTGTTTGCTCCGCGCCGGATTTTTTACTACTTGTGGTGCATAGTTCACTAGGCGTGTCCCGAGATACGGACTGCTGCTGCAGCTGACATGCACAGCCCAATAGTACTGGGCGGGCTGTGCTGGTCAGCCCCAGGAGTAAACTTGGCTCCACCGGTGGGCTCCACCGTTGGGGTCGACAGTGGTACGGGCTGATTACCCGTAACGCTGTTTAAACCCTTATCACTAACAAACATGAAAGGTCAACGTAACAGAAAACACCCCCATAATCCTGCAAGAGCGGGGGAGAATGATGGATTCATTGGCGACCACACGGAGACGACACGGACCGTCCAATCAACCATGAGTGTAGACCAACGGACTTTGGGCTATGCATGCGTGTGTGGTAGAAGCTTTCCGACCTTCCATGGAATGAGAGTTAACGCTGGGAAGAAGTGCGATAGAGTGTCACAGGAGGCACGGCAGCGCAGTCCTGAAAGGGACGATAAGACGCAAGAGGATGTTAGTCGGGACGAGCCCCACAGAGAAGAACCCCAGTGTTCTTCGGCTGATAACACTCAAGCCGCTGTCACCTGTGACGCTCCCGATGAACCTTCCGAAAGTCCCAGGGTGAAGATCAAGTTCACTAGTGCCATCAGGAAGGAAGAGTAGGCGCTATTAGACGATACGTTATCCCGTGCTTTAGAAGAAGAACTCAAGCACAAATCCCTTGAGGAGCAGGTGACAAAGTTCGGAGAGAAAATTTACCGCCACTCGCTGATTCAGTTTGGTTGCAGCAGTGAGGTGAAGGTAGCAGCTCTACCGCGGAAGACCAGGCGGCAGAGACTGATGGAGAAGGTGAGGCAACAGAATAATACGGCTCGGAAACGGTGGAGTTTAGTTTAGTTTAGTTTAGTCGATGGATCAACATCACGGTACAAGGGTGCGACCCATAAGTGCTCCGTTCTCTTCCTAACTCAAACCTGAGTCTGGACAATCTCAGCTCAGTGCACGAACCCCTTAGCACTGGCGAGAATCTTTAAATACTTTGGGTAGATGTTTAACTCTAAATTTTGCCCGAGTAGCGCCGTTAGGCTACTCTTTTTCGATTTCCAACTGCCAAGGGATGTTTTTCGTGCGCAACAATACACACGGGAGTCCGATCTCACTACTAAGATACCAGGGGGAATTTTATTACTAGAAGTCCACGAGAAAAAATCCCGGTCATCACCGGGGCTTGAAACCGGGATCTTCATCACTCTAGGCGGACACCAAACTTCGAGATCACGCAGCTCCTAGGAAACGGTCAAAACGGACAGAAGAACATGAGAAAGAGGGCTTGCGCCAGGTGTGGCAACACCTGAAAGCCAAGCACAATCCCCTATCCCGAGCCGGAGGGTTCTGCAGAAACCAGCGGAAAACCAGGAAGGAACGGGGGAGGTTCTTCCGGGAACCATACACGTTTGCACGGGACTTGTTCGAGCAGCCGCGGTCCGGCGTACTTGATGTCAGCAAAGAAAAGCTGGAGAACCATCTCGTGGCCATGTACTCCGATGCCAAACGGAACATACCACTCGTAGAGATTGAGGGGCTCAAAAAACCGACAGGACCAACGCTGGAGTTCAATGCCGGGCCGCCGATGTAGAGAGAGGTGGTTGTGGTTGATAAAAAAGCAAGATGTATGTCGGTAGCGGGGCCTTACACAGTCTATAAAAGATGTCCGAATGTCTTGGCAAAGTTACACCAAATACTGATGGCCGCGTAGAAACAGAAGCATGTAGACACGGAGTGGAAGACCGCCATCGGAATCTACATTCCAAAAGAGCAAAACTTGACTGGTATTGCCCAGTTCAGGCCGATCTCTCTTTGATTGATTGATTGATTGATTGATTGATTGATTAAGGAACCGACATCACAGCATTCGGGGCATTCCCATAAGCGCTCCGTCCCCATCCTCAGAAGCCAGCTGAAGAGTTCCAAACCCAATAGTACCAGAAGCAAGCGTCTCGCCTTTCTTCTAAGCGTCCAGCATTGGACAGATTTCCTCGTCACTCCTCACTGTCGCATTCTTGGCAGACCATGGTGATCCATTTGCTCATCCGAGGTGTACACGTGCTCCCACAAGGCCGCAACGACATCTGCCTTATCATGCATCAGTACTTCACCAAGTTTTGCAGAGCCAGCCAATCTGTCTGCTTGTTCATTTCCCAGCACACCAGCATGCCCCGGAGAAAAGATCCAGACGATGCTTGCCACCAGTGAATTCCGAAGCGAAGCAAGCCACTCTGCACGAAGCTTGCCTGCCCTCATCCTAAACAGCATGCTTTCTGAGTCAGTTACAATCACGATGTGTGTGTGTGTGTGTCGATCTCTCTTCTGAAGTTGAGTGGAAAATATGGTTTTCGATCATGGTTAGTCGGCTCACTAAGTACTTGATGGGGAAAAAGTACATGCAGATAGCGGTTCCCCCCCAAAAAAATGAGAGGGGGGGGGGAGGGGCTACTCGGAGTCCCCTGTTGTCTCAAACACAGTATCATGATCTGGAATGCTATCCAGAGAGTGAAGACGAGGAAGGAGGAACTCCACGTGATATGGTTGGATCTGGCCAACACCTATGTGTCAGTGCCCCACCAGCTGTTGTGGCATGCACTCAAGGCTTAGCACGTGCCCGAGAACGTCAAGGAAATGCTGGTGCAGTACTTCTCGGGCTTCTCTCTTCGGTTCTTGACCAAATCGTTCACGACGAGATGGATCGACCTGCATGTGGGTATTGCCATGGGATGTACGATTTCGCCGATATTATTTGTCATGGCAATGCAGGTCATACTGGATGCGGCATCCGGCTGCGCACACGGTCCGAGACTCAGCAAAGAGACGAACACCCCTTCTCCGCCGCTGAAGGCTTTCATTGACGATACGAAAATCCTAATACAGAAGGAGAGCTATGCTCGCAGCATCATCCGCAGACTGGGCGAGCTGATTCATGGTGTAGGGTGAGTTTTAAGCCTAAAAAGTCGAGAAGCCTGTCGATAGTGAAGTGTAAGGTGGTGGAGATGTGGTTCAGAGTGGCAGGACAAGCGATTCCCACGGTGACAGAGGAACCCGTGAAGAGTCTTGGTCGTGTGTACGACTCAACCCTGATGGACGGGAATGCGGTGGAAGAGATACATGCAATGCTGACGAACGGTCTGGGTACCATCGACAAAACCAGACTGATAGGCAAATTTAAAATATGGTGCCTCCAATTCATGCTCTTCCTGAAACTGCTGTGGCCGCTGCTGATATACGATATCGGCGTGTACGCAATGACCACCATAAAGACAAAGATAAGCAGGCATATACGAAAATGGCTTGGAGCACCAGCTTGCCTCACGACTGTCGCATTGTACTGCAAGCTAAGTAAGCTCGTCCTCCCGTTCACGTCCCTCATTGAAGAGTTCAGAGCCGAAAAAAAACGAGACTCGCGATGATGTTACGCGAGTCTCCAGACGTAGCGATCAGAGCCGCAGTTCCCGCATTAAAACGGGAAGGAAGTGGAAGGTCGTCAGCGAGATCGAGGCAGCCCAAGCCACACTCCAGCTGAAGGAAGTAATGGGCCACACCCTGCATGGCAGGCAGGGATTCGGATTCCAGGTGAATGATCCGATGTGGTTGAAGGCGACGCCCAAAGAGCGCAGAGACCCGTTGGTCAAGCAGATCCGCAAGGGAGAGGATGATGAAAGAGTCCGAACGGCTGCCGAGCAGGCGCAGCAAGCACAGTGGATGTCATGGGAATCGGTAGTGCCTAGATCGCTTGGCTGGAACGAGATCTGGCGCATGGCTCCACTGAGCTTAAGTTTCATTGTCCGATCCCTCTGCGATGTCTTGCCATCAGCTGCTAACCTGATCAAATGGGAGCAAACCGAAGATCCGTTCTGTCCCCTCTGTACAAAAGCAAAAGTAATCCAGACAGCTGAGCACGTGCTGTCTTGCTGTAAGACCTCCCTGACCCAAGGGCGTTATACGGGGCGGCACAACAAAGTCCTGAACGAGTTGACCGCCATAATGGACGGGGCCAGGCTGAAAGCGAACAAGGAGGGGTACAGACCGAGGGCGATTGAGATTGCCTTTGTCCGGGAATGGCGGAAAAATGAAGCTGATGACGCGCCGCTTGCCACCGTTTTCGAAGGTGCGAGGGACTGGGACCTGACCGTTGACCTTAAGGGCCGCGGCAAATACCCTGAGGATGTACGAAAGTTTGGGCTGCGACCACACATTGTACTTAGCTCCTTGTCAGCCAAGCAACTAACGCTGATTGAGCTGACTGTCCCGTACGAGAGCAATATTGACGAACAACATGCGTTCAAGATGGCAAAGTATTATGGCATGGTGTCAAGTCTTAGGCGGGAAGACTACACTATCAGGTTCTACGCCGTTGAGGTAGGCGCAAGAGGGATGGTCTCTGTCAGCGTCTTACATACACGCAGGTATTCAAATCCTTCATACTTACTCAATGAAACATCAGTCGTACGTATG
>JACEFZ010024606.1:0-2500 GCA_014155875.1 Cepaea nemoralis | reverse complement strand
TTTTAATGAAAACTACTTTTAATCACCTACATGACTTTAGAAAACTGAAAAATTTTCACTTTTTAAATAAATGCATTATTTTTATGAAAACTTTGAAATGCCTTAAAGATTATATCATTATTTAGTATAACTCATATGCCTGTAAATAACTATAGGCAAAGAGTTTATAAATCTTTGAAAACAATGCAACAATCTATATATAAAATATATAGCAATGATATTAAAAGTTATGCCCCTTGAAATAAAAAAAGTTGCTTAAAAGTCGACAGGGTCGACTTCTTCGCACCGGGTTTTATCCCATATGGCTCGGTCTCTTTTCGCAGCGCGGAAAGCGTCGCACAGAGCACGAACTCCGTAGCTTTTAGCGACGACCCACAGGAGTCTCCAAAACATTTTAACTCGTAAATCGAAGGGTGGGGCCCGGAATCGAACCCACAACATTCGGAGCACGAGTCAAACGGCTTGACCACTTCGCCGAAGAGAATCCCTTGAAATAACTTTTCTTAAGTTAAGTTCCCTCGCTATATATAAATGATTATGTATATTTATATATTAAATTTTAGTAAGTAAATAACTGATTGTACACTAACAAACTATGACAGTTAGCTGCATGGGAATGTAAAGAATACATGTAGAAAATTTCATCTTAATCGGATGGACCGTTATCAAACGTATCAAATACATCTCTATACACATACATACATACATACATCGTCTTATATATATATATATATATATATATATATATATATATATATATATATATATATATATATATACATATACTGATACGGATCATTCTTTGGTTGTTGCAAGGGTTAGACTGAGACCAAAGTGAATCTACACAGCTAAACACAAATCTAGCGCCAGGATTAATATTATTAATACTCATGATCCTGAAAAGTGCTTTCAGTTTCAACAGCAACTTGAAGATGCTTTCACTGATACACCAGAAAATTGTACAGTAAATGAAAAGTGGGGTCAAATTAAGGAAACTCTTTATAAAACTGCCGTATGGGTTTACGGCACTGTGGATCATAAGAGGCAGGACTGGTTTGCGGCCAACAGCGAGACTCTGCAGCCCCTGATTGATAAAAAGAAGAAAGCTCTCTTAAGAAACAAGGAAAGACCAACGCTTAACACTCTGAGTGAGCTAAGGCAAGCTAGGAAGGATGTGCAAAAGGCTGCCAGGCAGTGTGCAAATGATTATTGGATCAAGTTATGTGAGTCCATTCAAATCGCAAGTGATAAGGGAGACATAAGAATCATGTATGAAGGAATAAAGAAAGCCTGTGGTCCAGTGATCAAAAGAAGTGCACCATTAAAACCTTGACTGGAGAAGTCATCACTGATAAGAAACAGCAGATGGACAGATGGGTAGAGCACTATTTGGAGCTTTACTCAAGTGAGACCAAACTAGCGGATGATGCCCTCAACGCCATAGAGGCTCTACCAACTCTTGACCACCTGGACACACTTCCCACCATAACAGAAGTTAAGTGTGCTATAAATGAACTTGCATCTGGCAAGGCTCCAGGTAAGGATGGGATTCCAATAGAGGTTATCAGGAGTGGGCAAGACACACTCACTATACAGATCCACCAGCTAATAGAGCTATGCTGGCGGGAAGGACAAGTCCCACAGGATTTCAAAGATTCAAGCATCATAACACTGTACAAGAACAAGGGCGATCGGAGCGACTGCAATAACTATAGGGGTATCTCACTTCTGTGTATTGTTGGAAAAGTATTTGCCAGAATTGTTCTGCGCAGACTTCAAGTCCTATGAGATCAAGTCTACCCCGAATCACAGTGTGGCTTTCGACAGAACCGGTCTACCATTGATATGATATTCTCATTGCGACAAATGCAAGAAAAATGCCGTGAACAGAATCAACCACTGTTTATTGCCTTCATCGACCTCACAAAGGCATTTGATTTGGTCAGTCGTGAGGGTCTGTTCAAGGCACTAAAGAAGATTGGTTGCCCACCAACTCTTCTGTCCATTGTGGAATCGTTCCACACAGGCATGAAGGGTATAGTCAAGTTTGATGGTGCAACTTCTGAAGAATTTGAAATCAAGAGTGGAGTTAAGCAAGGTTGTGTACTAGCTCCCTGTCACTCGTTTAAATTCCAGAGAGAAGGTTGGACTCAACAAGCACATCTATAAAACTGATTATCTGTTGGGGTTATTGCCTGACTTTGGTCTACACTCCTCTCTTCTGTCTTCCCTTCCATATATCTACTTCTGTCACTCTCTCTATTATTCTCTCAACACATACTCCGACAACATTTCCCTTCAACATATAATAAAAGATTTATTAATAAAGAAAACTATGTCCGGTGTGTGTATGGATATTGTCTATGTAGTTGCTATTGTATTCTATGGTTGTGGACAGAATGAACTCAGAATGTCTATCAGCTGTATCTTCTCGCCAGTCATTCTTCACGATTACAGGACATCACATCAAACAGGACAGAGCTCACCCGGGATGATCCGT